>JAYESA010000007.1:956393-1556393 GCA_036927795.1 Iris macrosiphon | reverse complement strand
CAATAGGGTATCCCGCGATCCCGACCTTTTGCAAGTCACACTGGCCTAGAAGGGTTGTCCTAAGCAAAGGATGGCAAGTTCGAAGTCTTGTTGAGCTTATTCCTGGACCAGCCTTGATAATAAACTATTGCTTCAAATACCCAAATGAAATATAACCATCCAAAATCAGTATAGCAGCAGCAGCAATAATGACAACCGTGCAGACAAAGTTAAGTAGAACCATCCAAATGAAGGCAAATCTCTACTAATATAAGGTGGCTTGGAAACGGCTTAAAATTGAGCCGTCTAAGACTTTTGTAAATCCTCCATTGATTATTTTTAAAATTATTAACTAATTATTTAACTACTTAATATGATTTATTTATAATTAAACAATTCTAACTCAAGTGGTTAAGGTAGATTTTTTTTTAGTTGTTTCAGTTCAATTCCTAGGAACGGACATATTTATATTAAATATTTTTTTCAATAATTTTTTAGCTCACTTACTAGTGAAGTATAACCATCTTCCATGTTTGCATGAATCAAAATCATGTGAACTTGATTTCAGAAACAAAAACAAAAACAAAAATCTTGTGAACTTTGAAAGAATTGTACAACTACGAAAGCAAGGTTGGCCCAAGTGGAGTTGGACCTGGCGATGCCATGTTTCTGGGCTATAGTTTGTTTAGGAAGTTGGGCTTTTGCATTATAAATTTGAGTAAATCTGACGAACCGATATAGCAAAAGCCTGCATAAGATTCTAACAGCTCGGCCCAACTCAAAGATGCCCACTGTTTGATATGCCCAAGAAATGATATGGTGCATCTTTATCTTTGTTTCTTAAGACTAAATTTAGGAGAGACCATGGTTTGCAATTAAGAAGTAAATAGAAATTATTTGCTTTTGCCAATTTTAAATAGAATTGTTGCAATTTTACTTGTAACAAAAATCACCGTAAATAGAGTATTTTTTTATAAAACTAGTTTTCACACTAGATGTAAAATAATTGTAAACGGTGCAACACCATATATAGCCAACCATCGAGTTAAAACATTCTTCGAAAGTTGCACGTGGAGATAGCACCATATCATTTTATTCATGTTAACAAATTTTTGGTCTAATTTGCTACTTAAATAGCCCAAACTATCATACTTTTTAATTAACTAAATACAATGAACTATTTTTTCTTTTACCAAAATGTAGCATGAACTTTCAAATCTTTTGCAACTAGTTACCCTCCCTTAGTTGAACATCAACTATAATTTCTCTACAATTTTATTTCTTGTATCTTGCTAATTTTCACTATCTTCATCTTCATCTTCCTCTTCCTCTTCCTTCCTCTTCCTCTCTCTAACATTTAGCCTGCCCTAGTTTGTGTACAACCATG
Organism: Iris macrosiphon; assembly: GCA_036927795.1. Taxonomy (NCBI): domain Eukaryota; kingdom Viridiplantae; phylum Streptophyta; class Magnoliopsida; order Asparagales; family Iridaceae; genus Iris; species Iris macrosiphon. The sequence goes on along the minus strand of JAYESA010000007.1, from coordinate 1,555,027 downwards.
AACAAAATTATCTTTCAGCGTTCGATAGTTGAGGATATTAGTTGGAAACCAAAAAAAACTTAAAATTTACTCGAACAAATTGATAACAAAACAATGTTTATACAAAATTGTCATAATTTGTGATATTTAGTAACCTAGATAAGTAAAACTCTCTTTTTTAATTTCTATTCACATACCACAAATGTTGCAAGATATTTACAACTATTAGTTACCAAACACGTTATTTCCGTTTTTAATAGCAGTTGTTGAGTAGTTCTCATTTTGGAATTCACATCTGCTTGGTTACAAAGAGATGCAAAAGTGGCTGGCCAAAAGTTTTTTTTTTTTTTTTTTAGCATACTTGACAAAGGAAATAGTTGAGAGGCACTAATAGCATGTTTCAGGTGCATCATTCAAATGCTGCCATGTAAATTATTATGAAACAAACACCTCTTTAAATTGTTTGAATCCTTACCGATTTAATTATTTCATTATTTATTTTTAAAGCATAAATTCTTTCTGGTTTTGACATATTTTTACTATTACCACATTCCTTGCACTTTCATTTATAACTCGAGGAAGTCTAAAATTTTAAGTTATTCAACATTTAGTGCATTACTAACAAGTTCTCAGATATTAAAGAATCAATTAATTATTAATAATTTTATTTTATAGTTTTTTCTTCTTTACTCTATAACATTTTTTTTTATTTAGAAATAAATATAAGAAGATTTGTTTGCAATTTTATGGCTTGTTTTGCAATTTTATTCTATAACATATTCTTACTATTACCAAAAGTTTTTTACTCATTCAGATATGAAGTCCTAAGAAATTATAGGTTCTGTGTCCACACAAGGGGTCAGAAAAGAATATTAACATTCAGCATAATATGTACGTCGCCTCTTTTTTTACCATTGATTAAACGAAAAAATTTGTTCAGAGCAACAAAATTAATACAAATCTCATTCAGAGCATACAAATTTTAAATTTTTCAAAAAGAGCAGCATAACTCCGATCGGAAAGACGTTTTACCATTTCCAAAAATTTTCGTAGCTTGCCATTAAAAAAAAAAAAAAAACTCAGTTAAAAAAAAATTTAATAAAATAAAATAGGAAAACCTTCTTTGGAATGACATTTTTCCTAGAAAAAACGTCCTTCCAAAGGACGTTTTCCTGTTTAAATTTTTTTTTTACCCGTTACTCTCTCTCTCTCTTCTCCTCTCTCTCTCTCTCTCCTCTCCTATATTAAATTTTTTTTTTTTTTACCACTCTCTCTCTCACTCAATCACTCTTCTCTCTCACTCACCCGCTAACTCTCTCTCTCTCTTCTCTCTCTCACTCACTCTCTCTCTCTCTCTTCCCTCTTCTCTCTTCTCTCTCTGCTCACTCTCTCACTCACTCACTCTCACTCTCTCTCAGTCACCCGCTAACTCTCTCTCTTCTCTCTCTCACTCACTCACTTTCTCTCTCTTCTCTCACTCACTCACTCTCTTCTCTTTCTCTCTTACTCTCTCTCTCCTCTTCTGTTCCCGCTCGTCCTTCTCTCTCCTCTCCTCTTCTCTTCTCCTCTCCTCTCCTGTCCTGTCCTCTTCTCTCTCTCTCTCTAATGTTAGTCCGTGACCACTCTCATGTCATCTTCTCTCCCTCTCTCTAATGTTAGCCCGTGACCACTCTCATGTCCTCTTCTATCTACCTCTTTAATGGTATCACAGGGTAGAACAACAAAAAATATAAGTGGAAGTCTAACACTTATACATGTATGAATAAAAATGAATAATATTTGCTATATTTATTTGGATCTTATTTGTGTTCTTCTTTGTAGTCTGGTGTTACGATCACTTCGAGATTGGTAGACCAGTTAGTAAATATAGAGCTAAACAAACAGTATGGCCAGCAGGCATTCACTGGATTACTGAAAATACAGATTATATGCATTGTATGACAAAAGTGGTATCTCTTTACCGGCATCGATTTGACACATTAACCACCTATAAGGTAAGTATGTAATTATTAAATTAAAATTTTAAAAAATATTGTTGTGCCTACCATTTATTACTTGCTGAATGTCAAATAGATTGTTTGGCAACCACTAAGTGTGCCACAAGAAGTGAGAGATGGTGAACATGTCCGCATTCTCCATAGCTATTATATCATGTACAACGGATCTATCATGTTTCATCCAGCGGATCTTGTTATGCGACAGTTCGGACTGAAACAAATGATACCCCTGGAGCCTTTGTCTTCTAGCAGTACCAAATCAAATATGGAAGAGCGGGTTCGTACATATATGCTTGGTTGTCATTCCAGATTTATCACGTATGGCGTGTAACACATGTCCGAATTGATGACATCGACGACAGATTGTAAGTTAAGAAGTATTTCAAATAAATTATATGGTATTAGATCTTACATATCCTTTTGTGTTAAAATTTTACAGTGGAGGGTACTGCCGATTTTCTACGTTGGTATGGATGCCCGCTAGTGCAAAATAGGATGTATAAATTTGAAGAACCTTGGTTTCAGCCACGAGCTTTAGACAATCTGAGCTTGCGTGACAGGAAGGCGTTTTCCTATTTTATTTTTTATTTTTAACGGAGTTTTTTTTATAACGGACACGGACGGATTTTTTTGGAAATGGTAAAACGTTCTTCAGATGGACGTTATGATGCTATTTTTATAAATTTTAAAATTTGTATGCTCTGAGTGGAATTTGTATTAATTTCGTTGCTCTGAACGAAATTTTTCGTTGATTAAAAGTTTTTTATGGGTGTCCAATGGGTACCATATTATTATGTTCAGAAAATTACACTCACGATTTTCAACTTCGGAGATCTTATAAGAGAGATAATATTTTTCAATAAATATAAATACAGATACATATCGTCAAAGCTAACGGCGGTATGAATGACACCCATGCCGCCAACGGGTTTGACGAGATGCATCCATACGGTTTGGCGAGATAGAGACAACACTGTTATTAGATTTGGCGGTATGGATGCATATTTAATTTCTTAGCTCTTTAAATAAAGCGGTGGGAGGGGGATCTGTTGCTTACCAAAAATAAATATATTTTTATTTTTCGTATTTTTCAAATTTTTGTTTCTATAAACAAGTAGTAACTGGATATGTCAAATATATTTATTATTTATAAAATTGAAAATAATTTAAATATTTTTTTTCAAAACAAAAAACAGATACCGAACAAGACCAAAGGGGTGCAGGACTTACAACAATGTATCCAATCACAGGCCGTGGATCCACAATCCACACGAGAAATGACGATTCTAGTCATTATCTTTCTTAAGTATTACTAGATGTGTCCTTTTTCCGTCCTTATTTTTAAATGACGCTTTTGTCCCTCTCCGTCAGTAAATGACGAAACTGCCCATATTATCTAATCCATTCCTCGGAGACCGTGTCGACTGAACTTACAATTATGCCCATCACCTGCTACATTCCCATCAGGGGCATTTCTGTCTTTAAACAGTAACTCGATGGCAATATCGTTATTGGTATAAACAAGGTGGGTAGTTTTATAATTGCATCCTCTATATAAGTCCCTTCCTCTCAACAAATTTCTATTTGACATTTTCTCTCTCTCACTAAAATTTCCCGTTCTCTCTCTTCCCCTCGGGCAGTGGTCCCCACATTCTTCTAATAAATTAATTTTTCATTTTAGCCCTTTCTTGAACTTCTATTAGCAGTAGCTATCCTGGAGTTTTGCATTTTAGCTCGTATATTTTTTTTGTATTTTAAAACTTATTTCCTGTTGCACTTTTATTTTTTCTTTTCTTTTGGAATTTTTTGACCCTTCTTTCTTGGAATTTTTTTTGTCGCTGCTCCATTTCCTGCCCCCACACCTTATTTTTATTCCGAATTTTCTCATTCCAGCCCTTCCTTGAAAGTTCTTGGCAGCACTTCTTTGGGGCCTCTTTACACTATAACCCCTTTCATATTTTTTCATTTGCAAAATTTCAGTACTGCTGACGTGGCGATATGTTGAGATCATCGCCTATGAGGAAGCGGAAGGAGCCAGAAGGACGAGAAGTCTTCCGGGCCCCACCTGAGCCGGCTCGCAAGCCGAAGCCGAATCCCGAGCCGAAGCCGGTAAACAAGCCAGCTGGGAACTGGCTCTTGGCTGGGTACCTGGCCCACGAATTCCTGACGGGTGGGACCCTGTTTGGAAAGCCGTTTCCTCCGTCGGCGGCGGCTCAGTCCAATCCGAGCCGGAAGGCTGCTCCGGCCAAGCCGGCCAAGGTGTACGCCGACGTGGCGGAGCTGATGATGGGGGACGTTGGGGCCCACGTCCCCGGAGTCGTCAACCCTAGCCAGCTGGCGCAGTGGCTCCAGATGTAAACGCAGTTCCGCAGGGACATCGTACCGCTGGTGGACAAGAAGGAAAACGTGGCAGACACCCATTGGGCGAGAGCAGGAGTTTTTTTTTAAATTATTATTGTCAATTCTTTTGATGAAGAGAAAAGAAAGAAAATTATGTGCTCCTCCTCTTCTCATGTTCTTGGGCTGCTGCGTGTTGGAAGATTTTATATTAGAAAGAACAAAAATGTTGTTCCATCAATTATATATATATATATATATATATATATATATATATATATATATCCTCTCTTTTTTTAATTAGAAATTTGGATGTGGATTAATTTGTGTTTAATTGACAAATTCTAGTGGTGGTTGTTGGTATATGTTGCAATTATTATTTTAAAGTCTTTTTGCTATTTTAAGAAAAGGGTTGCGTCTGGAGAATATATATGGTGTAACGTATCTATCTAGGATTATTTACACTAATAATTTTTATATTTTATATTTATTACATGAACTTTTTTTATTTTGAAAATAATTGCATCAAACTTTTTTTTTACTTTATGTTTTATTTTTAAAATAAGATAATTAGTGTAATAATTTTTTACATAAAACATAAAATATAGAAAGAAAAAAAGTAATTAGTGTAATTATTATTTACATAAATATAAAAAAATTTGTCTAATTATTTTTAAAATAAGACAAGTTTGTGTAATGAGCATTAAACATAAAAAATTAGTGTAAATAATCCTTAAGACGGTAACATCATTGTAATTTTTAATGGTTATATTTCGGAAAAGAGTAATTTGACAAAAGTATCTAAAATACGAGAATTTAATTGATTAAAAAATTAATTTTTTTTTGTTAAAAATATGAATCTTGTGAGATTTTTTCTTTTATATTTTATCCTATATATTTGTAAGATTTGTTGTTTGTATTCTGAAAATTATATATTTGAACAATTAAAATACAAAAGTACAGCTGGATACATATTTAATTTCCTACGTCAAATATCAATAACCATGCTTGAAAAAAAAAAAAAAAATCCGGATTGGACACAATTGGACAAAAAAGAAGACATACTAATGAAGAGACGAAATTTCCAGTATAATTTTTAAAATTCCTTAAGGTGTTGTGTTGCTAATGTTAGGAAGATGTTGTTACTTTCCTTTCTCATTTTAAAAAAAAAAAAAATCCAAAGGAAAAAAAAAAATATTTTCTTGAAAGTTTTTTTTCTATGTTTTTGTTCAACTAAGTCAACTCCTTAATAAATTTATGATTATGAACATCTCTGTTGTCGACAGAATGCTCTTAACTACAATTTTGAGTTATTGCTCATGAAACGGTTGAACCAGATTGATTCACCAATTTTTTTTTTTTATATAATCAAAGATTCAACTAGAATTATGATGAAGTCAAGGTGGATTTCCATAAGCTGGTCAAAAGTATTTCAGTGGTGATTCCACAATGTGGAAAGTCAAGTCAGTTTCCTATCCCTCATGTTCTCAAAGAGCTGATCCAAAACAAAATGGGATCCTAGACCAAAGTTTGAAAATAATCCCTTGTATACATACATATGTACTGTATTATTATAAAGTATTTATTATTATAAAGTTAGAAAATTGTATAATTTGATTTGGCTCACTTATTATTATAAAGTATCTATTACCAGGTTAAAAAAGCATATAGAATTAGTGTACTTGATATACAAAACTAACACAAAAATATAACACTTTGACTAACTTACCAAATTACCTTTTTTTTTGGATCAGATCAAACAACTCAAATAAGCAAAGATGTAGTGTAGCTCAATGGACATCCTCAGATTGTGATGAAATCTTAAACATGTTGCAAAATTTCAGATGGTTGTCTGAAAGTAAAAAAAAAAAAAAAAATATGACACATGTTTTTTAAAATGGAAATATATTTTTTGAATATGGATCAAAGATTCAAATAACACATTATTTATGATTTTATAATTGACTTTTTTTTTTCAAATAAAATATGTTCATTGTGATGTAAAGTAATTTTTTTTTCAAATGACATAATAAATCGAATAAAAATATTTAAATTTGGAAATGGTAGCTCATATTTGACATACTAAATTGATTCAAAATATTTAGCTTGCAAAATAATATAAAAATATTTTAATTGGAGGTCCCGTCCATCAATTTGGAAAGTGCAGAACCAAAGACAACCAACTATTGGTGTTTAAATTTGACAACACATAGCAACCCTATCTTAATCGACTGACAAAAAATTGCTAGTAAAATTGCTGGTATATTTATTAAGCCAGCTAAACAGCTGATGATTAGCTCGCATACACATTCAGACGTACACTTACCTACCACAAGGAGACGGCTCTGTAAAGAGCTTAATTAATGTGCATCTATTTTGCATGAATACGATGGAATATATTTCACATCCGGTAATTTTCAAGCATGTTTATATAAAGTTCGCTATGTTGTACATGAGAGCAGATGTGTTGTTCCAATATAGTTATGTTCCCTCCTTGTCCCCTCCCTAGCTATTACATGTGGGCCACCAACTCCATATCTACTCCCAAAATCTATTCGGACCGGCCCACATGTAATAGAAAGGGAACAGAATTATCTTGGGACGACAGATCGGGTACGATTGGGGTGCAGACACCGCCATGCACATAGGTCTTTTAAAAGTATCCCAGAGGAAACTAGCCTAAACTCCAAAACCCAAAGGTTTCTCAAAAGCTTTTGCCACCATTGTAGCTGGAAATTCTGCATGCATAATTAAGAAAAATTCCAATGTATTCATGACTGCACATACATATCATGACTTGGGAAGTTGTTACAGTTTGATAAGCTTGGAAGTGATTCAATTGTTGCTCACAAATTAAGTTTTGAACTTAAAATCGCATGGGCCAAAATAAAGTTCGATGATCAGTCATCTGTGTCCGAGTCGATAGAGGGGCACCGACAGATAGGACACAGGAAAGGCCCGGCGAGGATCCACTTGTCGACGCAGCCGCGGTGGTAGAAGTGCCCGCAGGTCCGGAGCCTGTACGTGGCGTCTCCGGCTGCATAACCCTCCAGGCATACGTGGCAAAACTCCTCTCCTTCTTGATCGTAACGTTCTTCTACGCATATGGTCTTCACGCATTGCCTCCTCCTCCAAATAACGTCCCTCCTCGTTACGAGCGAGTCGACCACCAACAACATTATCAAGTCGATGGCACATTCGATGACAGTGTCAAAGAAGAGCTCGAGTTGGCATTTGAAGTACTGCGCATGTCTATGATGATAACCCATAGATAGAGTGAGGGGGAACAGATATGGATATATGAGAGTATGTATGTTTCTATGTATGTTTGTAGCATGCATTTAAATAGATTTTCCCAAGGAAAAGAAGCAAAACGAATTGTGTGACCATTAAATGGAAGGGCATGTTCTCCATTTATTCCCCTAATAATTATTGGGAGGAATGGTACCCAAGTTACATTACATTGATGGGATCCTATTTTCGGAAAATGACAGCATAACCACTAAATCATTTTGGAGTTAATGGAAAGGGAAGGGAAGGGAAGGGAAGGAGAAGAACAGTCTCTTGGCCAAAGTAGAAGGAGAAGATTGATGTGAAATCTTGATAGTACTGTAAACTCTTTCTTTTTAACTGTTTTTTTTTTCTTTTTTAAGTTTGTCATGTTGCACAATACCAAACAATCTGAGAAAGATTTTTATTTCAACTTATTAAGCTAAACGCCTATTTCATCAGCAAGTTGTTAAATACGAACAAACAACAACAAAATAGTCTTTATCCCAAAAATTTTGGGCCGCCATTTTCTTCAATTCAGCTCATTTTTAAATTTTTAATCCAATCTTTGTCCACACCTTTCACAACTCCTAGCAACTTTTGTAACTACTATATCTCATGAACAACTACTCCAGAATAGGGCAACGTGACCCTACTCAAATATATATATATATATATATATATATATATATATAACTCCTCTCTCTATGACTCTTTTTCGGTAGTATCTCTCTCTCTCTCTTCTCTTCCATCTCGTCTCACCTATCTCTTCTGTCACACCTCTTTGCCTAATTTATCAAGTAACACCTCTAAATATATTTAATTTTGTAGAGATAAAATAATTGATTGATTTACTTCCAAGACAGGGGGTACATATATATAGGAGGAGGCTAGTCTCCTTATTTTCTATCCGATGTGGGACTAAATTAGTCCCCCATATCTCAACACTCCCCATCAAGATGGAAGATACATATCAATCATCCCCATCTTGTTACAAAATGTATCAAACTCTCTAGGACAAATCTTTAGTTAAACAATCAGCTAACTGTTCCGCTGATTTTACATAGCTCAAAGTCAAAACTTTTCTATTCAGCTGCTCCTTGATGAAGAACCGATCAATCTCCACATGTTTGGTGCGATCATGCTGAACTGGATTGTTTGCAATATCAATTGCTGATTTGTTGTCACACCAAAGTTGCAGGGAGTCTCCTCTAAACAAACGCATCTCAGCCAACAAGCTCTTTACCTACATCATCTCGCACATGCTAACTGCCATAGCCATGTACTCGGCCTCAGCTGTAGACCTAGCACTACATCTTGCTGCGCCAAGATACAAGATTGCCTCCAACAAAAATACAGTAACCTGTAGTGGACCTGCGATCGTCCATACAACCCGCCCAATCGGCATCACAGTAGCCTTCAACTCTCAGATGTCTAGAACTTCTGAACCATAACCCCTTTCCTGGACTTTCTTTAATATACCTGAGAATTCTGCGAACTGCCTACATATGCTGCTATCTGGAATCATGCATATATCTACTCACCACACTCACAGCATAAGTAATATCAGGTCTCGTATGACATAGATATATGAGCCGACCAACTAATCTTTGATATTGTTCCTTACTCACCGGATCACCATCCTCAGCACACAACTTGTGATTCTGCTCGAAAGGAGTAGAAGCAACCCTGCAACCCAGCATTCATGTCTCTGAAAGAAGGTCTAGAGCGTACTTTTGCTGAGAAAGTATTATACCCTTTCGTGACCTTGCAATTTCAATTCCGAGGAAGTACTTCAACTGCCTCAGATCCTTAACTTCAAATTCTTCTCCAAGCCTTTTCTTCAGTCGTAGGATCTCCTCAGTATCGTCTCCAGTAATTACAATATCATTAAGCAAAAACAGTGATACGAGTCTTGGAGTGCCTGTAAAACACAGTATGATCCATATTACACTGCCTATACCCCATACCACCACTAACAGAATAAGTCAAATTAGCGACGTAAAGAAACGTTGCTAAATGGCCAAAACACGTCGCTAAATAATTTTAGCAACGTAATTAGCGACATTTTGTTGAAGTCGCCTTTAAACAAGTCGCTGACAGAGAAAACATCGCCAAACGTCGCTATGCCGATGTTTTCTAGCGACGTAAATGCGTCGTTATATTAGCGACGTTTAGCGACGCAACATTGCTAAATTAGCGACGTATATTTTTGTCGCTATATGTCGCTACATTAGCGACGTAGATAGCGACGTAGATAGCGACTTTTATAGCGACGTATGTGCGAAGCGACATTGTGCGACTAATTTAGCGACGTTATTATGACCTAACAATACTACCATGTCAGCAATTTGCGACGGACAGCGACTTATTTAGCGACGTATATAGCGACGGATTTAGCGACGTATATAGCAACGTATTCAGCGACATAATTAGCGACGTGAGTAGACGTCGCTAAACGTTGCAAAATATCGCTAAAAACATCGCTAAAGATACAGTGAAAAAATAAAAAATGAATACTTAATTGTTTCCAAACTATTCTTCCTGCAGTTTATGAATTCACAATTTGTACAAATAGACCCAGAGCAACCCTCCGTTGAATTTGCTAGGTTCGCCGACCCCCTTCTCTTGAACACTCAACACCGATAAATTAACATATATTTAATATGAATAAAATAATAAAATTTGAAGAAAATAAAATATTGTATTTACAAACCGAATCAGGAGAAAATATCGTTGTAAAGAATACAACAAATATCCACACAACTGAGTCTGAAAGACTCGTCCTAAAGAATACAAATAATGTCTGAATGCCTTAAAAATAAAAAATATTCATAAATGACCAAATATCATAGGTCTGAAACACAAACAATCAATAAACGGTCCTAACTAGGACTACTGCGGATCTGCAGGAGGATGACCACCGACGCGCATGAAGGATAAGAACAGATCATACTGCTCCCGTAAAATCGACACCGATATCGATGGAGAAGGCAGTGATGTCGATGGAGTCTGTGTCGATGTAGGCGCACCAGGAGGACGTATCCGCTCCAACTCTGCTAGTCGCTGGTTGTATGAATCCATGGTAGATAACAGCCTCGTACTGCTATGGACCATTGAATCCTGCATCATCGTCAGCCTCTCGCCCATGGACAGTTGTGATGCATGCAGCTCCGTCACGCTGCGCTCTGTCGATGCTCTAAGATCAGCTGTCAAATCCCGGAGCTCCATGATGCTGCGCTCGAGCATATCAAATCATGTGATGAGCGTCGCATCGTCCGCCTGAGGCTGGGACATGGGTTGCTCCTCCATCCTTCGCAGCAACTCGTCACGGAGAGATGCAATCTGACGGTCAACGGCCTCCTGGACTCGGGTCGACGACTGTGAGGGCTGTGGGGAATGCACACTTGTCTGGGAGGCCCTAGATGACTGCGTCGCAACAAAGATGCCATAGGATCCCGTACCGTAGTACGTACCCCTCTGGAGACCACCAGCGGCGGTCACCCACAGCTCGTCTGCCAACGAAGCTGGAGAGGGCTGCGAGGAAGTACCAGCCTCTCCCGCTGTAGGTGCAGTAGCAGTCGTCCGCTCACGCAGCCTAAGATACTCGGCCTAGAAAAGTTTGGATACTCGATAATTGCCTAAGTTATATTAAAATTAACACAAAGTAAAGTAATACTTACATAGGTCTGCGAGGCCCTCTCATCAATGATATTTCCTTCCTTTCGATGGGTGGCCAGGAAGACGGTCACCATGTTTGCATCCTCACCCCTCTGTACCTGTTAAAAATATATTATTTAGTACTAAAATTAAACATTTTTTTCTACTACCATTTTATTGTACTTGCATTAAAATAATATATCTGAAATAAAAAATATACCAAACGACGGAAATGTTTCGTCATCGGAATCGAGCCCCCACACCACTTTGCTGCCTTTCGCCTAGCCGCCTTGGCCTTCTCGGACCTTTCCTTGTACCTTGGATCGTCGAATCTAGCCCTCATCGCAGTCCACTGCTTAGGCGTGATCCAACCTTGGATCGGTTTTCCAACGCGATCACGAGCCTTCTGGTCATTCAGAGCATCACGAATAAGCTTGGCGGCAACGGTAGGAAACATCTGCTCGATCAACTCGGCCCGGTGCGGAGGATAGAAATACGTTTGCTACAATAAATAATTTAGTAAGTTATATAATATGCATAAATTAGAGAATTTATATAATATACTTTTACCTTGAAGTGCGCAAACCAGAACGCCTTCCTCTCCTCCAGAGCTTCAGAGTAGTTGATCCAAGGGCCACCATAGTTGTTCCTCAGAAAGAGGCCCAGGCGTCTCTGTACCGACAAGGGACGATATCTATACAAAGATAATTATTTTGATTGAAAAAGTCAATATATGATGAATAAAAAAATACACGATATATATGATGCTAAACCATCTAATATTTGACCTACTTTGTACCGTCGGCCCAAATTTTTGTCCTCATCTCCTCCGGAGGTGCGCATGGAGGATCTAGCTGATGCTGGGACAACGTCGGCTCGACCTCCTCCATATGCTCATTTGTCTCCATGGTTCCGTCAGCAGGAGAAACGCTGGACGAGGGAGTACTATCAGGCCTGGAACTACTCGTCCCAGGAGTGATGCCACGTAACATCATCGCAGTCGGAGATGTGACTGATCGATATACTGGAGTACTAGGCGACGAGGATCCAGAACCATCAGTAGGCAGTACCGGAGGAGTACTCCGTCTACCTCGGTACTTGCCGAACCCTCCGCGTCGTCCTGTCATACCTGATAACAACATATGATGAATAAAGAAATACACAAATATATAGTACATTCTACAGTCAAAATGTTATGCATATCTCACAGCATTCATAGAATTGTATAGTAAATAACTAGTGGTGTCACAAGTCTAAATGGATAGTACATTCTACAGTCAAAATATAATACATATCTTCGTCAAAATAGTACATTCTACAGTCAAAATATAGTACATTCTACAGGCAAACTATTTTATTTTCAATCATCTTCAGAAAATTCATCTTATTCGCCTTCCTCGTCCTCCTCTTCCCCTTCCTCCTCATCTTCACTTTCATATACTTCATCTTCGTCTTCCTCTTCGGATAATTCTACATCTTCTACATTATTACTCGTGTAATGAGTAACTTTCGTTGAGTCCACATCTACAATATTTGTTACAATAGGTAGCTCGTCCTCCTGATAAGCTATTTCGTCAATGTCAAAGGTATTTATAGATTTAGTCTTGCATATTGTCCACCAATCCGACCTCGCTGTCCCCCGTCTAGGATAAGTTGTGAAGTACACGAGCTGAGCTTGACTTGATAGGACAAATGGTTCGTAGCCTTGATATCTACGCTTGCAGTTTATATCCACAAGATCATGCTTGTCAATTTTCTAACCTTGATCTTGAATCGGATCGAACCATTCACACTTGAATAGCACGATCTTAGCAGGTTCTGTGCCATAATTATATGTCAACTCTACAATCTCTCGTAAGATGCCAAAGAAATTATTGCCTGGATCGACGTCTTTGTAGTTCGAAAATTTGATACACAAACAACTGTTTTTCGTGGAATCAAGATCCAGAAAGCTGTCTCTGATCGGAGCATTTGTTGACTTGAACCTAAACCCATTCACACATAAACTTGGCCATATTTTGACGGCAGTAATTGGTCCCTTGGCTAGAGTTCTAATAGATTCAGTCTCGGGTGTTATTAGACGATCGACCTAAATACCAAAATAGCGATAGTAAGTTATTTATTGTGCAAGTGCAGAAAGAAAAAGTAATTACCAAGTTTCTTACATATGTGCTCAACCAAGAAGAAAAATGGCATCTCATTTCTTGTTCTACTTCTTCGTCTGTTATGTAGGATCTAACCGACCTCAACTCATCATTATATGTGCTGAAAAACAATGAAGCAACTGTTGATTAGTAGCATAATAATAGCTTATACTATTACATTGAGATGATATAAACGTGGACGTATTAATTACTTATCCCTCTAGCTTCTCCACTTCATCATCGTCGCAATTGAGTAATATATACAACTTAGCAGCCCTTAGCTCGTCGTCATTCAAATATCTCTTCTTAATTTTTCCCGAAGGCTTTCCGGACGCATTGAATACTTTGAGTATTGCATCATTAGATTCCTGATATCCGTCGTCATTTCTCGGAGCTCTCGTTCTATTAGTAGCAACATGAGGTTTGAAATACGTCGACCAAAAGTTTATAATCTCCTCGAGATCATAAGCTTCACAAATAGAACCCTCAACCCATGTCTTGTTTTCACCTTTCTCTTTAGGTGATTCAGATGCCGCTCGAAGGGGTACATCCACCGATAACCGACAGGACCACCAACACATACCTCATAGGAAAGATGAATTGGCAAATGCTCCATGGAGTCGAAGAATCCAGGAGAAAATACCTTCTCGAGCTTACATAGTGTTACCGCAATGTCCTTCTCTTGCTTTTCTAGACGATCGACGAGCAACTTAGTAGAACAAAGATCTCTGAAGAATATGCTGAGCTCTGTCAATGGATCCCAAATGACATGCGGTAAGAATTCCTGAAATGCAATCAGAATTAACCTCTCCATGAATACGTGACAATCGTGGCTCTTCATACCCACCAGTTTGTTCTCCGTGAGGTCGACGCATCTTCTCAAGTTCGACACGTACCCGTCTGGAAATTTTAGACCCTGAATCCACCTACAAAGTCTCCCTTTATCCTCATTCTCTAGTAAGAAAACTGACTTAGGCTGCTTTAACTTTCCATTCTCCTCCTCTATCAAATGCAACGCAGGATGTCTACATATTTCTTCTAAGTCCAACATGGCCTTCGGATTATCTTTCGTCTTCCCCTTTACCTCCATTATAGTATTAATTATGTTATCAAACACATTCTTCTCGATATGCATGACATCAAGGTTATGTCTGATCAGATTGGTGCTCCAATATGGCAGATCCCAGAATATACTCCTCTTCGTCCAGTTATGGGTGGGACCAAATTTGTCACACTTGTACCCCTTAGCAGGCTCTTCGATAGCACTTGGTAAATCTTTTACCTCTTTCCATATTGTGTATCCGGGCCACCTTGGCGGTGGATTGATCTTCTCCACAACGCCCGCATGAAAATCATTCATGTTCCTCCGGTACGGATGATCCTTCGACAGAAATTGTCGATGACAATCGAAGAAGCACGGTTTGCCTCCGTGTTTCAAACGGAAAGCCTTAGTACGGTCCATACAATACGGACATGAGAGACGACCATGAGTACTCCATCCCGATAATATTCTATATGTTAAAAAGTCGTTGATGGTCCACATAAGTGCTGCCCTCATCTGAAAATTTTGCTTTCTGGAAACATCGTACGTGTTGGACCTACTTCCCACAGCTGATTCAACTCATCTATCAAAGGCTGTAAATATACATCGATGTTCCTCTTCGGATTGTTCGGACCCGAGATAATAACGGTTAGGAACATATACGGAGTCTTCATGCACATCCAAGGCGGTAGATTGTACGGAGTGACGATCACAGGCCAACACGAATACTGGGAGCCCGAAAGTCCGAATGGGATAAAATTGTCGGAGGAGAGCCCCAATCTGACATTACACTGATCCGAAGCAAAATTTGGATACTCTCGATCAAAGTACTTCCATGCTTCTCCATCGGATGGATGTTCCAATACTCATTCGATATGTTTTCGCCTATGCCAACTCATATTTTCTGCAGTCTCATTCACCATAAACAACCTCTGCAACCGCGACGTCAAAGGCAAGTAGTGCATCGAATCGGTAGGCTTCTTTGCACCGACAGACTTTTCTCTTCCAGTAGCCTTGTAGCGATCAGCACCACCAAATCTGCACGCATCTTTATCCTTGTCGTCTTTGTAGTACAACATGCACCCGTTGAGACATGCATCAATTTTCTCATATCCCATCCAGAGCGATCTCACCATCCTCTTAGATCGGTAGAAGTCTTTAGGCAACTTTGCATCCTCTGGCAAGATCTCTATAATCAAATCCATCAGTCGGTTATAGCATTCTTGCGACATGTTAAAATCGGACTTGATGCTCAACAATCTTGTAACAACCTCCAACGGTGAATGATCTTCACAACCAAGATATAATAGAGTCCTTGCATTCTCCAGCAACTCTATGAACTTCGCAGCATCGGTATTCGGTGCCTCCTCAGCTGCATCATGATTGTCCGGATCGAAACTAGGCCCCGCCGCATCAAAAACTATGTTCACCCACCCGTCGTCGTAAGCAGCGTGGTCGTAGACATCCATATACGGCTCCACATAAGGCTCCGACTCCGATGCTAAAGACACAAGTTCTTCGTGCGCGGTCCACTGATAGTAATTCGGCGTGAAACCCTTCGAGTACAAATGATATGTGACTTTCACTTCTGGATGATATTTTAAGTTGCGACATCTCACACACGGACAGTTAATTTTGGTACCGTCCATGTACTGAGGGAACGCCTTGGCGAACTGCAGGAACTGCTGTACACCCTCAATGAATTCATCCCGCACACCGCACATGTCATCAGTATGACGGTTGTACATCCACGAACGATGACGCAGATAGTACGTAATTTATATCCATTTCTAGATACTTCTGCAGCAAAAATGAATATACAATTACCTTCAAGTATAAACTCATCGTTAAATACAGTACATGCACTGATACTCCTAGTCCTAGCATATATACTCATCGTTAAATACAGTACATGTACTGATACTCACTGTTACCTTCAAGTATGGTTGTTTGAGTGATTGAGTGAGCTCGGGTCACTAGGGAGAGCAGTTCACAGTTTTCAGTGTGCATCATTTGGCAGTGATCAGCTGAAGGAAGTGCAGTATGCAGCTCATGTGATATCTATCTTTTCTGACTTTCGAGTTTTCCTATACTTTCCAACCGAAGGTCATCAACAACCAGATATGGCTCTTGAGATGGTCACAACGGCAGTTGGTGCGGCAGACCAGGAGGAGATGGCTTATAGTATTCTAGGTAAACGCTGGTCGACAAATAAAAGAGAGGAATCGATGGTGACAAGTGCAGGACAAATAGTTCCTTATGTGGAGACTCAAGCAATGCAAACAAGAAGCCAGGTCAGTAGGGAGATGCAGCAGGGAAATACCAGCAAACCATCGAGTAATATCATCAATTACTCAGGGAAAAGCAACACTTGGACATGAGGCAGGATGAGGCGGGCTCCAGCGATCTACGACACTCCAAGACGATAGATGGTACGCTACGCGTGGATAATCCTCAATGGAGAATACTACTACGATATACCCTAGAAGCCCAAGATAGTGAGGTTAGGAAGGATCATGGCTTACAAACCGAACTCACTACGGACCTGGGGGTGAGTTTGAGTGATATCCAAGGTCAACCCAAACGTTATTAATGACCGTTCTGAACTGGAATACGTGTGGGGATAACTCAATGGATCGGTGGCAAGAGATCAAAGAAGTGACCAAAAAATCATAAAGTACAATCATAGCTTTGTTGGGAACTAAAATTAAATCGAAAAAGTAGTTGACTAGAAGGATACCTAACCTCTGGTCAAAGGTTCACAACCTGAGTCAATGTGAGATGGCGAGAATATAGTTGATTTGGGCCAGTAGGACTTGGTCCGCTCGCATTATTTATATGTCTGATCAACCTATAGCAGTAGTATTCTCTAATAAAGAGAGATTCAACTTCATCTTTGGGACAGTATATGGGCACAATGACTGACGGAAGCAACACCTATTGTCGCAAGAGATTATTCACATCAGTGTTATTGCGGACACCCAACTCCAATTGCCTCTATTTTTTAGTAGAGATTTCAATACAATGTTGTATTGTCAGAAGAAAATAGGACTTCGTCACGTCCTGGATAGTATCCTTGATGATTTTCAATGCTGCCTGATGCAAGCCAGTATTAAATGCCTGGAATGAATATGTGTGGACATGGAACAATAAGGTAATTCAGAACAGAATAGTTTGCCAACTTGATCGAGCCCTTGGTAATAGTCGGTGGTTTGCAACTTTCATTATTATATAGTTCGGATTATTTTTTTCATTATTATTGGCGAGACACTACTAGCTAGCAAGGAGGGAGGGTTTGTATGTCCGTGGCATGTCTTGTCTATGTTTGTGTGTGTCCGTGTGTCCGTGTCAGTATTAGGGTTAGTGTTCGCATGTGTTAGTGTGTCTGCGTGCATGTGTGTGTGTCTGAGTAGGGTTAGGGTTAGTGTGTGTCATATCGTGTCGTGTCGTGTCGTGTTGTGTTGTGTTAGAGAGAGAGAGAGAGATAGAGAAAGGAGACAGAGAGAGTAGCTCACCGAGTGAGGAGGAGGGGAGCTGGAGAGAGGAGAACGCCGGAGGGAGGAGGAGCCGCCGGAGGGGGAGGACATCGGAGGGAGGAGGGGAGCCAGAGGAAGGAGGAGCTGACGGAGAGAGAAGCACCCCGGAGGGGGGAGGACGCGGCCGGAGGTGGGGCGCCGGGATGGGGGGTGTTTAAAATTTTCGAGATTTCGATCGAAGGAAATGGGGGGAAGAGAAATTTGTCAAACCCTATATGAAATAAATTAGCGACGTCGGCCTATACGTCGCTAAACGTCGCGGATATAATAATATACTGTGACTTAAATACATAAACGTTTCTAAACATCGATAAAATTAAAAAGTTAGCGACGTTTAGCGACTACCTAGAGACATATTATATATTTATAATAATTACAGTCGCTAAACGTCGCTCCATGTCGCTATCACCAACGTATTGCGATATTTTATATTGACGTCGCTAAATACCTAAAATTCAGCGACGTTTTATTTGGACGTCACTAAAAATGTCGCTAATCCCACAATTTTTAGTAGTACACAAACTGCAAGCCTGAATCTATCAAACCATGCTCTCGGAGACTGCTTTAGCCCATACAAAGATTTCTTTAATTTGCATACATTCCCCGTTGCTTGTGAATTAGCAAAGCCTGGTGGAATCTTCATATACACCTCCTCCTGGAGATCCCCGTACAAAAAGGCGTTCTTGACATCTAGCTGATGTAGTTGCCAATTGAAGTTGGCAGCATATGACACCAATACTCGTACATTGCTAATCTTTGCGACTAGAGCAAAGGTCTCATCATAGTCGATACCATAAGTTTGGTTGTAGGCTTTAGCTACCAATCTGGCTTTGTACCTGTCAATATTTCCCTCTGGAGTCTGCTTAACAGTATAAACTCATTTACATCCAACAGCATGCTTCCTAGCTGGCAGTACTGGTACCAGCTCCTATGTGTCATTCTTCTTCAAAGCCTGAAGTTCCTCCTGCATGACACTCGACCACCTAGGATCTTACTTAGCTACCTGTCAGTTGTTAGGTACAAGCACTGAATCTAATTATGCAAGGAAGGACTTATATGTAGGTGGAGTGGATGCATATGAAATGTAATGTGCAATGTAAGTATCCCAACTGCCAAACTTAGCTGGAGGTTTTCTAGCATTGACTCTAGAAGTTCTACGAAGAAAGACAAGAGGATTAGAAATATCAGGGGAGGAATTGTTACCAGGTGACTCAGATGGAAGGGTCGAAGAAGGTCCTGGAGAAGAGGAACTTCGGACATCAGCATTTGTGGGTACTAGCATAGGGATATCGAGAGAAATCTCATGTTGCTCCTGCTGCTCCTGTAGCTGCTGCTCATACTGCTCCTGTTGTTGCTACCCATGCTCCATATATACTCTCAACTCCCCCCTGACTGTCGGCTTCCCTTGAGGCACCATCACTCATCGGTGACTCAAAAGGGCATGGAATCATACCCACCACGATGCCACTCTCATTCTTTCCCTCTCTACTAGCATCAGTAGAGCCATTCTCGAACAAGGAACTTATGTCACCTCCACTTTTCCAAATGAGGGTATTTTGGTCATTTTGAATATCTATTTATTTTCAGTGATTAATAATTATCATAGTGCTATTTATTTAAATTTGTGTTTGTATTATTTATTTATAGATAGTGAGCTAGCCTATTATTTAGACGACACTAGTGATCCCAATAAGACTTGTTATGACAACTAGCGAGCCCAACATGGACTAGGCCCATTAGACCAATTTTCTCTAATTAATTAGGAGGATTAGACTAATTTGCATTAGTGTAGAAACTTACCAAAATAGTCATCCTTAATTATCCTTCATAATTCATCATGTAGGGGCATTGTAGACAATTGTGGGTGACTTGGATAAGGAAAAAGGTGGCCGGCCACTTAAGGGCTCTCTCTCTCTCTCTCTCTCTCTCTCTCTCTCTCTCTCTCTCTCTCTCTCCATTTATTCATTCATTTTGAGATCCCCAATTCTCTAGATCCCTAATTCACTCATCCCTCCACCAATTCACCCTCATTTCCCTCTCAATTTCATTAACAAGGAACATTGGAGCTTGGATTTGCAAGGAGCACTTGAAAGAGGAGCTTGCGGCAAGGAGATCGTGTTCGAATCGAGTCCATTGTGCATTTCATTGAGAATCCATCTCTCAATAGGTATAGATCTGAATTCTCTTTAAATTTAGACTCTAATTCATACATTTAACCATTATAAATCATCCCATGGCTTAGGGCTACCCATAGGATCAAGAATTGAGTTCATATGACTTGTACTATGAAAGTTACATGGTAATTTGAGTCCAAATAGGAGGAATTACGAAATTGACACATCAATTGTGTGTCATGAGACCAATTAGATCTAATTAGACTTAGATCGGGGTTGTGGGACTAGGTACGTGTCCATAATTGTATACGAGTAGGCCGTATCATAGAATTTTATAATACCGTGTAATACGGAGCTCAATTTGGGTGTTTTGTACAATTAATCCTCAATTCTCGTTGTAGCAAGTTACTATAGTTGTTTTATAATGTATTTAGCTTTTATAAATGCTAATTGTGGGGAATGGTGGTTTTGACACCTGAGTTGGATACATAGCATGAGTACTACAACTACGTACTCTATGTGTTTGATCATTTAAAACTAGTATATATATATATATATATATATATATATATATATATATATATATATATATATATATATATATAGTGTATGTGTGTCTTTTCAGTTCGGTGTGTTAGGTGTAGTGCCCCGTTTCCCCTATTCGGGGAGCGCGACTAAGAAATACTTGGTATCGTTCGATCGGGACAGATTAAATCAAGATCATTTCATCGTTATGGATTGGTTTCTTCGGAATCATGTCCCACATTCAACGGATCGTGCCTCAAGGAAGGACTCGGAAGCAGAGTCGAGAGGGGCCTTTCTGTTGCGCTGGTTTCTTTGCCCATTTTCGAATGTCGCTTGGTTGCCTTTTTGTTGGTTTTGTTATTTGCGTTTTTCTTGAACGGTTTTGATGGATTTCATTGTCTTTGTTCTTTGGATTTCGCAATTCGTATCGAACCCTTGGAGATCGAAGCAGGAGATATTGATCAACTGTTGGTGCGTGCAGGTGATCGTATAGGCGACGCGCAAGCGGAGTCTTGAAGATCTCCCATTTTTACCTGCGACGGTTCTGGTGCGTGCACGACTGCCCTACTGGATAAGATCTTCCCTAATTTGGCTTGAAAAACCCTGGCCACCCCCTCTAGTACCTCTTTCAACTCATGACTAGTCAGAGGTGTTCCCATCTCCAAAGTTGCACACATAGACGAGGTCAACGCAACTCAAACACGTGTCGTGCGCTTACATACGATCATGACTTTCTCCATCTATTTGTACACCCCAAACTTATGCGGCATGAAAACTGTACGATGGATAAAACTTGCCGAAACATGGACTAGAAATAGAGATTTGTGCAAAACTTTCCAGGAAGTATGCTCTCTAATCTCAGAACTCACGTTGAGATCGAAATCAGAGGATCACACAAGAGTTCCTCTCTGATTATCCACGATCCAACAACGGATTTGACGAAACCCGCAGACAAATCCGTAGGGAACGTCGACGACACCCGAGGGTGGAGGGGGGTGGCTTCCATGCACATAGGAAGGCAGAGGGGGGTGGCTTCCATGCACATAGGAAGGCAGAGGGGGGGGCTTCCACCCGGGTAGAGGAATGCGGGGGGAGGGTGTGGTGCCCCGTTCCCCCTATTCGGGGAGCGCGGCTAAGAAATACAAACGGTATAGTTCGATCGGGATAGATTGAATCAAGAACTCATCCTCGTTATGGATTTGCTTCTTCGAAATTGATTCCCATATTCAGTGGACCGTGTCCCGAGGATCGACTTAGCGGCAGAGTCAAGAGGAACATTTTCGCTGCAAGTTTTTTGCCTAGTTTTCGCTGTCGCTTTGTTGCTTTCGTACTTTGAGTTGGTTTTCGTATTAGTTGCATTTTTTTGAACAGTTTCGATGGATTTCATTATTTTCGTTCGTTGAACTGCACTTCAATTCCGAGATTGGAAAGAGTAGATGAGGTATTGATCAGTTGTTTGTGACAATGCAGGTGAACGAGCAGTAGGCGACGTACGAGCGGAGTCTTAAAGCACCTCTTTTCTTTCCTTCTCCAACCAACTTGTGAGTGGCTTATATTCGATTCAGTTGACCCTTCTTCCAAGTCTCCACATCTAAAAATCTTGTATTCTTGCTTGTCCCGATCAAACGATACCAAAGTAATAACTAAAAGATGTCAAGATAAAAAGGAATAGACTTGGACTAATTTATGCTTGTCAATCAACTTGTGAACGGTTATCTTATTGCATGCTAGTTCATTTGGAATATTCTATACATGCTTCAATTTTAGTTAGAATTGCATACTTCTTCTATAAATTGTACTAAGTATGGAACACACCTTGTTATGCAACAAACTGATCAGGGAGACTATGCTAAATGAATCATGCCATAAAACTTATTTCGTGCAAGTATTGCCTCAAATGCTCCCTACCATAAATTGATTTGAATGTCGCATGGTCACGGACAACTTGTGCACAAGGATTTATGGTTTCTGCGGATGGTTGCTGGGGCACTGGCACCGTTCTGATCCGTACGGAACTTAGTGATAGTCTCGTGTTCGGGCGGGATGGTTTGCGGTGCCTCGTGTTCTTTCGTTGCATTTAATTCTCGCCCAAGACTAATTTGTCCATTATGGCATAATACCAGTAACCCCATGTATATTTAAACTTGTACAATCTAACTTGTGTCTTCATGGCAGGGAAGGACATGATAAGTATTGTGCAGGTGGTTCAGACGGGCAGGTAAATATTATCGAACGGTGGCAAGTTTATTTCAGTAAATTTCTATATCAATGCTTGCTTGTAAAATGAACTAAGGCAAGATAGAAAGACCACAAATAAGTTGCATGCTTCATTTAAACAACGTGTTGATTGGTATAGTTGGGTTAGCTCGCCTTCACTAGTATATTTCGATGTACTGACCCTCGTTGAAACAGGTTTCCCGCACCAAGGAGATCCTGCGAGGAGCTGAAGTCACTTCCCAATCCAGTCCATTTAAACCGTACGGCCTGATCGTGCAAAGAAGAAGAAGCATTTTTAAGCCAGGAGCTAGCAAACTTAACTCAATGCAGCTCCGTGGGAAAGCCATCGTTCAGCCTGGAGGTCTTTACATTTTATAGTTTTAGTAAAGGGATGTAATGTACAGGACAACTATCTCATTTTGTGTCAACTTTGTAAGCCCGTGTGGCAACCTTGTGACTCGTTCAAGAGTTTGTAAATAGATGTTCATTATCAATAAAGAGAACTTTTTCATGTTTCAACTTTGTGTTTCAATTTATCTGCGTACTATGAATATGTGCTCGTTATGCAAAAATACCTAAGCCTTGTGCGATGCGCAACCTAGGCACGCACGGCGTCATGCCCGGGGGACGACTATCGATTCCACGGAATCGGGGCGTGACATATTGGTATCATAGCACAGCTTCAAGTTCCTTTGACCCTCCGTATCAAAAAAGTTCCTTTAACGATCTATCCCCTATGCGAACTCTTGAACTCGTTAGGCCAAAATGAGATACGTTCATACAATAAGTCTATAATACATTATGATCCTGATGTAATTTACCTTCTATTGAAGGAATGGCACAAGCGCAAGCATCATCGCTAGCACCGGGTGAGACCCAAGCACAAGAAAGCAGTTCCGGTACTTCGGAAAGTTCTCGAAGCCAGCGAGCCATGTCCCGTGTCGATCCCATTCAGCAGATGATACGGATGTTGGAGTCTAGACAACAGAGGGAGGAGGCTCATTATGAACGGGCCGAGAAGCGAGCGGAAGAGAGGCAGAGCAAGTTCGAAGACAATTTAGAAGCCCGATTTTCAGCCCAACAAAAGCAGGTAGATACCCTGCAGCAGATCGTGCAGACCTTGGCCTCCAACTAGTCCGTGGCAACAGCAGTGACGCCGGTGGAGCAACCCGCGCTTGAAGTTGAATGCCTCGAACTCCAAAGAAGAAGGATATGACTGCCTTTGACTTTGTCGACTTCAAGAAGGTCTGCAACACGCCGTTTAAGGGGACTGAGGACCCAATCATGGCTCTAGATTGGTTAGCAGAACTTGAGGATCATTTCAAACTTCTAGAGGTACCCGATCAGAAGTGTGTCGCGTGTGCCCAACTACAGCTTCGCTTGAACGCGCACGATTGGTGGGACATGTATCGAAGATCTCTTCCAGTTGACGATGAAGAAGAGACGACCGCATGGGCTACCTTCTGTGGCGAGTTTGAAGAGGAGTTTATACCCCCTCCCGTACGTCGGTAGAAGGAGAACGAGTTCGTGCAACTACGGCAAGGCAGTATGACAATAAAGTAGTATTCCGCCGAATTCAACCGGCTCGCCAAGTTTGCAAGCTCCTATTTACCTGATACGGCGAGTTGTGCCAGAAGATTTGAAGGTAGTCTGCGACCTGCCATTCATGCGCACGTGGTCGTTCCTCAGTACCAGACGATGCGGGAAGTCCGTAATCATGCCCTTTCTCTTGAACTGCAGTATCCTTCCGTTGCTGCCGGCACTGTGCATTCCAATCATAAATGCCATAACAACGAGAAAGAAAATAACGCTACAAAGAGACCAAACAACGGCGGTCAGCAAAGAGGAGGATTGGGGCAAACATGTTCTTTCTGTAAGAAACCAGGGCACATTATTGACAGCTGCCATTTCAAACATAAATTATGCCTCGCTTGTGGAGATCCAGACCATGCCATTCGTGACTGCCCGCTCCTCTCTGATCCTCGTCCTGGACGTCCAAATCTTGCCCCAGCACCCCAGGACAACCGAGCCGCGCCTCAGCAAAAGCGTCGTCAAGCTCAAGGTCGGGTGTATACTATGACACGAGAAGAAGTCCTGGCCTCAGACACCGTTGTGTCAGGTATTTTACTTTTTAATAACATACCTACACGTGTGCTATTTGATTATGGTACAACGCATACCTTTATATCCACGAATTTTGTCGTAGAAAATAATATAAAAATGACACCGTTGTATCTAGACTTTAGTGTTAGCACTCCCCCGGGCACGAAAATACATGTCCGTTCAGTATGCCAAGGTGGTTACGTTTGTATTAGAGGAAGGCAACTATCATTAGATGTTTTAGTCCTAGATGTTCGGGATTATGACATCATTTTGGGGATGGATTGGCTCGGCGCTTGCTCGACAACTATTGAATGTGCAGAAAAACGAGTCATCTTCCGCCTGGCTGGAGAAGCCAAATTCTGCTACACGAGTAGTCCAGCAACTGATGCGTCTATAGCTTGCATGGTGATTTCGGCGATATCTGCTCGGCGGATGCTACACACTGGCTGCGAGGGATACTTAGCGTCAGTTTGGGACACACAGCTGGATTACACAAATATTGAGTCTTCTTCCGTTATGGCAGAGTTCCCTGATGTATTTCCGAGTGAACTACCCGACATGCCACCTGACCGAGAGATCGAGTTCACCATTGACACATTCCCGAATACTCAACCGATTTCTAAGGCTCCGTACAGAATGGCCCATTCTGAACTGAAGGAGTTAAAGTGCCAACTGCAAGAGCTGCTGGATCGTGGGTTCATCCGTCTGAGCGTGTCTCCTTGGGGCACGCCTGTGCTCTTCGTAAAGAAAAATGATGGAACGTTGTGACTCTGCATCGATTATCGGGAGCTGAATAAGGTCACCATCAGAAACAAGTATCCTCTGCCCAGAATAGATGACCTCTTCGATCAGCTGCAAGGGGCAACGGTGTTCTCGAAAATCGATCTTTGCTCGGGCTACCATCAGCTGAAGATTAAGCCAGAGGATATGCCAAAGTCTGCATTCCGGACCCGTTACGGACATTACGAGTTTTCTGTTATACTGTTTGGGACGATGAACGTCCCTGTCGCTTTTATGGATTTGATGAATCGCATGTTCCGACCATTCCTTGATAAATTTGTGGTGGTTTTTATCGATGACATCTTAGTGTACTCAAAGAATATGGATGAACACGCAGGACACCTGCGGATGGTGCTTCAAACCCTTCGAGACAATAAGTTGAACGCGAAGCTAAGCAAGTATGAGTTCTGGTTGGACATCATAGCCTTTCTCGGGCATATTATTTCTGCAACGGGCATCTCAGTTGACCCAAAGAAGATAGAAGCCATCGTGAACTGGAGGAGGCTTGAGTCAGCTAGTGATATTCGAAGTTTCCTTGGTCTGGCGGGCTACTATAGAAGATTTATTAAAAAATTTACGAGGATCGCCTCGCCTCTGACTCAGCTCACTCGGAAGGGAGTAACGTTCGCGTGGACGGATGACTGTGAAGCTTCGTTTATGGAGTTAAAACAGCGCCTCATCTCAGCACCAATTCTTATCCTTCCAGACGGACCCGATGATTTTAAAATATATAGTGACGCATCAGGAAAGGGTTTGGGATGTGTCCTTATGTAACGGGACAAAGTGATAGCCTTCGCGTCAAGGCAGTTGAAGCCTCACGAGAAAAATTATCCAACCCATGATCTGGAGCTCGCAGCAGTGGTGTTCGTGCTAAAGTTGTGGCGCCACTACCTTTATGGTATGCCATGCGAGATCTATACAAACCATAAGAGCTTAAAATATCTCTATACACAAAAGGATTTAAATATACGATAACGGTGTTGGCTTGAACTCCTTAGCGATTTTGACTTGATGATCAGATACACCCCGGGCAAGGGTAATGTTGTAGCTGATGCGCTGAGTCGAGTATTCGTTGGGAGCCTGGCTATTGATGACAAGCTGCATCAGGATCTTGAATCTTTGGGCATTACTCTTATAATCAGATACAAAAAGGGGTCACAAGTAGCTCAGTTGCGCCTCGAACCCGACTTATTAGAAAAGGTCAAGTCCGCTCAGAATGATGACATATTCCTGTAAAAGATGCAAGGTCTTATCTCAGCAGGAAAGGCAACCGACTTTGCGGTGGGCACGGACGGGATGATCCGAGTGAAGGAAAGATTGTGCGTTCCAAACGATGCAACCCTCAGAAAAGAGATACTCACGGAAGCCCATTATGCAAGTTATACTTCACATCCGGGTAGCACCAAGATGTATCGAGATATCCGTACGACGTTTTGGTGGCACGACATGAAAAGAGATGTGGCACTATTCGTGTCGCAATACATGACTTGTCAGAGGGTAAAGGCCGAGCACCAGAAGCCGAGCGGAGTGATACAGAACCTCGCTATACCGGAGTAGAAATGGGAACATATAACTATGGATTTCATTGTCGGTTTGTCGAAGACGCAACGGGGGAATGATGTCGTCTGGGTCATCGTGGATCGACTCACCAAGTCAGCTCACTTTCTGCCTATCAAAAGTACTTGGAGTGCCGACCGCCTGGCTCAGATCTACCTCAACGAGATTGTTCGACTCCACGGCGTGCCCGTATCCATTTTCTCCGATAGAGATGGTCGATTCTTATCGCGCTTCTAGGAAAGCCTGCAGTCAGCAATGGGGACGAAATTGAAGTTCAGCTCCGCCTACCATCCACAGAAAGATGACCAAACAGAACGTGTTAACCAAATCCTCGAAGACATGCTACGACTGTGCGCCTTGGACTTGAAGACGAGTTGGGACATGCATCTACCGTTAGCCGAATTTGCATACAACAATAACTATCAATCCAGCATTCATATGGCGCCGTATGAGGCATTGTATGGGCGAAAGTGCAGATCCCCGATTTGTTGGGACGAAGTTAGAGAACGACAAAATTTTGGCCCAGAACTCGTGGAGCAAACCGTCCAGAAGATTCGTTTGATCCGAGAACGGCTAAAGGTAGCTCAGAGTCGTCAGAAGAGCTACTCAGACACGCATCGACGACCTCTTGAGTTCTTAGAAGGTGATCGGGTATTTCTCAAAGTCTCGCCCATGCGAGAAGTTACCAGATTTGGAGCAAAAGGGAAGCTAAGTCCAAGATTTGTCGGTCCGTTCGAGATACTAAAGCGAGTCGCCTCGGTCGTATATCAAATAGCCTGCCACCGTCACTATCTGAAGTGCACGATATCTTCCATGTTTTACAGCTTAGGAAGTATGTGTACGACCCGAGTCATGTGGTGGATCTTGATCAACTAGACCTAAGGGCAGACTTGACTTATGTTGAACAACCTGTGCAAATCTTGGATCGTAAGGAGAAGCTGCTTCGAAGTCGCTCGGTTCCTCTCGTGCGCGTGCTTTAGCAAAATTATTCGGTTGAAGAATCCACTTGGGAGCTTGAATCTGAGATGAGGGAAATGTTCCCTTCGTTGTTTCTTAGTGGTAGGTTCTATTCCTAAGTTTCGTGGACGAAACTTCTAATTAGTTGGTTAGGATGTGGTGCCCCGTTCCCCCTATTCGGGGAGCGCGGCTAAGAAATACAAACGGTATCGTTCGATCGGGATAGATTGAATCAAGAACTCATCCTCCTTATGGATTTGCTTCTTCGGAATCGATTATCATATTCAGTGGACCATGCCCCGAGGATCGACTTAGCGGCAGAGTCAAGAGGGACATATCCGCTGCAAGTTTTCTTGTCTAGTTTTCGCTATCGCTTTGTTGCTTTCGTGCTTTGAGTTGATTTTCAGATTAGTTGCATTTTCTTGAAAGGTTTCGATGGATTTTATTATTTTTGTTCGTTGAACTGTACTTCAATTCCGAGATTGGAAAGAGTGAAAGATGTATTGATCAGCTGTTCGTGACAATGCAGGTGAACGAGCAGTAGGCGATGTGCGAGCGGAGTCTTAAAGCACCTCTTTCCTTTCCTTCTCCAACCAACTTGTGAGTGGCTTATATTCGATTCAGTTGACCCTTCTTCCAAGTCTTCACATCTAAAAATCTTGCATTCTTGCTTGTCCCGATCAAACGATACCAAAGTAATAACTAAAAGATGTCAAGATAAAAAAGGAATAGACTTGGACTACTTTATGCTTGTCAATCAACTTGTGAACGGTTATCTTATTGCATGCTAGTTCATTTGGAATATTCTATACATGCTTCAATTTTAGTTAGAATTGCATACTTCTTCTATAAATTGTACTAAGTTTGGAACACACCTTGTTATGCAATAAACTGATCAGGGAGACTATGCTAAATGAATCATGCCATAAAACTTATTTCGTGCAAGTATTGCCTCAAATGCTCCCTACCATAAATTGATTTGAATGTCGCATGGTCACGGACAACTTGTGCACAAGGATTTATGGTTCCTGCGGACGGTTGCAGGGGCACTGGCACCGTTTCAATCCGGACGAAACTTAGTGATATTCTCGTGTCCAGGCGGGATGGTTTGCGGCGCCTCGTGTTCTTTCGTTGCATTCAATTCCCGTACAAGACTAATTTGTCCATTATGGCATAATGCCAGTGACCCCATGTATATTTAAACTTGTACAAGCTAACTTGTGTCTTCGTGGCTGTAAAATCCCTAATCCTAAAAACTGTATTTACTTTTTTCTATTAATTAATTAATTTAATTGTAGTAATTATGGGCTAATTTACGTGTTCCTAGTCCTACGTATTTTGGGACTGGGACGTGACAGTGGCAGGGAAGGACATGGTAAGCATTGTGCAGGTGGTTCAGACGGGCAGAAAAATGTAAACCCCCTGATTTTTCAAAATTTTAAAACTTGGAATTTTCACAATTTTCTGGAATTTTCTGGGATTTTTCTGTAAATTAAAAACAGGGTTTTAATATTTAAATGATTTTTTAAATGATAATAAACAATATTAAAATATTATGGAAATAATATTTTTGGGTGTAAAATGAAAAACTGGACTTAGGGTAATTTTTCTGGATTTTGTTGGGCCCCGGACCTATTTTTAAACACCTAAAAACTGTTTTTATTTATTTTAATTATTATTATTTATTTATTTATTTATTTAAATAATTAAACCCCGGCCCAAACCTAACCCTAGGCCCAAGCCCACCGGGCCGGCCCACCCCAATCGGGCCCAGCCCACCCATGGGCTATCGGGTCGGGTCGGGTCCACCCGCACCCGCCCGCGAACCAGGCCCGACTACCCCTTCTCCCCCACGTCCCCGCGTTCTCCGGCGCCCGCAGCGCGCCCTGCGCCTGACCAGCTCACGACCCCGACCTCCCCGCCTCACCCGGCGGCCCACGACCCCGACCTCTCCCTTCGCTCCTCCGCCTATAAGAACCCCCTCATTCCCTCCTCCGACTACCCCAACTCCCGCCGACCACTGCCATAGCCACCTCGCCGCCGCCCTGAGCCGCCTCGACGACCGCCCGGCGCCTCCACCGCTGCGGCCCCTTCTCCTCCCTCCTCCTCTTCTTCTCCGGCGGCCACCGCAGCCGACGACAGCAGCAGCAGCTCGGGCAGCTCCCCGAGCCGCCTCCGGCCGTCCCCGCGTCCTCTCCGCCTCCGCCCGGACCGCCCCCGGCGCGCCGCCACCTCGTCGCGCTGCCCCCGGCCGCCCAGCCGCCGTCTCCGCCGTCCCCGCCGCCGGAAGTAAGCCCTAACCCTAACCCTAATTCCCAAATCAGTTGGACACGTGTCGGACACGATTTTGCCCTGTTTTTCGGGTCCCGTTCAGGTGCGTGTATTTTCTTGCTCGTAGCTCAGATTTCGATTCCGCAAATTGCGTTGCGAAGCCTGTATGACCCTCTCGGTGCCCGGATAAACCGTTCGGGGCATCGCGTCCT
This sequence comes from Iris macrosiphon, assembly GCA_036927795.1. Taxonomy (NCBI): domain Eukaryota; kingdom Viridiplantae; phylum Streptophyta; class Magnoliopsida; order Asparagales; family Iridaceae; genus Iris; species Iris macrosiphon. The sequence continues at coordinate 1,524,326 of JAYESA010000007.1, read as the reverse complement.
GTGGTGATCGCATACCGCAATTCAAAAACAGGAAAAACCCAGACCCTGTTTCACCCCGGAACTGAGTACGTCCCGCCAAACGGGACGACTTGGTCGCGTGCGGTCTTCACAGATACGTGCGCGTCGTCGATACGGACGTGCGGTATTTCGTGGAAGCTGATTCGGGTGTGCGTGCACACCGGAATCAACGCGTATCCGCGGACATCGCCCCGTATCCGTCTTTTCTGCAATTCACCCTAACTTCGTGCACACACGTCGGATCGAGACGAAACTTGCGCCATCGGACTCGTAGCGATACGCTGGTCAAGTTTGGTTCGATTCTGAGAACGTTGACGAAATCGCGTGTCGTGGGCCCCATAGGCCCCGCTCGACGGGCGATTTTGTGATCGGCTCATCGGAATTCAATTCTGAAAGTTCCGTTGGGTTCGTATCAGCGTTTCTGACATGTTGATACTAAGTTTGGTGAATTTGGAGACCGTTGACCCTGACACGTTTTTCGGTGCAAAGCGGGCCCACATGCGGACCCTGTTTTGGCCCGAAACTACCGTTTTGGCCCTTGTCTCCAAATTGGACCCAAGGACAGGCGTTTCTAGCTGATTGATATCTTCTGGATCTGATGGTGATGTTTGTTTCAGCAACCGGAGTACCGCCTGCAAATCCAACCGAAGTCAGAGCCGCAATCAGAGCCGGGACCACAGGCAAGTGTACCTTGCCAAACCCTGCAGTCGGCTATTTATTTCCTTGGCTTAATTATGCATCAGTGGGCAAGTAAAGCTTGTCAATTCTCAGTAGTTCCTGTGATAATATTTTGCTGGATTCCTTGTGTAAATTCATATAAACTTGTTTTAAACTGCTTAACCTAGGAAGCGTGTGACGTACTTAGTGTCCGATCATAGTCGGGTGCTAACTCCGTACGCGGAGTTGTGTAACGTCACATAGAGATGGTTATCGAGACCCGATAATGCTTGTACTTGTCTTATCAAGTACTTCAGAACCCAGGACACTTGACACTATTTCATGAGACAAAGTCTTCCTGAGACATTCAAGGTGATTCTGTATAGGATGCATATTTTATGACATAGACTTTACATTCTTAGACATTTGAGTCATAGCTATCAGACTTGCTGCATTAGTTATAATCGTGCGTGACATGGACATGAGGCATCGTGGACATGAGACGTGGGATTACATTGGGTGGGGAGAGACACACAGACTACAGGCTGATATTATATATAAAACATAGTATATATCATAGTGTAATTCATAGTTATTGCCGCTACCGGCTCCCCGACACAGAGCTTGTAGTGGCTTCAGCCTGAGTTCTAGTGCGGCTCTCATATTGCATATCACATAGTTGGTTACTTAGTTTACCCTGCTGTTTATTTTATTGCTGCACTGATATTCATTTGGCTTGAGTTATTTTGTACCTTGCTATGTCCCCTGAGGACCTGGAATGGATGATGTCCCCAGGTACAGCTGAAGAGAACTACCCAGAGGTGTACGGAACCGGGGCACTTCTCGAAACTGAACCAGGAACCGAGGACGAGATAGTGGCCGAAGATTTCTCCTGAGCACCGGCTTCATCTACTCAGTATTTCCTTTTCAGCATTTTATTTCCTGTCTATTTTCTTAAATGTAATAGACTAATTCTCGGATTGTTTCCCGAGATAATCTTATTTGATATTGCTTAATTATTTCCATTGCATTATTTTTGGCAATTAATCTGTGTTTATTCTGTGGATGAGATTAGTAATACCTGAGACTTGTAACACTTTACTGCTAGACTACAGCTTAAGCATGCCCTGATGGATCCATTAAATTGGGTTGTCCATCGGTGCGTGCTGCTGGTCATTGCGCACGTGCTCAGTCCCTCGGCATTTTGGGACTGGGGCGTGACAGAAAATGTCATCGAACGGTGGCAAGTTTATTTCAGTAAATTTCTATATCAATGCTTGCTTGTAAAATGAACTAAGGCAAGATAGAAAGACCACAAATAAGTTGCATGCTTCATTTAAACAACGTGTTGATTAGTATAGTTGGGTTAGCTCGCCTACACTAGTACATTTCGATGTACTGACCCTCGTTGAAACAGGTTTCCCGCACCAAGGAGATCCTGCGAGGAGCTGAAGTCACTTCCCAATCCAGTCCATTTAAACCGCACGGCCTGATCGTGCAAAGAAGAAGAAGCATTTTGAAGCCAGGAGCTAGCAAACTTAACTCAATGCAGCTCCGTGGGAAAGCCATCGTTCAGCTTGGAGGTCTTTACATTTTGAAGTTTTAGTAAAGGGATGTAATGTACAGGACAACTATCATATTTTGTGTCAACTTTGTAAGCCCGTGCGGCAACCTTGTGACTCGTTCAAGAGTTTGTAAATATATGTCCATTATCAATAAAGAGAACTTTTTCATGTTTCAACTTTGTGTTTCAATTTATCTGCGTACTCTGAATATGTGCTCGTTATGCAAAAATACCTAAGCCTTGTGCGATGCGCAACCTAGGCACGCACGGAGTCACGCCCGGGGGACGACTATCGCTTCCACGGAATCGGGGCGTGACAGAGGGGATCGGGTGGGAGACATGGGGAAAGAAAATTCTCCTTGTTTTTTTGGAATTTTTTTTTTCGGAAAAAGGATTCAGAATTTTGGCTCTGATACCATGTAGAGAAAAAATAATTGATTGATTTACTTCCAAGAGAGGGGGTACATATATATAGTAGCCTCCTCCCTATTTTCTATCCGATGTGGGACTAAATAAGTCTCCCATAACTCAACAAATTTCTACCCTAATTATTTTTAAAGGATTCCTAATTGATTGATGTCGTAATTAATTTTGCCCTTATTTTCTCTTAGATGGCAAGATTTAATTTGCACTTAGATGAAATGAAATTGTTTGCTAGTATAACATTCTTCGATTAAAAAAAATACGAAAAATATGAAGTCAAAGTAAATTGGTAGTTGAAAATAAATTATTTTTAATATTGTTTTCACTTTGAGGAATAAAACAATATTTAATTATCCTAGGATTCTAGGATGACAAGGTTCATGACTAAAATGGTAGGATTCAAGTATTGATTTTAAGATACATTGAATCTCCTTGATCAAATAGTCAAAATTGATCAAAAAGTCATTCTGTGGCCTGGCTAGATTGACATTGAAATTTAATGTTCTTTATATTGGGATAAAAATGTTTATTTTAATGTCAATGGTATTTTGAATTGAATGGAAAAAAAAGTGAGCAGCTACAATAGGAAAATTAGAGTAAATGGCCAGTTAGGTATAGAAAATATGATTTTGTGACTAAATTATGAAAAAAAAAAATTATTTATATTCTATAATTTTTTTGGATTAAAAATTTACTAGTCGATTTTGAATCTGTTGTACCAAAATCCAACAAAATCCTAGCTACGGCACTGGTTCTTTGTTATACATCTCCAAACCATATAATTTTATTTTCTCATATTTCGTCTTCCAGTTCGTGTCATTTCTAGCTTCTTACGTATACACTCATTTCTTATCTTATATTTCAATGTATTGTCACTTATCTATCTTATCATTATTATTTTTGATGCATTTTTTTGGCATGATATTTTTTATTGTCCAATATTTCGATCCATAAAGTATGACGAGCCTTATAACTATTTTACAGAATTTTTCTTCCAACTTTAATTAAAGTTCTTTTCCAATCAGAAATTACTCCAGATTTCAGTGGTTAATGAGATAATAATAAATTTCTATAGTCATAAACAATTACAAATTAAAATTTTGAAGGAAAAAAAAAAGGCACCTCAAGCTGCTTATATTTCCTTCTATTAAAGACTATTAATCTCTGATACAAGTACTGAATTATAACACACATGGGATGAACATTCCTTCAACAGTACATTATTATGAGGATATTGAGTGGTCATCAACCACTGAACCAACATAGCTGTGATTCCAATTTGATGTTATGGGATGAACATTCATTCAACAGTACATTATTATGAGGATATTGAGTGGTCATCAACCACCGAACCAACATAGCTGTGATTCCAATTTGATGTTCTACTTGCCCAATGATTTATTTGGTAGCAAGATTCTCAGCATATCATCATTCTTGGATTAATTGTGTTTGTACTTGGCACTTGACCCCACCACCTTTTAACCTTGTCCATTTAATTTTAATTCAACATATATAACATAGAATAATTTTATAATATGAAATCATTCGAATAGTTATAAAACATTGTCCATATATATATACCGGTGGTCGGAGAACATGTATTGCGTATTAAACTCTGTGCAAAGGTCGTACCTTCCGATGATCATCGGTGGCGAACTTGAACCAAAACATATATGAAACTTGTTCCGCAACGAGAGGATGCAATATCCATAGTAGTGGTACATACAAGAAAGCCTTCTCATCATCCACTTCTCACACCACACAACTGGCATGTATGTATATATATATATAAAATTATAACAATTTTAGATTAGAATACAAGTTGGATGGAGAATTTATATAAAAATTTCTACATGTAGACACTCTCATAAAAATTATTCGTCTCTCATAACAATTAATATTGGATCCAACACCATTAAATTGATCATTTTATTTTGTGACACTTAGGAAAGTATAATGACAAATAGGATAAAAACTCAATTTTAGATATTTCCATTAGAGATGGCCTAAGTGGTATAATTTCCAATCATTATAAATGTGTCCAAACTGCACTCTTGCTGGTCTTACAGACGGAATTAATCTCTCTCTGAGCACTGTAAAACTCAAAGAAGAAATAAAGGTAAATTCAAATAGTAAGTAATAGATAAAATTTATCCACTCTCCCAGTATATACAACCGAACTGATCCACGCATACATAATATCAATCCCTTCACAAAAAGGCACATCAATAAGTCCTAAAACAACATAACCAATCAAACATGAGAAATCATTGCATGAGAAATCCAGCATAAGAAAATACGAAATGTAACAAATATTTACAAAAGAAAAACGAAAGGAAGTTTGCTCTTCTATTATCTCTACGTATATTTCTTATTTGTTCTTGTCAACACTTTTTTACTTACAATTTGTCACACATCTCACACACACCCCGACAATTACATGTTATTGCACCAAAACTTGAAGAAGAAGAAGAAGAAGAAGAAGAAATAACCAACGAAGCACAATGGATGTAATGTAGCCTTCCTCTTTTACATTCTCCAATTATACTAGATCCTTCCTCTTTTACATTCTCCAATTATACTAGATGTATTTCCACAATTTTATGGATATGCCTCTATTTACATTCTCCAATTATACTAGATGTATTTCCACAATTTTACGGATTTGTCATGGCTTGCCGAGGCAATTAATGATCCGGTGCCCGTCAGAGCCTGAGCCAGAGATGTAATTATGCCTTCATGGGCTGCTACTGACACGGTTTTGTTCTCTGAGAAGTCCCACACCTGCATAGACTGCAACATTTGCAAATGAAACAAATTAAAATCGACAACCAAATAAAAATTTATTATTTTTCCATGCTATGAAACTTTGGATTCTTGGAAGTCCCTTTTAGTCCTGAGACGGATCAAAAGATAGTAGAACATGGACCAATAGCAGAGCTTCAAGCGAAAGCCGAAAGTTCGCTCTCTACTAGATAGTACAAGCGTCATGCGCTGATGCTGACGTGCTAAGTGCAAAGTGCGCCAACAAAGCGCCAGTTTGCGCCCTTGAGCCCGAGTCCGAATCCGAGTCGGTAAGTCCCTTCGGGACTTAGTTCCTATGGAATAAATTCCAAGAGTATGACAAAGAGCTTAAAAGCTTCCATGAAGGAGTTAATCCGTTTTCATCCTAATAAATCACCCCCACATGGCACCCATGTGCCCCACCACACCCCATATGCACATCTCAACACAAGCAAAGCATTATATTGAGATACTCACTTGTTGGTGTAGCCAATGTGGGACTATCTTTCATAGTCCAAAGGCAAAAACACCAACAATCCTCCACATATCTCAATATATGGGTTGAGCGTTCCTCACAGTGACTGACCATCATGCATTAGGATATATGTCGCTTCGATTTGAATCTTCCCGCATGGGTCAAATAACAGTACGATACAAGAATGGACTAAGCCTTGAATTCTGCACCATAGCTGCAATTCTTCCCACTCACACAACACATCAATTGTGCTTCCGATTGCACATTAAAGGCCCTGTGCACGCCTGGTTTAGGTGTATGTATTTTGGGCGTCTACAAGTTTTTCCTCAAGAGACGGCATTTATCTCTTTCCATACACTCTAGGTGAGTTCTTTTAAAGAGTCATTGGCATGAAACCTTGCGCTTCTTTGTGGTGCTACGCCGCTATGACATGGCCTAAAGCCGACGTTCACTCCCTCATGTGGTGTCATCCACTGTAGCAGGAGGTCTCAGCCCCTTTGTAGTGCCAAACTACCCAGCATGAAGCCTTGCGCTTCCTTGCAGTGTTACGCCGTTGTGACATGGCCTAAAGCCGAGATTCACTCCCTCATGTGGTGTCACACCACTGTAACATGAGATCACCGGCCTCTTTGTAGTGTTGCCTACCACTCTTCATTCTACAACATTAGGCTACATGCCTATGTGCGGTGCTACGCCGCTGTGACATGGCTCGCGAAGTCGAGGCATTACCCTACCGAGGAACCTCATGGTGGTGTCACCCACTGTAGCATGGAGACCTTACGCTTCTTTGTAGTGTTGCGCTACCGTGCTTCCTGCAGAGCACACCAGACATTCAAAATACCTGAGAACTCATTAAGACGTCTAAGCCATCCTCCCACAGGATGTATTCTACTCAAAGAACAAAAAGTAGACAACAATGGTTCTGGGTCCGTAACCCCTCAATGTCTCAAAGGACTACCCATTGTTCCTGATATTCTCCCAGCCAATGATCCTTCCTTGAACCAATAGCTAGATGCCTAGTAGATTTCTCTTTGAACTAATAGCATAAAACTAAATGGTAGGATTACAAAGACACAATATCAGAAGTCCTTCAAGCCCATATATGCCGTGTCCTTGACTATGTGCGGTGTTACGCCGCTATGACATGGTCTGAAGCCGAGGCTTTACCTTGTCGAGGTACCTCATGTGGTGTTGCCACTGTAACATGGAGTACTAAGCTCCTATATAGTTCTTATGATCAGCTGGCGCTTGAGGTCTTATATAAACGGATCCGCCAGACCCTCCTAGCTCCGATCATCAACCACTATAATGATGCCATCTTTGATGTGCTCATGTAGTGTTTTGAGCGGATCCGCTAGAATCACCTAGCTCCGAACATTAACCGCTACCATGACGTCATCCTTGATGTGCTCACTCAATGCTATGTGCCTAAACTGCACAATCCTCTTCTTACCATTGAAGAGATCATTTGATGACACCGCTGCAGTCGCCTGGTTGTCGCAGTATATCGGTACCGCCAGAATCTGCACACCAACCACTGGAAGATCATACATGAGCTCCCGAAACCACTCTGCTTCATCCGCTGCAGCCTACCAGTGTATGTAACTCAGATTCCTTCGAGGAATGAGATAGCCTTGTCTGCTTCTTCGACTTCCAATATATCGCAGCTCCACCCATGGAGAAGACGTATCCTCCTGCGGTTCTTTCGCTCTCTTCTTCTGAACATCAGCTTGCATCACTGAAGCCTTCCACTACTGTTGGATACCCGTTGTAGTGCAGTACATACTTCTGAGTCCTCCTGAGATATCTCATCACTCTCTTCACAGCCTTTCAGTGCTCCACACCTGGGTTGCTCGTGAATCGACTCAGCATCCCCACGGCGAAAGCTATGCCAGGCCTTGTGGCAGTTGTTGCATACATCAAACTCCCGATGACGCTTGAATACTCCAGCTGTCTGACGCTTGCCCTAGGATTTAGCTTCAGCTTCTTGTCACACATGTACGGAGAATCGATCCCTGGAAGATCCTGATATCCATAGTGTGTGAGCATCTTCTCAATATAATGAGACTGTGACAGCGCCACCCCAGTGTCTGTCTGGATGATCTTTATCCCCAGGATAACATCAGCTTCCCCTAAGTTCTTCATACTGAACTTGGATGAGAGGAACTTCTTTGTCTCAGTGACTCGTACTAGATCCGTGCCTAGGATCAGCATGTTGTCCACGTATAGATAAACGATGACTCATCTCCCGTCAGCGAATTTTGTGTAAACACACTTGTCCGTCTCACTGACCCTGTAGCCATTTGATCTTTTGACTGTATCAAACTTCTCGTGCCACATCTTGGAAGCTTGCTTCAGACCGTATAGTGATTTCACCAACTTGCAAACTTTGTCTTTAAGTTTGTAGACAATGAATCCTTTTGTTTGTTGCATGTAAATTTTTTCGGTCAACTCTCCATTCATGAATGTTGTTTTAACATCCATCTGATGTATAACTAGCTTGTAAATTGCACTCAGAGCAATTAACATCCTGATAGTTATCATCCGCGCTACTGAAGCATGTGTCGAAGTAGTCGATCCCCTGGTTCTGAGAAAACCCTTAGGTCACCGTCCTTGCCTTGAACTTGTCAACAGTTCCATCGGCCTACATCTTCTTCTTGAAAATCCACTTGCATCTGATTGGTTTAGCTCCTTCTGGTAGATCGACCAACACCCAAGTGTTGTTGGAGGTTATTGAGTCATACTCGTCATTTATAGCCTCCCTCCAGAAGACAGCGTCTCTGGTTTTCATCGCCTCATCATAGGTAAGCGGATCTGCTTCCATATGATAGGTGACGAAATCATCTTCGAAGTCCTTTGGTCTCCTCACTCGCTTAGACACCGGTTCTGCGAGTTCTGGTTCGAACGTTGTCTCTGGAATGACTTCTCCGTGGATATCATCATTGGAAGCGTTAGCCTCCTGTACACCCACACTTTTCTCCGATAAATCTGCGATAACAATGTTCTTGTGCCTTGCAAATTTATCTTTAAAGAATTATACGTCGCAATTCAATGATATGATTTGATTATATATCAAGAAACTTCCGAGCATCACTTTTCTCAGCATAACCCTGAAAGATGGTCTTCATAACCCTCGTAACCCAGCTTTTGTATATTCAAGTCCGAGAGCTTCACATATGCCAGACACCCCTACACTCGAATGACATCCAAGTTGGGTCTGACCTTGAACCAGAGTTCATGAGGAGTGACATCGGAAGTCGCGTACGGCACTTTGTTCAGGATGAACGTAGCCGTCAGTACAGCTTCTCCCCAGAAACAGTTTGGAAGACCCACAGTCAACAGTATTGACTTCATCATCTCTGTCAACGTTCTGTTCTTCCTTTCAGCTACTCCATTTGATTGAGGAGAATACTGAGCAGTCGTCTCATTGACAATTCCATGTTCTTTGCAGAACGATGTGAATTCAATGGACCTACACTCTCCGCCTCGATCACTTCTGAGTCTCTTGAGTTGTTGTCATGTTCGATGTTCAGCCTCAGCCCTGAACTCCTTGAACTTCTCGAATGCTTCGTCTTTTGTCTTGAGCAGATAGACGAACGCTCATTTCGAGTAGCCGTCGATGAAAAACTTCATCTTGACCTTTTATGGAGAACTGATTGAAATCACAGATATCTGAGTTCACCAACTCTAGAAGATCCGTGCTCCAGTTTACCCGTTTGAACAATTTTTTGGTGATCTTTGTCTGCGCACAGAACTCACACTTCTCCACCTCTTTACCTCCACATTTGGAGATAAGTCCTAGACTAGACATCTTGTGGTACAAAGTACATGTTCTAGTCTGCTGTCCTACAACTCTTATAATGAGACTCTACTTACAAGCAGAAACTCGAACATCCATCTGATACTGAAAGCCTTGTTTCAAAGTATGTCTCCTGCCAAGATATCACCATCTGGCAACCATGGATGTTCACCCTCAAGTCTGCAACAGACTTCCTGAAATTAGGTCCTTGGTAATCACTGGTACTTTGCTACACGTACTTCTTTGACTGTAACTTCTCGAAGTCCAGAACCATTATCCCAATTCCCATATCCTTGTTCGCTATCGAGACCTTCGACCTTCTTCAATGATAGGCTTGACCTCGATGAACTGCTCTTCCTAGAGCTCTCGTGGCTAGATGCACTTGCTATTTTGGTTTGAAATTTGATCTCTAGTCCTCGCTCTCATGATCCTTCATGCTTGAAGAGACATGCGCCAAGGTGCGTGTAACCCTATGCGCATAACTGGGTCACGCATCGACCTTGCTCAGAGCCAGCCACATGGGTGCTTTCATGCGCCAAGTTTTGCCATGCGCCTAGTTCTGCCATGCGCCTAAAGGGCGCCATGTGCAGTGACTACACTGCACCGAGCCAAACATGCGCAATGAGTTCCTGCGCCATGACTGATATGCACAGAGTTCTGCCATGTGCCAACTGATGCCATGCGCAGATTCAGCTCGCGCATAGTGCCAGTCTCTTTTCGGCAACGGCGGTAGACTTCTCCATGCGGCTACTTGCATCAGATGTCATCTTCCTTCCTTTTAGAATGTGCGTCTCCAGTGGCGCCAGATCAAGTTCACCTCCATCCGCAGGAATGGTAGATCCAGGATCTGGCAACACACGTCCATCACTGGACAGAGGACTCCTTCCTCATCCAAATGATAGAAATATAGCCCGTCAATCTTCTCAAGTTCGTTAAAACTTGTATCGAGAATGTTAGTACGGGTGTTCTCCATCTAACTCGGATCTTGCTTTGAGATTGTTAGTCCCGAGGCGGATCAAAGATAGTAGAATGAGGGACAATAGCAGAGCTTTAAGAGAAACCCGAAAGTTCGCTATCTGCTAGAACCCAAGTTGTCGTCGAGACACAGAGCTTCAGGCAAACAAGTTTGCCCTCTGAGGAACTCGATTCCAACGAATCAGCAAACCCAAGAGAGAAGTTGGCTCACCAAAAACTCACAAGAGTCTCTCTTCAAGTGATACACAACTCCTAAGAAGCGCACATCCAAGAACAGATTACAAACTCACTACAAAGAAAAGAAAAATACAACGAGAAATAAAATTGTTCTTCTCTTTACGTTCGCAGACGCTACAATGAGATAGAACAAAACAAAGAGAACAAGAAGAAAGATCAGAAAAGAACTCCTGCTGGGGTGATCAAAACCGCTGATACTCAAAGCAAGATTCGTTCTATCCGCGATCTGCTCCCAAGAACCAGCAAGCTCTCGAAGAACTTCTGGAACGCTCGCGTCACCTCCCTCCTGGACTCGCACGAACTCCTGGACTTCTTTTGCGGCGCAGCAGCCTCTTTCCAAATCTCTCTCTTGAATCGGTCTTTTTGAATTATTAATCATCCCTTAAAAGATCAATGGAGGAGAGTATTTATAGAGGAACATGGCCACATAGTCGGTTACAAAGAAATAAGAACGAATTTAATTCAAATCCCACAAAATCGGATCTGAATTAAAGATGCAATCTTTCCATATAACCGATTCCGAACCGCTTTCAGCGCAGTGCGCAAGCGGGCAGCAGCACAGTGCTAAGTGCAAAGTGCGCCAACAAAGTTCCACTTTGCGCCCTTGAGTCTGAGTCCGAGTCCGAGTCCGAGTCGTTCGGGACTTACCTCCTATGGAATAAATTCCAAGAGCATGACAAAAAGCTTAAAAGCTTCCATGAAGGAGTTAATCCTTTTTCAACCTAATAAAACACCCCCACATGGCACCCATGTGCCCACCACACCCCATGTGCACACCTCAACACAAGCAAAGCATTATATTGAGATACCCACTTGGTGGTGTAGCCAATGTGGGACTATCTTTCATAGTCCAAAGGCAAAAACACCAACAGTCCCTACTATGACAGAAGATCTCACTTTTCTTGTTTTCATGTGAATCAATATATTGTGGCCTCTAATTGGAAAAAGGGTGGCATCATAGGCAATGAAGACCTCCCTTGGCAACCATGAACCCAAAGGTGGAGAGAAGATGACAGGAAATAAGACGTAGAAATTAAATGTTTTATCCATAGACCTAATTTCATAAGTTTCTTTTTCTTTTTCTTTTTCTTTTTCTTCTCAACTCTTTATAATTAAACGCAGAGGGAGAGTTTTCCTGCTGGTGTCTCCCTCAAACAATAATAAATAATAATATAATAATCAAAATGCCATTGATTAAAAACTCTGATATGTACTAAAGCATCCTCTGAACTGGGGAAGAGTCCAATCAAGTGGTTAGAGAAAAAAGAAACATCTATTTGCAATACTGAGCTAGAGAAATTACTTTTTTTTTCCCACGACTTTGTATTGGATTCAAGTTGGTGGCTACAATTCTACAAGTTTCAAGCATCCTAGCTTTTGCTATGAAAATTATAAAAACCAATTCAAGAAAAAAGAAAATAAGTATACCCTAGTTTACCTGATATCCTCCGATAAACAATAGGTTGGGGAAGATTGGATGGAAAACACATGAATAGAAGTTGTTCCTGTTGGATTTCAGCTCACGAATGTGCTCTCCATATGGTGACCACACCTTTACAGCATCATGGCTAATAGTTGCAAGATACTCTCCTTTCGCATCCCAACTAATAGATTTTACATCCTTGCTATGACCCTGGATGTTTTAAGATACACAGGGTAAACAATAATATGTGAGATATAATATAATGACCGAATAGTGCACGCTTTCAAAGTTCCAAATCATATTCCCAGTTAGAGATAAATTTGTCTGAAAGGACCTGTAGTGTGTGCGCCTTTCTTTTCATATCAAAATCAAAAATTGACACCACATTTTCTGCAGCTGCAGCCAGAAACTGGCCAGTTCCAGGCTGAAATCTCACTTGACGGGACCCACCCTGCTCATCAATAGTTATATTAGTTCCAAGAATACAGACAACCTCAAGAGAAAAACGAAAGAATTTTTTCTTTCAAAAATAACTATATTTAGCTAAGGCACCAAACCAACCTTGGAATAAAGCCCCCCATAAGGCTGACCAACATTCCACACACGAATTTCACCATTGTCATCACAAGAGCACAAAATATTGGTCTTTTTTGGATGAAAATCCAGTGAAGTCACTTGGGAACTATGCCCTGTAAATGTGTACAAAGAAAAGCTTGGCTGCAAAACAAGCCATAAAAAATTGCAAAGAAATTGGGGGCGTATTAGAGACCAGAAGATAAGTACAAGCCAAGTACAGATTACATCAGATAAGAGAAGCACAAAGATGCCAAATGAACTTTCAAGCTGGTCGTGAAATAACTATGGTCCGTCAAAAAGAATATAAATGAATAATTGAGAACAGTTGCACGATTTAAGATGATATAATTAGTACAAATATTGTGATAAATGTGGATAAGAAAGAAGTTAAACTTTTCGATAACCTGAAACAAACAGAGAGAGCTAAAGCAACTAGTATAATCTACATGACTAGATCTAGAATAGCCAATGCTCAATAAGAACATGAACGACTAGAAAACAAATATACGTTGAGCATAGTTAGAAGGTTGCGAAAAAAGAGGTTATTACCTCAGCGGCATTCCAGAGTCGCACAGTTGTATCAAAAGATGATGTTGCCAACTGAGTTGAGTATGGCCTAAAACGAATGTCCGTGATAATATGTCTGTGTTCTTCTGGAGTATTATCTGTGCCACCAGTTTCTACGTTCCAGATAAGAACCTATCAACAAAAAGGAAATGTAAGCGTCCAAAAATTCCATCAGGAATGATGCAAAAGACTAAACAAGTTCCACAAGATACATTCTGCAAGACAAATTATTACAAGTGGTACACAGGGCAGGTATATTGTCATATACAAGCCACATCGTAGTCAATTCAGATGATGCAGGGCACCCAGAAAACCGCTCGCTAGCTACCCAATTCATCTAGCTAAGCTGGGTCAGACTGGTGACTGTGTTGACTTTGACTGCTTTTTCCTTTTTATTTTCTGGCTTTTATGCCACAAATCCCAACACTGGTAGCATTCCTTGTTTGGCCTTCTCAGGAGGGTAGTTAGGACTTTTTACTTTGTTTTTAGGTTACGGTTTCCCCATTTGCCTCCTTAGTGTTTGGCTATATATAGCCCCCGAAATAACCATTTCATTTTAGCCTTCAACATATTAAAAACTTCCTCAAAAGAGATCCCTCCCTCTTTAATCATAGTGGATCGGAGGCTCACCCCCTGTGGATTCGGGCACCCTAGAATGACGTTTCAAGAGTGTTATTTATCCTCTTTGGTGTCGTTTCATCGGCTCCTTCGACAACATCCCCATCCTCCACGCTTCCCACTCATTATAAGTTCCCTTCTGTACATCACAAAATCTTTGGTTTTACTATCATAAAGGAAATGACTAAATAACATAGTTTGAAGTATCGGCCGATACCGATACAGTTTGGCATGTCCCGATCCGATACCGACCGATACCCGATACTGACCGATACCGACATTAGAGGTCTTTTTTACGGTCAATTCGGCAAAGAAAATTGAATTAAAAAAGACCAATTAGCAAGGGCGTAAAAGCATAGTAAGGTTGTAAAAGCATATAAATGAGAAAAACTTATCTATCGCATATAAATCAATCGACAATGGTGACTACTATTTCATTCAATTTCAAAAATACTAAGAAATAACACCAAAAATACTTTAAATTATGCATAAATGTATAAAATATATTTTCTAAAATGTTAATAATTTAGTAATAGTTGTTTGCTTTCCGAGGAATAAGTGTAAGAAGTTAATAATTTACTAATAAAAATTTGACACCCTCAAGGAATAAGTGTAAGAAGTTAAGAGAGGTTTCATATTTATCCATAAAAAAATTGTTGGGAAGGAATCCAGCCACCTCAATGATTATGCATATAAGCTCATGAGAAGGCAAGCAGACTATTTGATAAGAGGAAACAATCTAGAGGAGGCAAGACAAAAAGGTTTTCTATATAAGGCTTATATAGATTACAAGTTTGCAAGCATAAATTTAAACCACAAAGCAGAACAATATTATCAGTTTGACAAAGCAAATGAAATCCCCGTAGAACTGTTTGCTTCTAGGAACAGTGACAATCTAAAGCATATAGTGTTAGGAAAAGAAATTTTAGTTAGTTCTTAATGTTATTCTATACAGTTAACAATAACAAATTTGTTGCCAAGTTTAAAAGCAGTCTTGGTTCTCCTCGACAAAGTTTCACTTTCAATGTTTTGGCAATTTTTTAACAGTTCCAAATCAAGTTTTCTAGCAGCACTTATATTTAAACAACATAACTTTTTAAGTATCGAAAGAATTTATTTCCAATCACTAAATTGGTGCAATTAGGTGTATATGCTCGGTTATCAATATCATCTGACATGGGATTAACAACAGATATGTATATATAATATGTATTATAGGGATAATATAATATATATTGGGAATGTTTGGTAATGGAGGTGTCCATCACGTGAAAAACAACAGTCTTTATCCAAAATTTGGGTACATCTATCTAAATCTCCATCTTCCATTGAGCTTTGTTTAGTGTCATATGTAATGTGCCATTCCGCGCGGTGGTATTGTGTTGGCATGTTGACTTGAATAGCCTAATTGGACTTGGATTCATGCGGATGAATTATTTCAAAAATCTATATGATAGGAACGAAAAGACAATTCCTCAAATGTGAGTGGCTTTGATCCTGCTTTCCTTTATCCTTAACAAAAGAAATATTCTTGTTTTCCTTATTATGTTCATATGATAGGTAATGTCAATAAAGAAAAGAATTAAAATAAGAAAATCACTTGCAAGACTTTCAATTATGGTCACGTTGAAAAATGTTGGAATTGTAGTTTGAAAATAAGACTACTATGATGTTACATCATTGTTATAGAACAGAATAGTATAATGGTTGGTTTTATAGTACATGCTTACAATATAAGTGTATATTTGCCTTGATGTTGGCAAGGAAATTTTTTTATTATTTGAGACCTTCGAGTCGTCAATAATGTTTGGAACCGTTGAGTCGTCAATTTTTTTATTAACCCTGGAATGGGAAGGTAGAACGTAAGCTATGGCTTGAAGATTGTGGTGCATGAAATGAGAATATGTTGGTACAAATTGTTGAAAGTTTTTATTACCATGCATTTTATGTTGTATAACTAAGTTGTATATGCATACATGGTCATGGACAACTTTTGCATAAGATTTTAGTACTTTGGAATGTATCTGCGACCATGGAACTAATTCAACCTAAGAGGAACATGAGTAATTGGTGCTGACGTACAAGTACATGGATTACGGGACTTTCAGTAGGCTCACTACCTACACTAGAAGAATCGTCGTAAATAGTTCAGAATGGTGTCACTAGTGATCGTTATATAGTTAAGTTACATGCTAATGACAACTGTTTGTAGGACTAATCAGTTGATGTAGGGACAAACTCGTGATACCTATATGGGAACTCTAATAGTGTTTTTGCATAGACGGGAAAATATAGAATTATAATTTGGTATGCTAATCCTTGTTTTGCAGAGCAGGATGGTGACTTTGCGTAAGACTCACAGTGTGAGTGACATATTTATGCTTCATGTTTACATTATGTAATTTGTTAACCGATCCTAGAGAAACTAGAAAGATCATATAATAGTTTTACCTGTTCTACATGATTATTATGTTGATTTATGTGGGTCGGGTTAATACCGTGACTAATGCAATCCCCATTAGGCTGACCCTCGTCCCTACATGTGCGAAGAATTACTTGGGCAATATGAAGCTTTCGAAGCTCTTCGGCATGTTGAAGTTTTCCTTTCAAGGATGTGATTTATTGTTATAAAAGACCACGTTATTGTATTAGTTCCACGAGTTGTAAGTTATGGAACATCGTTCATTGCATTAAGATCCATTGATTGTAGCTGAGTTGGCATATTTCTATTGGCCTAAGAGTCGTCGTAATTTCGTTGCAAGCTTATCAATAAAAAGATCATTTTTTTACTATATATGTTGTACTTCAATTTGTATGCTTATTTTTGCGCTTCATTAACCTTGTTTCTAAGTTGATTCATCAATGGTGCACGTTCATGCCTAGTACAAGTGCAATTTACACTTCTACGATATCACGTTTAGTGGCGACCTTTAGTTCTATGGAACCGGAATGTGACATCATGTGAGTGTATGTCTATAGTTACCTGGAATACAGTATGTCCCAAATCATGGTACCGATTCGGGAACGGGGTCCGCCACTTGTATTTATTTTCGGTGCTTGGTTCGCTAATTTGGTAAGAGGTACGTTTTAAAATACTAGCTGGATTGATGTTAGTTTTTAGTTCAAAATATAATTCAATAAGTCATCAATTGGAGAGGGGGGAAACCCTTGCATAGAATATAATAAAATCAAAACTCATAATTTCATTTCATGCAATAATATAGATAACTTGATATTCATTGTCACACGTCAACAACTCAACGTTCACCCAAACTAGTACAACAGTATTAGACATGCGAATAAAGTCATAAAGCTTAACAAAATGCCAAGACTCATAAACCATGTCCCGCTGCCGCCACCTGACCCGCTGCCCCGCACCTCCAGCAGCCCCCCCCCTCCCCCCCACCCCCGAGCCTCCCTCGCCCCCCCCCTCCCACCCGCACCCAGTTGCTGCTGCCGCTGCTCTTGTGCTGCACTGCTGCACCCCCTCAAGCTGCCACCCTGCTGTCATGACCTGCAGCCCCCCTTCCCCTCACTCCACAAAATCCTAACTCTAATCCTAACCATAGCCGCCAACATGTCCTTTAACCCAAACTCTAACCCAGCCGCCTATCCCAAACCCTAGCCGTCTTTTTCCACTTCCAAAAAAAAATCATGTTACGATTCTCAGAGGGCAGACATTGGTTTGTTTGCTAGAACCTCTAGATTTTCAACATCGGTTTCCGAAATCAAACAAAGAGCAGACAAGTTTGTTTTGCGTGAATCTTTGTTTCTTTTCTTACTTGATCTTCACATTGGGATCTAACAGAAAGTAATCTGGGTTGCCTCTGTCCTGGCGTGTGTGATCCACATTCAATCTCTGCTTCCTATGCGCGTGCCGGTGCTGGCCACATTTTTAGCGCATTGACAGAGTTGATGTGATTATCAAGTTGGAAAGATCATACCGACAGTCGAATCGGGAATACTAAAGGATGACAGACACTGAGACGAATAGCAGTGTTATAGACAATAGTGTCGAAAACGCAATGGCAGGACCAACGGGCACTAGCATGACGATTTTCTCGATTCGACTTGTCGATCGATGGTTGGATCGACCAGAGGGCAACTCGACATGGCAAAAGAAGATCGAGAAGACGCTTAGGGGAATACGGTTGTCCAAACATCTGACTGACAAAGCCCCAGTAGAGATTGATCCCATATTTGAGCAATAGAAGACAGATGATAGTCCACTGTTTACACAGTTGATGAATTCAATGGAACCATCGGTGGAATACATGGTTCAGAATACGGATTCCGTAAAGGAATTATGGAAGGTCCTGGTGGCGGCGTTTGATGGAAAATACGATTTGTCTGGTATCTACGACTCGGTCGTTGGCGTATACCGAACAAATCAGGGAGACAAATATCATAAGGACCATTATCGGGCCTTTAAGGCTATGACTGATGAGATCGACCGTATTTTATCCCTCACAACGGATATCAATGAAGCAAGGGCCCAACGTGAGCAGCTTTATGTCATGACATATCTGGCATCTCTCCGTCCTAATGCAGACTCTGCTCGCTCTTAGATCATTGTTGGATATGATGTTCCGTCTCAGATGGAGGCCCACTAACGTGTTCTACGGACAGCGAATGTTGTTGAAGATCACTCCGGGTGATGCTCATGTTGATCGTTCTTGCTCTTGGTGCGGCTCGTCCTGGTTTTCGTGGTGGATGACGCAGTGGCCGCATTGCTGGTCGTGATAGGGGACGAGGCAATGGCGGTCGTGATAGAAGAAGACCGCGCACATGCTTCAACTGTGGTCAGCATGGTCATTTCCAGTGACGATGTCCTAAAGCTCCTGCCGCCAATATTACAACGACGCTCCTTATGATGACGTTTGATCTGTCGAGATGACTGCAGAGTCATATACAGATTTTCTTGACTTCTAAGCCCAACGTCGTGGTGAGGCATCCATATCCAGATCCACAGCTGGGTACTCTACGGCATGTGTGGTGAAGTCGAAGCAGTGGGTGATTGACTCAGGTGCATCATCTCACATGACTGGCAACGCAGGTATGATACGGAATTATATATCGGTGGAACGTGTTTCCGATATTACTGTTACCAATGGTGATTCCCTAACAGTCCGTAGACGTGGAAGTGCTCATCTATCTTCCGGACTGACACTCAATTCCGTATTACATACACCTGGCAACCCGTTCAGTTTACTTTCCATTAGTCAAATTATTCGCGACATGTATTGCTCGGTAACATTTTTTTCTGATGGTTGTGTTTTTCAGGACTCCAAGACTGGAAAGACTGTCGGTAGGGGGCATGTGGCTGGAGGCTTGTACCTGTTTGACGCACAGGTCCATCTATCCAAACTCTCCAGAATTTGTACACATCTTTAGATATTCTCGTTTTTTTTTCATTGTAAGTCGTGTAGTTTGGTTAAACATCATCGGATTTCCTATCCGGTGAGTCAAAATAAATTTGTATCTGCTCCTTTCAAGTTGGTGCATTCTGATATATGGGGGTCATGTCTGGTTGACTCGATTATGAATTTCAAGTACTTTGTTACATTTGTTGATGATTACTCACGTGTTACTTTTGTCTATCTGATGAAAAATCGCTCCGAACTATTTAAAATTTTGTACAATTTTTATGAGGAAATCAAAACACAATTTGGTGTTCCGATTAAATGCTTTCGAAGTGACAATAGTCGTGAGTATATGTCTCGTGAGTTCACTTCACATCTGTCTCGATATGAAATCATCCACCAAACTTTATGTCCTTATACACCACAACAGAATGGTGTTGCCGAACGCAAGAATCGTCATCTCTTGGAAACAATACGTGCTCTTATGTTTCAAGCACTTACTCCCAGAAGATTTTGGTCAAATGCGGTACTTACAGCATACTATCTTATTAATCGCATGCCATCGTCGGTTTTCAATGGTGCTATTCCATTTTCTCGACTATATCCCAAACGAGAGCCGTTTTCTCTACCTCTCAAAATTTTTAGTTGCTTGTGTTATGTTCGGGATATCCGACCAACCCTTTCTAAATTAAATCCTAAGGCATCCAATGTGTTTTCCTTGGGTATCCTAAAGATCAGAA
This sequence comes from Iris macrosiphon, assembly GCA_036927795.1. Lineage (NCBI taxonomy): Eukaryota > Viridiplantae > Streptophyta > Magnoliopsida > Asparagales > Iridaceae > Iris > Iris macrosiphon. The sequence continues at coordinate 1,504,107 of JAYESA010000007.1, read as the reverse complement.
AGGGTACCATTTTTTTTCTCCTGCCTTAAAAAGATTTTTCCTCTCGGGATGTGATGTTCGTTGAAACCGAGTTCCCTCCACTTCTACAAACTACAGGTCCAGTGCCCCAAGTTTACCCAGAAGAGGATTTCTTATTTTTTCTGTTCAAACACAACAACCACCCGTAAGGGTGCCCCCCCTACCGAGCCAATATCCCGGTCCGACGGTCCGCAGACATTGGTTCAGTCAGCATCGCCGTCACCCGAACGAGTATCGAAGATGGTGCCTCCGCCTACGGTCACAGAGCCATAATTCTCATCTAGCTCCACTGGTTCGCCTCCGTCTATTCCTCCAGTTCGACCTCGTCGTACCTGTCGTAATCATCCCTTGTATGTTGAAAACTACAAAGGGCTTGCGAGCCACACTCAGTCCTTGATAGCTACTATTGATGGGATTCAGATTCCTAATTCTGCCAATGAGGGTCTCACACATCCCGGTTGGCGTGCTGCACTTCGGGAGAACCATACTTGGGACTTGGTAGATTTGTCGTCTGGTAAATAGATAGTAGATTGCAAATGGGTGTTCACGATCAAAGTAAAACCGGATGGCACTCTTGATCGACTAAAGGTTCGTCTGGTGGCTAAAGGATATTCTCAGACTTATGGTGAGGATTATTTTGAGACATTCTTCCCAGTTGCCGAGATGACCTCTGTATGCGTACTCTTGGCCTTAGTTGTTCGCTATGACTGGCCATTACTTCAGCTGATATCAAGAGTGTCTTTCTCCACGGGGATCTTGACGAAGAAGTATATGTGGTGCAACCTCCCGGGTTCGTTGCAAGGGAGGGTAAAGTGTGTCATCTGAGGAATGTCCTCTATGGTCTCAAGCAATCGTCTCGTGCATGGTTTGGTCGATTTACACATGTTGTTAGTCAGTTTGGCATATGTCAATCGAAGAATGATCATTCAGTATTTTACCGACAGACATCGGCTGGAAGGATACTACTTCTACTTGGTGTCTATGTTGATAACATTGTGATCACAGGAGACGACAGTCAGGGCATTGCAGGACTGATGAAGTTTCTGGGAGAACAATTTCAGACCAAGGATATGGGATCGTTGAACTACTTCTTGGGTGTTGAAGTTGTACGGGGAAAGAGGCACATTGTCATGACTCAGAGAAAGTATGTTCTAGACATACTAAATGATACAGGAATGATGCAAGCTAAGAGGGCAACTTCGCCAATGGACCTAGGAGAAAAGTTACTCCCCGACGAGGGGATACTGATGACTAATCCGGAACAATATCGTCGAGTAGTTGGAAAACTCAACTACTTGGCAGTTATGACTAGTCCAGATATTTTCTTTGTCGTCAATGTCGCGAGTAGATTTATGTCTTCTCCACGAGTTCCACATTGACAGGCAGTTCTCAGAATTATGCGTTATCTAGTCCAGAATCCTAGAAAATGAATTCGCATAAAAAATTATGGACATACAAATGTTGAGTGTTTTACCGATGCTGACTGGGGTGCAAGCCTGACGGATAGACGATCTACATCTGGTTACTCGGTATTTATTGGCGAAAACTTGGTATCGTGGAAGAGCAAGAAGCAGAGTGTGATCGCACGATCAAGTTCCGAAGCAGAATATCGAGCGATTGCTCATGGCACAGCAGAGGTGCTATATCTGAAGCATCTGCTACAAGAACTGGAAGAAGAAGCAGGATCTAAAGCAGCAGATATGTGGTGTAATAACCAGTCTGCTATCCATATTGCTACCAATCATGTGTTTCATGAAAGGACGAAGCATATTTTTAATTGACATCCACTTCGTCCGTGATGAGTATCAAAAGGGGATAATAAAGTTTCATCACGTGAGAACCGGTGATCAGATAGCTGATATCTTCACGAAGTCTCTTTTGGGTCATCGGGTTTAATTTATGTTTAACAAGCTAGACATGATTGATTGACCGCCATCAATTGCAACCATCATCACGACATCCAGCTGAGCTACTGGCATTACATAAATGCCAATTTTTTCTTCTGTTGGATTTTCAGCTACCCTTCTAAAGGCTTCCATAACATTCATAACATCCTTGTCAAGATTTGGAGCTCTTCTAGGAGTTCCTCCAGGAGCTGGTGTCTCAAGGTACCAAATATTGTAGAACTGTGAAGTGCAAAAGCAAGACCATGTACAGGAACATTCATCTATTCCCACCTAGGTAATACAATACTTTTCATTTGATGGTAATCACTTGCATATTAGTTGTTCCTCATTATATCTTCCATCTCACCAAACATAGTTTATTGACTCTATTCTTTCATAAATTCCCCCCATCTTTGAACCCTCACCATCACAGAATTTAATTAAGCAGAAAATAGGTTTTGTAATAGCAACTGCATTCTCGACAACATCCCAGAACTCTTCATTGTTTATTGTTGCAGCCACTAAATTTCTCGTTTGCCTTGTATTTTGACTCCATATTTCACGTCACGCTTTCCATGGCTTCAAATAGTGGTGATAGGAAGAGCCTCTCTGCAATCGAATAAGTGTTTCAACATGTAGTGTGCTGCAAAAATTTTCTTTGAAGCTTTCAATAATTCCAGTTTTGATTGGGCCCTAAAAATTGCTAAAACTTGTGAATGATTCAGAAAGTATTTCACAAATAGAGTTCTCCATGCTGGAAACGAAACGCGGAAACCACTTTCCCAAACCAATAGGACTTGGTGAGGACCGAAGAAAATCGCACAAACCAAATATGCCAAAACCACAATAAGCACAACGCAAACACAACGACTGTTACGTAAAAAATTTTGATGGAAAAAACCACGGGACGATTGGAGTCCAACCTGAAAAAACCTCCACTAATGGAATAAAGAGATACACTGACTCCTTATAAACTCCTCCACCGATCCACACGGATCATCGCAACACTTCAATAGATGAAAATATATTACATGAGTATAAAGGAGATTACTAAAGACAAGATGACGAGAAAGAACCATTGTAGAACTCCTCGAAACGATCTCTTTTCGAATCAACCCCCGAAATTCCAAATCTCCCTTCTTCTCTTTAGAAAGTTACAACTTTGAGAAAACTCTCTACTTTTTGATAATCTGGCGTAGATTACTAGGGTTAGAAAACTCCTATTTAAAGCACCAGAATCTCGAAGAGATCTGGACCATTGATCACGATCCAACGGTGTTAATAAAACATCTAATTTCGGCCTTAAGCCCCGACACCGGTATATCAGCGGTACATCGGTAGTGGTATACCAGTAGTGCGGGTATACCGAAAAATACCTACTTTGAGACAAAATGTTCTGGAAAGAACTGATGTATCACCGATATACCGGTGGTATACCGCTTTCACTGATATAAGTTTTCCAATTTGATCACACGCTCAAATGCACCACATTTGTCGCCTTCGACTCCCCGAGCTTCTCCGACACATGGATGACACTCGTCACACTCATGGGTGTTCCCCATATAGGTTAAAAATTCTATCAACACCAACATATCTTCCCTTCCCAACTAGTTGGAAGAGCCCGTCATTCCGACGATCCTCCAATAATACTCAATTTTTTTCCTTGGCAGAATTTTTGTGAGCATATTTGTTCCATTGTCCTTTGTACGAACCTTCTCAAGCGTCGCATCATTCGCCTCTAGCACATCTCGTGTCCAGGTTCTTCTCCAGATGAATAGTACTTTGGCTATTGCAAAGCAAAATGTATTGCTCTTACTTAAGCCCAATTTCTTGCAGGAACTTATCCATCCATGATAATTTCTTGCAAGCCTCCGTCGCCACAATGAACTCCGTCTCTGTCGTAGACAAGATAACACACTTCTGCAACCATGACTGCCACGAAACTACTTCACCGACAAACATCATAACAAAGTCCGAAGTCGATCTCCTGATGTTAACATCCCCAGCCATACTAGCGTCGGTATACCCAATCGGCTTCGGCTCGTCACTTCTGAATGAAAGCTTCCAATTAGCAGTGCCCTAAAGATAACGAAGGATCCATTTGACCGTCTTCCATTGTATAACATGTTAGCAAATACAAATGGAAAAGTGATATACCACTAATCAAGGACTACAACATTTAGAACACATATAAGCAACATGCATATTCTAACTAATGAATCAAGTGGCCAAGAAGTGGGCAGTTCTTAATGATAAGTTGTTAAGATTAATTGTCTAAAATGTTCTAAACCCTCATCCAGTCTCTGTTCAAGTATCTAAGATCAAATAACTGTATAACATGTAAGTTTTTCTTTGTTCAGCAAAGAAGTGGGCAGTTCTTAATGATAAGCAGTTAAGATTAATTGTCTAAAATGTTCTAAACCTCATGCACTCGCTGTTTAAGTGTCTAAGATCGAATAACTTTATAACATGTAAGTTTTTCTTTGCTCAGCTAAGCTTGAAAGTTAATCTACATGTCAAATTCTGGCACATGTATCAGTACCTATACAATGAGTGGCCTAGCTTTTGTGACAGAAAGATTTCACTTCCATGAAACACTACATCAGGAAATTTTATACTTTACCTTCTTCTCGTGACCAGCACTGGCCAACATCTTGCCATCTGAAGAGAAGTGACAGCAGAGTAGTTTACTGTTGCTTGTGCTCTTACTCATAAATGTAAGACCTGAATAGAAAGTACGAGTGTTATAATAATTTCAGACATATACCAGACTAAATTATCAGAAATAAGTATCACATAATGCATTGCTATAAGGTTAATTCAGAGCTGAATGAAAAAAAAAAAAAAAAAAGATTCAAACAGCCGACTCCAAAAATTTGGGATAAAGGCTTTCTTTTTGTTGTTGTAGATATGAATCCTTTTATTAAGATTGAGATCATTAAAACTTGCTGTGACTTTTTATCTAGGAACTCTAGTACCCTGAGTTCTTAAACGTCAATATCTAAATAACCACACTTTTGGAAGCCGAGATGCAGAAAATTAAATTGAGTGTAACCATACTGAGGCAAACTGTAATCTACAAGCATCACAGGACACTGCAGTGAGCTAAGATTTACAAATTTGCACTGCAAGTGATGAAATAGTAGGTATAGAAATAAGAAGGCTTGAACTGGAACTGAGAAAAGAAACTTTCCACTAACAGTCAGTTGATATCTGCTGCCTTTAATTGGCTTTGAATTGTTTGGTTATACAAAGACCGTTTAAAAGCTCAATTAAGCCTTGTCAGCTATAGTTACTAACCTTAGTAGGTTTGAGTTCAAGAATGTGTCTCGATTATATTGTTTTGTTCAAATAGTGCACCACCACAAATAGGACAAGTTCCCTACGTTACATCTGGTTACTTTTCCTATTTGGGCAGATTCTTTCCTACTAAAGTTACAGGATTGCTCCTTGCCCTTGGTTGCATGAGCCTAAACTACAAATAAAAGGTAGGCCATGAACTGCGACTTCGATTTTTTATGACAATGTCCTCATGAACCTACAATTGACTCATGGAGGGATGAATTCACGTTGACCACCAGCCATATATATGGCCAATCCTTCCATGGAGCCCAATTACTTGCTCCGACCCTGTAATGAATGGGAAAAGGCTTGGATGATGCAACAGGTGATGAAACGCCATGCTTTAAGGTTTGATTAAAATGGTTGTACTTCAAATGGATATATAAAAATTGGTAACTAATCAATACTGCAGATACACTAATTCAGACCCTACAATGTTAATATCTGGCATGCATAGCATCTGTGACTACTATGTGACATGTTCCTAATGTTAACTAATAGCAACTTTTTACTCTTGTAATTGCTTCAGTTATTTGGGGAAATACATAGGTGAGAAGTAAGAAATCATTTTCACCCAATCAACATTATCACATACCAGCAACACCAAGTGTAGATTTCCCCTGTACAATTCCCTGTCTGTCACGCCCCAGTCCCAAAATGTAAGGAACTAGGCCACGTGGCATTGGCCAGCTAACACGTCACTAAGGGTTTAATCCAATTTATTGGACCCAAAGGAACGTACTACGTTGTCCTAAAATACTACAAGTTTATCACAGGTAAATCTAATCTCATCCACAGAAATATCAATGAATATGGGTAAAAGTGCTGAAATATATAATGCTGAGTCTGAATGTCATAGTACACATCTTGTGGGAACAAACCCACTACAAAAGATAATAATAGCGCAGAAAAATAAGATAGACTAAAGTATCGTCTATCTAGGGAAAATAGCTCCATCTCCAGGTGAACAAGCTTCTAGGATCAGGCAGATTCTGATGGTGGTTCCTCTAACTCCTCCTCGGTAGCATGTCTGGTCTCCTGTCCTGGACCATACACCGTGGGGTAGAAAGCCTTATCTAAATCTGGAAGGGAACCGGGTCCTCAGTAGGACATAACAAGATACATAAAAACATGCCATGTATGTAAATACTGAATAAATAAATACAGGGTGCTAACCATCTAAGTGAATGCAAGTAAAGACCTTGTAGTACGCATGGGAAAGTGTAGGCTAGACATATGATGACTTAATTCACCAATCGTGGTGACTGGCTAGTATATGTGTCATATGCCCCCTGACTCAAGGGCACTCTGCAATCGACCATCTCCGAGGAGCATGGTACGAAGGTATAAAAACTCAAAGAGGGGGGTGTCCCATACGTCTACTAGTTATCTTTCCCGCCCAATGTAACTAATGCCAAGTCGTACTTTTCCTGAGTTTTTCTGATTTTATGCTAAGCCGTGATGCACATCACACGCACCGGTAGCTAATCGAGTACGCAGCTCGCATCCCAATATGTATTGCAACCTTGTTGCGTGTTCCCGTGTCAGGGTCTAGGAGGATATTAGGATACCCTCACAGTTGTTGGTAAGTCTGTAAAGACTAAGTTAATTACACTACGTGTCAACGTACTTGTTGACGGTACCCGAGGCAATCTCAGATACACACAGTCATATGAAGTTCAGGAGAATTAGCATATAACAATATTTAATATTTAAACAGTAAACTTGGCAAGGTATACTTGCCTACTTCCTGATTGTGTTGAAAACCTGATCTCACAGTCAAGTCCGAGGGTTCTTGTGACAGGGGGTCACTGACTGCGCTGAAGATGTATTCTGTTCAAGACGTACAGGGTTCGTAAAATTTTTTAAATAAAAGGGGTAATTAATATAATAGTATATATATACTTATGTAAATATATATATAAGACATAATATATATATAGTCATATATATATGATATAGGGTACATATATATATAGAGTATATATATATATAGTTATAGTAAATATAGTAGTATGTATATATTTATATAGCATATATACATATATAATAGATATATTTTATATAAATACATATATATAGATATATATATATTTACATATATACATATATATATAAAGAAAATGCAGAAATATAACATACATATTTATTATATATACTAATCGTATATATATATATATATATATATATATATATATATATATATATATATATATATATAGTATAATAATATATAAATAAATATATATTTATATAGATACATATATATATAGATATATATATTTACATATATACATATATATATATAAAAGAAAAGAAAAATGCAGGAAAATATATATATAATTATATACATATAAAAGAATTAAAAAAATGCATAAAGAATATATACATATATATAAATATATGTATATATATATAAAGGAAATGAAATACATATGTATATTCATATAATATAGTAGTATACTATATATATATATACTGAATATATATATATATAATAATAATATAATTATATAACATATATAATATCATATACATAAATATATATATATATATGTATATATATACATATATATATATTTTATAAAAGAAAATGCAAAAATACATATATATATACATATTTACAATATATATATAATATAATAATATATATATATACACTGTATATATATAAATATATATACTGGATAATATAATAATATAAATATAAATACATATATATAATACTTTATATATATATAAATACATATATATATACATAGATATATATATATATACATGTATATACATAAATATACATATTTATATTAAATATATAATAATATAGTATATATTTATATACTGTATACAGTATTAATAATATAATATATATATTAATATATATATTAATATATATATATAAATATATACATATATACATATATACATACATATTAATAAATATACGTAAATACGTATTTATATCATAATATACCTGACAGGTCAGTAAGGGGGGGCCCACGGCTTGTCGCCGGCGGGAGGACGACGGCGGACCGGTCGGCGGCTGGCCGGGACGGCAGTGGCAGCAGCTACTGCAGTTAGCAGCAACAGCAGTAGCAGCAGCTTGCGGCGGTCGCAGCGGCCAGGGCTGTGGCGGGGGCGACGGTGCAGGCGGACGGGTCGATGGAGGGGACGTCGGCGAGGAGTTTGGTGGTGGTGGCGGAGGTCAGGGGTGGTCGGGGGAGGAGCTGGAGGTGGTCGGGGGTGGCTGGGTGGTTGTGGTTGGGAGGTCGGGGGAGGCACTGCGGGGTGGCTGGCGGTGGCTGGGGGCGTCGTGGGGCGGTGGTGGTGGGTTGGTTCGGCGGAGGAGGTCAGGGCGGAGCGGTCGGGGATGGTGGCGGTGGTCCACGACGGCGGTGGGCGGTGGTGAGGGGCGGTCGGGAGTGGGGTGGTGCTGTGGTGGTGATGGGAAGTTGGGTGCTGTGGAGGCCCTAGGCGGCGCCGGCGGCGGCCAGGGTGGTGCTCCGGTGGCTGGGGAGGAGGGCAGGGGAGGGGCAAGTTGTCCGGTGGAGGTCCGGTGGGCGGAGGGTGGCCGTGGTGAGGGTGGTGTGAGTTCGGGTTGAGGGGGGGTGCTCGGGTTTAAATAGGGTTAGGGCAATGGCATGGGTAGTAAATAGGGTGAAGTCTAGGGGTATTTAGGTAATTTGATTTTTAAAATATCTTTGGCTGATATTTTGGTATATTTTGGGTGGGTCCCACTGCCACATGGACGGTGTACGTTCACCGGCCAATGAGGTGATGACACCTCACACTGGAAATTTGCAGAAAAACCCCTGCAATTTCATAAATTGCAAATAGGTCCTAAAATTGGGAATTTGCGTAATTACGCAAATTGTCTGATTAAAAACACTGATTCCTAAAATTACTAAAATTCACAGAATTGAGGGGGAAGGCTGGGGAAGTGCCTTGGGGGTGTGGGGGTGAGCCTGGGCAGGGGTAGGGCCTGGTTCTTTGGGTGATACGGGTCACCGTATTTATTAATTAATAAATACTGCGCACGGTGTTTACTAATTATTTAGAGGCAGGTAGGGTCATAATTTTAATACGGTGTCAATACACTAATTATAGTATATTCCAAGTAGAATATTAACGTATTTTTATTTGGGCAAAACAGGTGCATGTTGGGCCTCAAATCTCTAGGGGTACAGAGATGGGTACAGAGCAGGAAATTAAATAGGAAATAAATACGGACGTTTGTAACGATATTTGTGCGTCTCAAACGAGGCTTAAAATAAAGTATCTGAGAGTTGCACAAAATTTAGAAAAATAGTCTAACATGTCTAGGACAGGTATGTGAACTTTGTTTGGGGATAACAGCTAGTGTAATGTTCTAAATAATTGGGTAATGGACAGGTGCACAAATCAATAGGATATGTAAGCAAAATAAATTTTAAAAAGTTGCAATAATTCTAATTAGCTAAAAATAATCCTAAATTACTGAAATCTGGTCGAGGGAGTTTACACTGTCCGTATAAAGAGGATGGATCAATAGGCAAAGGTCTTTGAGTTACTCCCAAATCAACCTTCATGTCCTATGATGGTTTGGACAAAATAAGCAAGTGAACCTTACTAAAGGTAGTCGTAAAAGAGAAGAGGAAACCAAGGCAAAGATTGTTGAAGTAATTACAGGTGTCTGCTGAGTTCGTGCCTGGATTTGCTGCATCCCAGTAGATAGATTTCCCAGGTGACCTTGGACAAACTGCCTGACAAAGCAAACAAAGATTATTTCAAACCACCCCCCTCTTGATTGGTTTTAGTAAGTAGGAATGTAAAACTATATAATACCCTGGATTGTTGGTTATCGACTTAAGAAGAGCCATCCTACTATTAGCATCAAGAAATTCTGAACTAGGATCTATAGAATGTGGGTTCTTCATACGTCCATCGACCAATTTGGTAAACAAGGTAGAAGCTGCCGGAGACCCCAAGAAGCCTTCGTTATGCATGCCACTCATAGAACCACTAAGTGCAGGATGATTAGGATCTCTACATTGCAACTGATCCTGCCGTTGTGCGAGTTGATATTGCTGCATCTGGAGTTGATCCTTAGCTTTCTGTGACTGCATAATTAGAAACAACTTAGACACAATAACTTTCTATGAATAAGTGGGAGATGAAGTAGTGGGACATGGGTACATTTACTCCATTCAGAAATCTCACCTCCAAATATGATGCAGCAACATCAGAATGCTTTTCTTTAGTCCTTGCTATAAACATCTCCCAAAACATAGACCACCACTCAAGGAGAAATCCTCCGGGAGTATCAATTGCTACAAATCAGAGTTATGTTAGACAATGGAATTGAAGGAATTGCAAAAATGTTTTTCTTACTAATTATTGTGTTAATAATTTTAAGTTTGGGAGATCCTTGAAAACAGAGTTCACCTCAATACTAAGATTCTACCAACACACAAACTTCATGGCATCTTCGCAACAAAATGGAGAAGGAAAATAGATGAGCGAAACATGACGCTACACCATATTTACCGGGTACACCTAAACTTCCATCAAACCCGTACCGGTTACACTTCCGATCCGGATCACTATGGTACTCGATGCGGATCAGTAAATCTGATGATCCGAATCAATCGTTGAAATCTCACTATAAATTTGCTTTTGCAAAAGATTATTGCAAAGCAAAATAAGTTGAAAAAAAAAAATTGAGATTCCTTGTCAATTGGGATTACATAGCTACGCATTTTAAAGTTTGACTTTGTGGTTCGATACCATTGTTGTTTCTTTATTGCTTATGAGCCACCGCTATCTTTTTCAAGTTGTTCATGCAAAAAAAAAGAAATAAGCTAATAAGATTTTGTGATGCTTTTGATGTTTTGTATGAAGGTTCGAAGTTGTTTGTAATTTTATTTTATGGTATACTTACATGTTTTGATTTGGCACTATTGTATAATTTTATTTGGAATGATGTGTTCCAAGTTGATGTATGACTAAGAAAAGTCGAGTTTTACATCTTATTGAATGAAACAGTTTTACATCTTATTGAATGAAACAAAGTAATAAGTTTGAATTTTCTTATTTCTATTTAAGATTTTCTTTTTATATATGATACAAGTATCTAGTCAAATTTGAACAAGTAACTAGTATCGTTCCAATTAAAATTTTAAAGCGTACCGCGAAATTGAATTGTCGAACAAACTCATCCTACCTTTTCCTAGTCCTTTGTACCGAAAATAAAGACAAATAGCGTACCACGTTACCAAACCCCTACCGTGACCTGGGGCGTACGACGCTCCAAGTATGACACATATTTTCATGAGGAAGTAAAGTTGGTTCCAGTTTCCTCTACCGTTAATGGAGTATACATGAACTGGATATGAAACACATCAAAGATGCGCACTTAAGAATCTTCCAATATTGGTGGACGTCGACTTTATAGATATATAACTCTTACATGGGTTATAATACTACTTTAAGAAGCCTATATAGTGAGATTGGTGAATTGTTGTTAATAGATTTCAAAAAGATGATAAACATAAGGTCCGAATAAAAGTTGACAACAATATATTGTATAGAAGTGTGTAGAAAAATGTTATAAGAAGTTAGCTTGTCTCAATTTTCGATACCTTTAAGCCACACCAACAATTGAAAAACCGATCTCTACATTTCTAACAAATTTCCAATTTCTCTTCTATAAAAGAGCTAAGTTTTAATAACCCAACATTCCATTTCTATCTCCATACAGAACTTTTAACTCCATCTTTAAATCAACATAACCTATTGTTATGAGTCGAACTGTTGTTATCAGGGTTTTACCAAAATAGCCATGAAAGTACAATTATCAGTGTTTATGCCAAGTTTCAGATTATATCGCCAAATCGATCTCTACATTTCCTTCAAATTTCTATAGAAGAGTTAAACTTTAATAAAGTGGAGTTCCATTTCTAGCTCCATCATTAAATAACTTGACAAGGGATACAGAACTACTACTTCTTCCCAAATTCCTACTAAACATAACCCATAATTCCGTACCGATGCAAACGGCAAGTTTCAACTTTTATCATGAATCCATAAGTAACCTTTAAGCCACGCCGGCAATTGAATAACCGATCTCCACAATTCTAATGAATTTCCATTTTTTTTGTCCTCTTGTATAGAAGACTGAACCTTTAATAACCCAAATTCAATTTCTAGCTACACCAGTAAATGACTTGATGATTAACACAAAAAACATTTTACTCCATCGTTAAATCAGCATAACCTATAGTTGAGTCTCAAACTGTTGTTTATCAGGGTTTATGTGAAGCTTCAGATTATACCGTGCAATTTATCTCTAGTAAGTTCCATTTCTAGCTCCATCATCAAATAGATTTCTAGTAAATTTACCGATGCAAGTAACAAGTTTCTCGAATCTACCATAACAACCAAAAATGATGATACAAAAGTAGGGTTTATGCTCATTTCCAGAGTACATCACCAAATCAAGAAGAAAAACAACGTTACCTATTGGGACCTCGGCAACATTTCTTTCAGTCTTGAAAGTGTCCGCGGTCTCAACCAGGTTCCTCTTCATTAGATAATCATGTATGTAAACATCAAGCCTGCAATAATAAATAAATAAAACCCCAAAAATTCAAGAAAATGAATCGAAACTAGCGAAATTAAACTAATAATTCGTATTCAATTACAGCTTGCCGGCCTCCCATTTTTCTTGCGCCATGATTGCGTGGAAATCGCCCCTATGATCACCGAAAATTCACACTAATGATCGAAAAAATACACAAAAAATAAGAAAAAAACATGGTGAAAAAATTAGTGAAAACTATAACAGATTCGAAATCAATGCCTACTTGAAGAAGAAGATAAAGAACAAAAGGAAGAATTAGGGTTTTGTACCTCCAAGAAAATGATCGTTTAGTTTGAGTTCTTGAATCTGGAAGAGTGAGGGAATGGAAAATTTTGTCGGAGAGGTCTTTATATATAGAAGAGAATCTGAATGGTAATTATCGGGTACGGGTACGTGTCGGGGTAGGGGTCGGGTTTGGGAGCCTAGATCTGGACCCGAATGTCGATAAGGCCTTTTAGGGTTTTTTTTTTTTTTTTTTTAAGCTGAATCAGCTTTCCAAAACAACTTTTCCTTTGTTTTCCAAAACTACCCTCAACTTTTACCCACTTATCATGGCAATTTATAAGGGCACTGCCAAATTTACTTGGGGCTAGCCCAGGATTGGGGCTAGCCCACTAAAGAGGAACATTTACTCTTAGTAGCCCAAGTTTTTACTCACACTAGCCCACTTCTCCAAACCCTCCCAAACCCTCCCCACCCGACCGGAGCTTTCCCCCCTCCCGTCGACCCCCTCCTGCCGGCCGATCTCCGCTGTCCTCCTCCTCCTTGTCGATGGCTCCCAAAGTCTCTAAAGAACCAAGGTAGAAATCATCATTCTCCTTGTGGTATTGTATTTGAAAAATTGTCCAAAAATTTTAAGAAATCCTCTTGCATTTTAAAAATTTTGAGTTATTTTCTTTCAAATGAGGGCATACTAGTCCTTGGCGGAGTCTAGGATGTAGTTTAGACATACAAGTCGTTTGGAACATGATTTTAGGGCGTACATTGTCGAGACTGCTCGACATTGTCGAGACTGCTCGACATTGTCGAGCAGTATCAAGCGGGACTGTAGAATTTCCTACAGTCCCATATAGATTTAGGACTGTAGGAAATTCGACAGTCCTATATATATATAGGACTGTCGAATTTCCTACAGTCCTAAATCTATATGGGACTGTAGAAAATTCAACAGTCCTAAAAGAATAGGACTGTTGAAAAATCTGCAGTCCTGTATACTTACAGGACTGTAGAAATGGCTACAGTCCTGAGAAAAAAAATTCAATTATTATGTTAAAATAGAAATTAATTTTTGTCTGTATATATTAATTTTTGTCTTATAGTCATGCCCCTGGAAAGGACACTGTGGATGAAGAAATGAGAAGACGCCCTACTGCGTCGATGCGTAAGGAACGCACAGTTTCGCAAGGCGTCACTATCCGCGAGGCCGAGGCACGCCCTGAAGCGAGGAAACGTCCATTGACGAAGAAGATTGCCCTTCGTTCGAAGAGACGTGCTCCTCCTAGTTCTTCCGGTTCTTCTTCCTCCTCCGATGAGAACATGCCAAATGTTCCAAATCGGCCTACTGATGGTTCAGGACCTTCTCAGCCTGCAGATAGTCCTGTCGAGAGTCTTCCACAAACTCTCGGAAACCGGCCTACTGATGGTTCGGGACCTTCTGAGCAGGCTGATAGTCCAGGCGACACTCGTCCAAACGGTTGCTCTATGTTACCGTCGATCGAAAACTATATTGCATACCAAATATGGAACAATCCGGTAAGTACATTACGTTATGATACATTTATATATAGTTGTAAGTTCAAAGTTTATTTTACATAGAGGTTTAATTTCATCCAATTGTTGATTTTTCAGGAGAGTGGTCGTATATTGACGGTAATCAACCATGGCAAAAAATGTAATACATGGCGGTATGAATTACTGGGAGATGATGTGAAGTCAAAAATCAGTCCCACCGGTCTGCAATATTTGGGTAGCTACTCATATACGACGGTGGATAATGTACCGATTTCAGCATTTGTAGAACGGTGGCATCCAGAGACCAACACTTTCCATCTACCCAATGGGGAGTTGACGATTACCCTTGATGACGTCCATCATATATTGGGACTTAGGGTTGATGGTCGTCCCATGCAGAATCATACTTTTGATGATTCGAGCATCAACTATTACGACGATATGGTGGATTATGTATCAGGGTGTCTGGGAGTTGATGCCACTAGTTTTACTAGTATTCGAGAATTCAAGAAGTCCTACGGACTTCCTCTAAAATATTTGGAGGAGATATTCGCTGAGACGGCCCCTGAAATTGATAATAGCGAAAATGTGGCCCGCGGATATATTAAGTTCATCTTAGGGGCTGTCGGCATTACCGATAAGTCTGGAACGCCCATAAATGCGAAATATCTCATAAATTTGGACAACATTGATACGGTGGAGCAAATTTCTTGGGGAAGCGGTATACTGGCATACCTTTACCGCGAGCTTGGTGCGGCATCCCGTGTGAATTCGAAGACTATTTTCGGATGCCAGACTCTACTCCATGTATAGATATATCTTTGTCAACTTGTTTACATAAATTTAAATTGTGTTGTTTATTTTTGGACTAATATATTTCCGGTAACGTGTAGGCATGGATATACGAGCACTTTCCAACCCTGCAGCGGGCGAACCTCAACCGAGGGTATGACGAGAACATGCCTAGAATGTGCCGATGGAAGCCAACTAAGGTAGATGCCAAACGTTCTCACACATTGGCCGCTCTACGGCATGCACTCGAAGATATGACGACAGAAGAGGTGAATTTAGACCTAATATTGTACTTAATTGGTATGAATTTACTACGTTATGCTAAATGACGTTATGCTACATTTTATGCGGTGCAGATTATATGGGATCCATACCGTGATTTGCGACAGACTACCCGTCCGTTGCAACCAGTCGCCTTATATCACGGTCTTATCAGTTGTCATGAGATCGAGGAGGCTTATATGCCGGATAGAGTGCTACGTCAGTTTGGCTACGTACAAACTGTCCCAAGGCGAACTTTGCAAATGATAAATCCTCCGCGCGGTACAAAACCGCTAAACTATATACCTGCACATTTCAACTGGGTATCGGACTTCTTCACCGAGTGGCAATGCCACGTCATTAGAGATACCGACCGGCTAGCAGCAGTCAATATGGCGGAGTGCAGCGACGACTACCTCGCCTACTACGTCGGTATCGGACTACCGACCTTGTTCCAACGCGGAGGGGATATTGTGCGTGTACCGTCAGATCTTTCTCCCAAATCGGTCTTATATACTGCACTGGTCAAGATGGTGAGCCTACCTGTAGACCTTAAGTATGATATTTGTAACTGTGGCTAACAATTTTTTTCATTTTTCATGAATAGGCAAGGAAAGTTAAGAAGTTGGGAAGAAGCCTCGTCAGTTGCCAGGGTTCCAATTATATGACAATCAATGACGAACTCCAAAATATCGACAACGCTGAAGAATATCCTTTCTTGGATACTAGAGAGCAACGCACGAAGAGGCGCCATGACGTTTGAACAATCATTTTGAGAATTGTCAAAATTTGAGCTGTAAACATTGTAAAAGTTTGATTGAATATGACTTTTGACGATATTGAGGATTTGAGTTGTAAAACTTTAAACTATAATTTTGCCTACTTGTGACACTTTTAGTTAATTTTGCCATGTTGTGACACTATGAGTTAAATTTGCCTTGTTGTTACTATTTTGATCTGTATACTGTGCTTATTGGTCAGTGGGTTAAACTTTATATTCAATCCTTGTTTACACTAGGACTGTCCAAAATTGACAGTGGGTAAACTTTAGGACTGTCACATTTTTGGCAGTCCTTGTTGACACAAGGACTGTCAAAATTGTGACAGTCCTAAAGTTATATAAATGACAGTGGGTAAACTTGAGGACTGTCACAATTTTGGCAGTCCTAGTTTACACTAGGACTGTCTAAATTGTGACAGTCCTAAAGTTATATATATGTCAAATTTTACAGTGGGTTAACTTTAGGACTGTCAGTCCTAGTTTACACTAGGACTGTCAAAATTGTGACAGTCCTAAAGTTATATATATGTGAAAATTTACAGTGGGTTAACTTTAGGACTGTCAGAATTTTGACAGTCCTAGTTTACACTAGGACTGTCAAAATTGTGACAGTCCTAAAGTTATATATATGTCAAATTTTACAGTGGGTAAACTTTTGGACTGTCACAATTTTGACAGTCCTAGTTTACACTAGGACTGTCAAAATTGTGACAGTCCTAAAGTTATATATATGTCAAATTTTACAGTGGGTAAACTTTTGGACTGTCACAATTTTGACAGTCCTAGTTTACACTAGGACTGTCAAAATTGTGACAGTCCTAGTATCCTGGCAGTTTTCCATAATGACAGTCCTAAGTTATTAGTAGAAATGCGCAATATACAATCAAAATCTTCATAACTCTTTTCATTACACAACATACATCATATGGTTCAATATACACTTAAACAAACATGGATCAACACATTATACATTTTTCACTTGGGGCAGTATCAATTGATTAAAATATCAAAGTAGTCGTCCGACATGATTTTTGGATCCTCCATCTTCATCATCTTCTTATAGGCCGCCATTGCATCCATGTAGGGTATCGTCCATGCGATCGCTTTCTCAGGTGCGTGTTTATACCAAAGCGTAGAAGGTGGTGGAATAGGAGAATGAGCGATCAACCTTGGGATGACGAAGTGTTGTCCGACAAGCCCAATGCAACATAGATTGGATACTCGGTGTTCGGCCGGGGGGGGCACACATTGGAAAGAAAGTATTGTTAATACCATGTGAGATAATTACAATAGGTAACTTATACCTATTAGAGAAGACGTAAGCAGTAGGCGGGACATCCATGTAATGCTCTGGTCCGGTAACTGTTTCCGTACAAGG
This sequence comes from Iris macrosiphon, assembly GCA_036927795.1. NCBI lineage: Eukaryota > Viridiplantae > Streptophyta > Magnoliopsida > Asparagales > Iridaceae > Iris > Iris macrosiphon. The sequence continues at coordinate 1,486,297 of JAYESA010000007.1, read as the reverse complement.
TATGCCTGCCAACAAATCTCCAACAATTTCTTCGCCAAGTATCTGGCTATAGAAGGCTAGTCGCGACTCCAACTCCTCGTACAGCTCTGCCCTAACCTGTCGCCATCCTGCTTCCACTGAATAGCCTAGTTGTCTTGCTAGTGCATGGTATCCACAGTGGCCATCCGCAGGAACATCATCAATAGACCAAATGAATTTCCGTATCTCAGGTAGGAATTTTTCAATGTATAGACTATAAGAAACAGAAATGTTTTCAACACCCTCCGCCGTGCCTGCATCTATCGTTTTCTGTTTCTTCCCCCTTCGAATAGTTAGCTTAGGAGTTCGAACAACGGACTTTGCCTCCAAACTGCGTTCGATATGTTCAAATAAGGATGGATCTCTTTTAGTTGACTCCTCCTCCTTCTTTTTGGCTCTACTCTTTCTTGAGTGTGGTCTTCCCTTAGGAGTTCGAACAACGGATGGCTCTTGCAATCGAGTTATTCCCGGGACTGTAATCTTTTGGATTTTAAACTCAATGGATCTTCTCTCCGGTTCCGCTGCGCCACACCACCTTGCGTGAAGTAGTTTAACTTGGGGCAACGCAAAGAAATCATCTTGCACTTCCACCGTCGGCATTATCGACAGCTGTTGTAACACCCCGTTCCGCTCAAGCGGACTGCCGTTTCAAACGGTAATAGTGCAGTTGTCCCGACCCGCTTTGCCTCAAAGAGAATACAAAGGATATCCAGAATTGTCCCTACAGGAATCCGGCTTAGGCTTTCAGAGGCTCGTTCAGGCGTATCGCTCTACCGAGGCAAATCATCGCTAAGGTGGGTGGCTACGGTGAACTTGTCTTTGCTTAGCCAGCACACATAAAATCTGGAATGTTCATGCTAGTCGCTAGGTGAATAACCCCCTGCATGCTAATAAATCCAACGCACCTAGCTAAGGGAATAATCCCAACTTGTATTGCTTGCTAGAACATGGAAAATGAAATACTGCTTATATTCAGACCCTCGCATGCTAAGTCCCTTAACGGTTTCATCTCTCGGCTTACCTTCGGGTCCGAGCAAACGTGTTACTTATGCCCCTTAGAAACGCATGCTTGTCTGCTTGAATGTTACCGTATTTTCATCCAAACTCCGGAAGACTACTACGTAGTCGTTCCGTGCCTGAATGTTCCTGCAAGTATCCGGGACCGTTAGGTCACCCAAGGCAAATCCCCGAACCAGGGGAATGCATCAAGACAAGTTGATCACTGTACAGAATCATGATTCAAGCATCTCCTGTAATCGTGCACTACTGTTCTACTGTACCACTGTACTCCTGTTCTACAGTACTCGAGTATCACGTGAAATTGGAAAAGATCCTGACCTGCATGTCGCGGACAACTCGGAAACGAGGATAGTTCCACGGACGGTCTCCGGGGCACTGGGGCCGCTCCGATCCGGATGGAACTCCACTGTTTCAGCCAACTGTACTGGACGAGATAGTGTGCAGCGCCCACCGTTCTTTCGCTGCATACCATCCGCTCCATGGCTGAACTTACTGTATAGTCTACTGTACTAAACGAGATGGCTTGTAGCACCCACTGTACTTTCGTTGCAAACCATTCTCGTTTAAGACTAGTGTCCACAATGGCTATGCCAGCGACTCATGTTCATATAGATAAGTCATCCTCGCTTAGCGGCTATCCGTGTGCGAGTTATTGCATCGCATCAACTGAACACCTGAACGATCATGTTATAAAACGACCCTCGTGTTTGCATATGCTATGCCTCCTAAATGTTATACTTGCTCCTGCTTGAATTAACAATGTTTGCCTCAATGTTTGCCTTGGACAGGGAAGGAGAAGGTAAGTTGGTAAGTCTCGCCGTGTTTCATCTCATGTTGCACGGCGCACTGCCCGACACGTTAGGCTATTCGATATTACATGAAACTGATCCTAAGGAAACTAGAAAGACAACTTAATAGTTGTGCACGGAACCTGTATTACGTGTTTGGATTTGTCGAGCGGGCGAGTAGCTTCCCTACCAGTGCATTCAATGTACTGATAATCCACCAGTTTGTATGCAGGGTGCGGGAGAACCTCGTTCGGTGCGGATGCCTCCTTCGTGCGTGCTAAGGCCAGGAGTTCCCTCTGAAGCCTTGCAACGGTGCGTCCGGGTCAGAAGCACATATACAAGACATAATGTTGGAACATAGCCCGAACATCGCCTGTACAATCATTCCACAATTGTAGCCACTTGGCACGCTTTTACTGTTTCAGAGAGAGAGGCTTGAGCGACTTATAATCTCGGCTATACGCCGCATGTAACACATGTTTATATCAATAAAAGAGTTGCTTACTTCAAACTTGTGTTTCAATGCTTCCGCTATATTGTCGACTCAGTGAACCTGTTACCAAATTGCTATGCGTTCATGACTCCGCTGCACTCGAACAATCTGTGCGACTCTGTGGCTTAGAACTCTTACCGCCAGCCAATGAATCACGGCCTTGCACGGGCGCGGTTCACGCTCGTGCGGCATCACGCCCGGATGGGTCAAAGCGATCGTTTCGCGGGAGCGCTGGCGAGGGTGATTCCCGCCTAGCGGGAACGGCCGAAATAGCCTGCGGGAGATCGGGGCGTGACATAGTGGTATCAGAGCCTGGCTTCTACGCCTTTGGACTTTGATTCGATATCTCTGTTTCGAAAGCTCGTTCGTGGGTTATGTGCACGCTCTCTCTCAATGCCTCGATGGGATGTTCCAACAATAAGTCTAAATATTTTCAAAATGCGTTTTGAATGATATGATATGAATGCTTGTCTGTTGTTGTGCTGCGAGTGGCCTTTGTGCCAACCTGTGCGAACCCTTGAGAGTATCGCTAGTAGCTTGTCCGATTTTCACTAACCCTAAGTTTGGTTGAATGCATCTATTCGAGGGACGCCTTGAACTAGTGCACCATCCAAGACTTAAGAAAATGTGAAACTCGAGTGCTAAGACTTCGCTATCTCTGAGCTGGTTGACGTGTTCACGCTAGAGGGGCCCTTCGAAAGTGTGCACGATCCAGTCTGAGCGATATGCTGATTTCGAAGCTTGTGCAAGTGAATATCCAAATGAGCAAGTACAACGACTTGTCTAGGATTGCCTCAAACCCTAGATCACTGCTTGTCCTTAGTAAGTCTCGAGGACGAGACTTTTTCTAAGTTGGGTAGGATGTAACACCCCGTTCCGCTCAAGCGGACTGCCGTTTCAAACGGTAATAGTGCAGCTGTCCCGACCCGCTTTGCCTCAAAGAGAATGCAAAGGATATCCAGACTTGTCCCTACAGGAATCCGGCTTAGGCTTTCAGAGGCTCGCTCGGGCGTATCGCTCTACCGAGGCGAATCATCGCTAAGGTGGGTGGCTACGGTGAACTTGTCTTTGCTTAGCCAACACACATAAAATCTGGAATGTTCATGCTAGTCGCTAGGTGAATAACCCCCTGCATACTAATAAATCCAACGCACCTAGCTAAGGGAATAATCCCAACTTGTATTGCTTGCTAGAACATGGAAAATGAAATACTGCTTATATTCAGACCCTCGCATGCTAAGTCCCTTAACGGTTTCATCTCTCGGCTTACCTTCGGGTCCGAGCAAACGTGTTACTTATGCCCCTTAGAAATGCATGCTTGTCTGCTTGAATGTTACCGTGTTTTCATCCAAACCCCGGAAGACTACTACGTAGTCGTTCCGTGCCTGAATGTTCCTGCAAGTATCCGGGACCGTTAGGTCACCCAAGGCAAATCCCCGAACCAGGGGAATGCATCAAGACAAGTTGATCACTGTACAGAATCATGATTCAAGCATCTCCTGTAATCGTACACTACTGTACTACTGTTCTACTGTACCACTGTACTCCTGTTCTACAGTACTCGAGTATCACGTGAAATTGGAAAAGACCCTGACCTGCATGTCGCGGACAACTCGGAAACGAGGATAGTTCCACGGACGGTCTCCGGGGCACTGGGGCCGCTCCGATCCGGATGGAACTCCACTGTTTCAGCCAACTGTACTGGACGAGATAGTGTGCAGCGCCCATCGTTCTTTCGCTCCATACTATCCGCTCCATGGCTGAACTTACTGTATAGTCTACTGTACTAAACGAGATGGCTTGTAGCACCCACTGTACTTTCGTTGCAAACCATTCTCGTTTAAGACTAGTGTCCACAATGGCTATGCCAGCGACTCATGTTCATATAGATAAGTCATCCTCGCTTAGCGGCTATCCGTGTGCGAGTTATTGCATCGCATCAACTGAACACCTGAACGATCATGTTATAAAACGACCCTCGTGTTTGCATATGATATGTCTCCTGAATGTTATACTTGCTCCTGCTTGAATTAACAATGTTTGCCTCAATGTTTGCCTTGGACAGGGAAGGAGAAGGTAAGTTGGTAAGTCTCGCAGTGTTTCATCTCATGTTGTACGGCGCACTGCCCGACACGTTAGGCTATTCGATATTACATAAAACTGATCCTAAGGAAACTAGAAAGACAACTTAATAGTTGTGCACGGAACCTGTATTACGTGTTTGGATTTGTCGAGCGGGCGAGTAGCTTCCCCACCAGTGCATTCAATGTACTGATAATCCACCAGTTTGTATGCAGGGTGCGGGAGAACCTCGTTCGGTGTGGATGCCTCCTTCGTGCGTGCTAAGGCCAGGAGTTCCCTCTGAAGCCTTGCAACGGTGCGTCCGGGTCAGAAGCACATATACAAGACATAATGTTGGAGCATAGCCCGAACATCGCCTGTACAATCATTCCACAATTGTAGCCACTTGGCACGCTTTTACTATTTCAGAGAGAGAGGCTTGAGCGACTTGTAATCTCGGCTATACGCTGCATGTAACACATGTTTATATCAATAAAAGAGTTGCTTACTTCAAACTTGTGTTTCAATGCTTCTGCTATATTGTCGACTCAGTGAACCTGTTACCAAATCGCTATGCGTTCATGACTCCGCTACACTCGGACAATCTGTGTGACTCTGTGGCTTAGAACTCTTACCGCCAGCCAATGAATCACGGCCTTGCACGGGCGCGGTTCACGCTCGTGCGGCATCACGTCCGGATGGGTCAAAGCGATCGTTCCGCGGGAGTGCTGGCGAGGGTGATTCCCGCCTAGCGGGAACGGCCGAAATAGCCTGCGGGAGATCGGGGCGTGACAGCTGTCGCCAACGTTGATCAACAACATCTATTGAAATAGGTATAGATTCACGACGGTATTCGTTGATTTCATGTGCACACGGAAGTCCGAGTGAATGTCGATATGAACAACCGCAAACCTCGGGATCATAACCCACCGACTTCGACCTACGAATCTCCTCAAACAATAACCCCAAGGCCTTGTGAGATACCACAAGGGTTAAACCATCCTAGAGGTGTTCTTGCTTGTATTCATGCTTTGCAATATTGAGGCTCATCTCAAATGATGCTACAATATCGTTCACCGTGGCAATAGTCATCAAATGAATCGATTGCCAAACAGAGACAAAATTACCGACCGATGAGCGTAGATATTTTTTAAACATGAGTGTGCCCCTTCGACCCGGTTCGTAGTGATCGTGCCATAATGCTTCACCATGTTGGTCCATGCTAACACGAATTGCTCTTTATGTGGTCCTAGCCAAGTATCTTTGATATAAGATATGCATGTCGGGTTACTTGGCTCCCACTTTTGTTGGAACATGTACCATGCTGCCTCGTAACTGTCTGTAGTACTTGCTCGCCATACAAGACTCCAATCACTGTAGAATTCTTCGAAGCGAAGCATGTCAATTTTACCGTCCACAGTTTCAAATTTTTTCTTGCATTGAGCATGGATATTTCTATTTATATGCCAAGTGCATAGTAGTCTATGCGCATGAGAAAATACAATATATATAGCATTTATCAACGCATATTCTCTGTCAGTAGCAAAAACAGACGGCTCTTTGTAACCTGTGTAAAGGGATTGTAGTTTCCTCAACGCCCATGTGTAATCCTCTACTGTCTCACTCTTCATAAAACAAAAAGCGACTGTAAATGTTTTTCCCGTAGATGTAAACCCGACAACATGAAAAAGAGGCATCTTGAACTTGTTGGTCTTATATGTACAACCAAGGACCAACACGTCTGCGAAGGACCAAGCCATATGTGTGCAATCAGGATGAGCCCAAAACAATGAAAGGAGTTCATCACTTTGTGGATGTCTTCTATGGTACTCCACGTAGTGATGCTCGCCAAGCAACTTCAATACTTGCTGCATCGCCATTCTTTCTTTCATACTATTGCATTTCGCTCTGGCCAAACTATTATAGATCGTCCTCATGGTAGACTTGTTCCCATCTTGTTTTTGTCGCACTGCAGAATACATTTGTTTCGGTGCAACTCCTGAAAGGAACAATTCTTCAACCAACTTTTTCTCATCCTCCTTCAACCGTGCCACGTAGGCATGACCCGTAAGTGTCCCTGGAATAGGATGATTGTGTCTTCCATTCTTAACTTCGATTATCCACTTTACATCTTCAACTTTTACAATCAACACCTTCAATGGACAACCATATTTTCTCGTCCCAACATTTTTCTTAGGGATTTATTTTTCAACAACACCCTTTTTTTTATGATGCCTAAACACACCTCTTCTTTCGCATCCAAGCTCAAGATATTTTCGGCCCGGCCGAGATCGGATGGATCTTGCAATGACAATAACTACGTTATGTCGTCTCCCAACTTCTCTGCACCACTCTAATGCTTCTTCATGGCTTGCAAATTCAATATCCGTTGAGAAAATATCATCCACATCAACACCAACATCAGGATGTACCACAATATCTGAACAAGGTTGGTCCTATAACAAATATAAAAAAATATAAAAATTAATAACTTCATATAATTATCAAGGACTGTCACTATTTTGACAGTCCAATTTTTATATAGGACTGTCAAAATTATGACAGTCCTACTTTTAAGTAGGACTGTCGAATTTATGACAGTCCTATATTTATATAGGACTGTGGAATATTTGACAGTCCTATATTTATATAGGACTGTCTAATGTTTACAGTCCTAACTCGTGACTGTCAAATTAGGGTTGTCGTTTTACGTACCGTACGTGCTTCGGAACAACCAACTTGTTCTTCGGAACGTTCGGAGTGCATAATTAATGAATTGGACGATCCGACTTCGTCATTGAACATTTTTTCATGCATTGTTCCTACATTAATCAAAATAAACTAAATCTTTTTCGCACAATTGCAAATCTTATTCAACGTAGCTTGTCGAAGACATACCGGAAGAATATTCCTTGGAGTATCACCAAAGTAAAATACTCCTCCAACCACAACTAGCTATTTCCAAATTTAGGTTTGGGCTTGGTGGAATGAGGGTTTCTTAAGTCTAGGTGGAATGCCAAAAATAGAAACCCATTCCACTTTTATACTTTGGTGTGGGGTAGCCCAAGTGTGGCAAACTTGTAATTTTGGGAAATGGACTGTCAAAATTGTGACAGTCCTAACAATTTTTAGGACTGTCAAAATTTTGACAGTCCTTACAAGGTTAGGACTGTCAAAATTGTGACAGTCCTTCCTAGTGGTAGGACTGTCAAAATTTTGACAGTCCGGATTATAACAGTGGGCTAGTCCCGATTAACTTTCATGATGGCAAACTTGTAATTATTTGTAAATTTCCAATGGGCTAGTCCTGAGTTAAATATGCAGTGTCCTTATAAATGGGACTGTCAAAATTTTGACAGTCCTAACATTTTTTAGGACTGTCAAAATTTTGACAGTCCTTCCAAGTGGTAGGACTGTCAGAATTTTGACAGTCCTTCCAAGTGGTAGGACTGTCAAAATTTCGACAGTCCTGATTATAACAGTAGGCTAGCCCCGAGTAACTTTCATGATGGCAAACTTGTAATTTTTTCTACTTTTTCAATGGACTAGCCCCGAGTAAAATGTGTAGTGCCCTTATAAATTGCCCTTATCATCGAACTTGAGTTGAGGCCATTTTTTTCTACCATGGATTTGTACAACGTTAGAGACTTAATAGTCTCGTCAAGTCATGTCCATTCAGAGTAAATTTGTACTCAGTTGACAAAAACATCTTTCTTTTAATTCTTCTTTTCACCAATAACACACGTTTTTTTCTATCATATACTTATGAGTTCTCGCTTGTTATTTTTCAAATTTGTATAATCAAATCTAAAAAAAAAAATATTACTCATGTTTTTTTTGTTTATGGTGTCTGTATGCACGTTCAATTTCAATGTAACTGTTCTCATTATACTGTGCAACTATATTTTCATTAGAAACAATAGTATATTCCATTGTAATTTATCACCCCCTTTTTTTCGAATTTGAGCTCTAGATCTTGTATACAATATTCATTATTAAACATGTGTTAGGTTTTTAATACAATGATATTAAATCAAATTTGAGCTTTTGATCTTTGAATATCATATTTTATTCTTCAAACTTGAGCTTGCGTCCAAACATGATATTTTAATCTTTTGAACTCGAAATACACAAGTTAATTTTCAAAATTAGACAAATTTAGTTAAATTGTATATATATTTGAAAAAATAACGCAACAAATTTTACATATTTGGGTACACCAAAAATAAAGACTTAGACAAAAATATAAGGGTTTACAATTAGCATTGTGACTCTTTTAGGACATAATACAACAAATATATGAAAGTCACAAAAGTAGATATATTTTGTGTTAGAGATTCGGTAGAAGAAATTTTTTTTTTTTTTTTTTTAGAGAGAGAGAGAGAGATCCTAAGTTTATATATTTATAAATTAGGGATACTAGTAAATTCACAAATGCATGTAAAATAATTCTGATATTATTGTAATATATACATATATATATATATATATATATATATATATATATATATATATATATATATATATTATGATTTGTTATAGATTTGATTATATTTTAATTATAATTTGTTATGGATATATCCCTACTATTTATAAAAAAATCTTGAAAATGCTAGTCGTACGTATATACTCACATAATTAAAAACTAAAAAATAAATAAATTTTAACTAATTATTTAATTACATAATATTATATAACTATAGTCAAACACCTCTTCTAACTCATGTGGTTAAGGTGGAAAGTATTCTCCTTGGTTGGCTAAGTTTGATTCCCCATGCGTTATTTATAACACTACCAAAATAATACATATTAGCGACGTAAAATGTCGTTAATAGGTAAAAAAAATGTCGCTAAAATATATTAGCGACATAATTAGCGATGTTTTGGTGTTGTCAATCCATGGTCGCTGACAAGAAATTTGTCACTATTCGTCACTATAGCGACGTATATTTGCGACGCGTACACGTCGTCAATTTTTTTTATTAACGACGTTCAGCTACGCGACGTCGGTATATCAACGACGTTGTATATTGTCGCATAACGTCGCCAAATCAGCGACATTATCATCGACGTTTTGCTACACCAATGCTGACTTGGCAAAAATTGTCATGTCAGCTTTTTAGCGACGTGTAGCGATATTTTGACATAGATTTGTCATGCCCCAGTCCCAAAATATATGGAACCAGGCCACGTGGCATTGGCCAGCTGACAAGTCACTAAGGGTTTACCCAATTTAATGGACCAAAAGGAACGTGCTACGCTGTCCTAAAATACTACAAGTCTAATACATGTAAATCTAATCTCATCCACAAAAATATCAATGAATATGGGAAATAGTGCTGAATATATATAATGCTATGTCTGAATATCATAGTACAAAACCAGATAATGTCTTGTGGGAACAAACCCACTACAAAATATAATGAAAGCTGAAATAAGATAGACTAGAGTATCGTCTATCTAGGTAGTAGCTCCAGCTCCAGATGTACTAAAGGATCAGGCAGGCTCTGATGGCACCTCTTCTAACTCCTCCTCAGTGGCATATCTGGTCTTCTGTCCAGGTCCATATACTGTGGGATAGAACGCCTCATCTAAATCTGGAAGGGAACCAGGTCCTCAGTGGGACATAACAAGATACATAAAAATATGCCATATATGTAAATACTGAATAAATAAATACATGGTGTGCTAACCAACTAAGTGAATGCAATGTAAAGACCTTGTAGTACGTATGGAAAAGTGTAGGCTAGACATATGCTGACTTAATTCACCAATCGTGTTGACTGGCTAGTATATGTGTCATATGCCCCCAGACACATGGGTAACTCTGCAATCGTCCATCTCCGAGGAGCATGGAACGAAGGTATAACATTCAAGGAGGGGGGTGTCCCATACGTCTACTAGTTATCTTCCCCGCCCAATGTAACTAATGCCAAGTCTTAGCTTTCCTGGATTTTTTCTGATTTTGTGCTAAGTCATGATGTACGTCACACGCACCAGTAGCTAATCGAGTACGTAAACTCGCATCCCAATAAATAAATGCAACCTTGTTGCGTGTACCCGTGTCAGGGTCTAGGAGGATATTAGGATACCCTCTCAGTTGTTGGTAAGTCTGTTAGAGTCTAAGTTAGCTATACTACATGTCAACGTATTTGTTGACAATACACAATTATATGTAATTTGAAGCAGAATAGAATACAACAGTTTAATGTTTAATCAGTAACACTTGGCAAGGTATACTTGCCTACTTCTCTGAGCTGGGCGTGCCAAAGACCTGTACTTGCAGTCAAGTCTGAGGTATCCTGTGACCAGGCGTCACTTACTGCGTGGTAGGTGTACTCTGTTTAAGATGTACAGGGTTCATAAATATCATTTAAATGATGCGTAGATTAAAATAGTATAGGATCTATTATGCTTATGTAAAAGATATTATAGTTATATATATATAATTATATATATATATAATACATACTTAGAGTATATTATATAAATATTGTATTTATAAGCTTAACATAAATATATACATATATATAAGTATATATAATATATACAAATGCAAGAAGAAAATAATGAAATAAATATGCTATATACATATTTGTATATACTACAATATTTATATATGTAATAATATATACATAAAGCAATATATATATATATATATATATATATATATATATATATATATATATATATATATATATATATATATATATATATATATATATATATATATATATATATAATACAATATATATATATATAATACAATATATATATACATATATACTATACATATATAAAAATATAAATACATAAATATATATTTAATATATATATAATCTGAATATAATATATATATATATATATGTATATATAAATAATATATTTACATATATATAATACAATACATATAGAATATATACATATATATAAGTATATGTATATATATTTAATAAAAATAAAATACATATATATATACATATAATATAATAGTATACTATATATATATATATATATATATATATATATATATATATATATATATATATATATATATATATAATAAATTATAATATAATATATATAATTATATATATATTATCATATACATATACATATATATATATATAAAATGTAAAAATACATATATATATACATATTTATAATATATAATATAATATTATATATACATATTTATAATATATAATATTATATTATATATACATACTATAAATAAATAATATAATAATAATTATATAAATATAAATATATACATAATACATTATATATAAATATATATATATATATATAAATATAGATATACATATATATATACATAAATATACATATTTATATATATATTAAATATATAATAATATAGTATATATACTGTATATACTATATACTGTAATATTAATATTAATATTAATATATAATATATATATATATATATATATATATATATATATATATATATATATATATATATATATATATATATATATATATATATATATATATATATATATATATATATATATATATATATATATATATATATATATGATAATATATATAATACAATATATACAAATACATATATATATAAATATACATATATATATATATATATATATATATATATATATATATATATATATATATACATATATACATAAGTATATACTTAATACATATAATAATAATATATATAAAATATATAATAATACATATATATACTGTATATATACAGTATTAAATAATTATATAATAATATAATATATATATTATAATATATAATATATATATAAACATATATATTAATATACATATATATATATACATATATACATACATATAATAATTTATACGTATATAAGTACAGGGAGGGGGGTATATACCTGACAGGTGGGGGACCCACTGGGCTTGCCGCCGGCGGGAGGACGGCGGCGGAGCAGTCGGCGGCTGGCCGGGACGGCGGTTACAGCAGTGGCTGCTAGCAGTAACAGCAGCAGCGGCAGCTTGCAGCAGTTGCAGCGCCGCAGGCGGTGGCGGGTGCGGTGGTGCAGGGTGGGGGAACGACGGAGGGGGTCAGGTCGAAGGGGTTGGTGGTGGTGGCGGTGGTTAGTGGTGGCCGGAGTGGCGGTGAGGGGCGGTCGGGGAAGGCTGGGGTGCAGTGGCTGGGAAGTCGGGGGAGGGTCTGTGGGGAGGCTGGCGGTGGCTGGGGTGGTCGTGGGGCGGCGGGATGGTGGTGGTTCGGTAGAGGACGTCGGGGCGGAGCGGATGGGGGCGGTGGCGGTGGTCCACGGTGGCCGGAGGCGGTGGTTGGAGGCGTCGGGTGGTGGAGGTTGCTGTTAGGGTTGGTGGTCGGGTTGGTTCTGCGGAGGCTGTAGGCGGCGCCGGCGGTGGCCAAGGCGGGTGGTGGTTGGTCGGAAGGGAGCTGGGGGAGGGGCGAAGCCGGTGGCAGGGGTTCGACGACGGTGGTGGCCTGAGGGAGGTGGTATGGGATCTGGAAGAGGGGAGGGGGTCGGGTTTTATAGGGTTTAGGTCAATGGCATTTAGGTAAATAGTTAGTATTTTAGGGGTATTTTAGGTATTTAATTTAATAAATATCTTTAGATATTTATTCAGATTTTTATGGATATTTTTAGATGGGCCCCATTGCCAAATGGACGGTGTAGGTTCACCGGCCAATAGGAGGTTGACACCTCACACTGAAAATTTGCAGAAAAATCTCTGCAATTTCATAAATTTCATAAAGGTCCTATAATTGGAAAATTGCGCAATTACGCAATTTGTCTGGGAAAAACACAATATTCCTGAAAATGCTAAAATTCACAGAATTGAAGGGGAAAGCTGTGTGTGGGCCCTGAGGGGGTGGGGGTGAACCTGGGTAGGGACTGGGCTTGGTTTTTAGGTGATACGGGTCACCGTATTAATTAATTAATAATTAATGCGCACGGTGTTTACTAATTATTTAGAGGTAGGTAGGGCCATAATTTCAGTACGGTGTAAATATACTAAATGTAGTATACCCAGTGTAGAATATTATTGTATTTTTGTTTGGGCAAAACATGTGCCTGTTGGGCCTCTAATTTCTATTGGAAAAGGGACAAGGGTACAGGCCTGGAAATTAATTAAAAATAAATACGGACTTTTGTAACGATATTAGCACAGCTAAAACGATACTCATGCCAGCATATCTGGGAGTTGCACAAAGTGCAGGATAGTAGACTGGCATGTATAGTAGGGGTATGTAAACTTTGTTTGGGGATAACAGTCTGTGTAATGTTCTAATTAATTGTGTGATGGACATGTGCACAAATTAATAGGATATGTAAGAAAAATAAATTTAAAAAAGTGAAATAAATCCTAAATTGTTAAAATAATACTAAAATGCTGAAATCTGGTCGAGGGAGTTTACAACCTACCCTTCTTAGAATATTTCGTCCTCGAAATAAAAATAGACATATAATGAGAACTAAAGATTGATTTGAAATATTAGGACATACCCTGGTCCGGGAATAGATGGGGGAAACGCTGTCGAATATCCTCTTCTCGTTCCCAGGTTGACTCGCCTGGTGCATGATGTCTCCATGAAATATGAACTAGAGGGATAGTCTGGCCTCGCAACACCTTCTCGCTTTGATCTAGGATCTCTACAGGCTCCTCCTGGTACGATAAGCTCGGGCCGACGGTGATCTCTGAATGGTCCAGCACATGACTTGGGTCTGGAATGTACCTCCTTAGCTGAGATACGTGGACGACGTCATATACTCCTTCCAAGGTTTGAGGTAAGGCTAGCTTGTAAGCAACTTCTCCGATGCGTTCCAATACATCGAAGGGTCCGATGTACCTCGGACTCAGTTTTCCTCTTCCGCCAAATCTGATAGTACCTCAGGTAGGTGAGATCTTCAAAAATACATGCTCTCCCACTTGGAACTCTAGAGGTCGTCGATGTACGTTGGCCCAGTGCTTTTGTCTATCCTGTGCTGCTCGCAGGTGTCCTTGGATCTTCTTTACTTTCTCCACCGTACGAACGACCAATTCTGGTCCCAAGATCTGTCTTTCGCCTACATCGCTCCAACATACTGGAGAATGACATTTTCTTCCATACAATGCTTCAAAGGGAGCCATTTGAATGCTCGCTTGATATCTGTTGTTGTAGGAAAATTCTACCAGATGTAGATGATCTTTCCATGATCCACTGAAATCAAGCATACATGCTCTCAGCATATCTTCTAGGGTCTGAATCGTGCACTCTGACTGGCCATCTGTCTGCGGATGATACGAGGTGCTGAACTTTAGGCGGGTACTAAGACTTTCTTGTATTCTTCGCCAAAAGTAAGATGTAAACCTCGTATCCCTGTCAGACACTATGCTGACTGGTACTCCGTGCAGACGTACTATCTCCTTCATGTACATATCTGCCAAGACTTCGGTAGATTATCCAACTCTGAAAGGTAAGAAATTAGCAGCCTTGGTGAGTCTATCTACGATCACCCATACAGCATTACGACCACTGGGACTTCTTGGGAAGCCCGTAACAAAGGCCATCGTAATGTGTTCCCATTTCCACTCGGATATTGGGAGGGGTTGAAGTAGACCTGCTAATCTCTGATGTTCAGCCTTGACTTGCTGACACACCAGGCACTTTGCCACAAAGCGTGCTATCTCCCTCTTCATTCCATGCCACCAGTAGTATTGACGTAGATCTCTGTACATCTTTGTGCCTCCTGGATGGATAGAGTACGTTGAGCTGTGAGCTTCTGACATCAGCTCTTCACGAAGTTCTCCATTTGGAACATAAAGACGTTCTCCACATCTTAAAGTTCAATCTTCATGTATGCGACATCCTATATGGATTTCAGCCTCTGTTCTTTGTCGGAGCCTCTGAAATCTGGCATCTGTTGGCAGTGCAGCCTTGATTCTTTCGACCAATGTTGATTGCAACTGGTAGTTTGACAATTGGTCGTCAATTCCTGGCATAATGACCTTTATTCCCAACTTTTCTAGATCTCTCAATAGATCCGGTTGGGTGATCATAAAAAATGTCGTGGGTCTTCTGCTTAGAGCATCAGCTACCACATTAGCCTTCCTGGGATGGTACTGCAGATCGATCTCGAAATCCGTCATCACTTTGAGCCATCGTCTTTATCTCAGGTTCAAGTCCTTCTGAGTGTAGACGTACTTCAGGCTCTTGTGATCCGTGAATATCTCCACTCGTTCGCCGTATAGATAATGTTTCCATAGCTTCAGGGCGAAGATGACTGCGGCAAGCTCCAAGTCGTGTGTTGGATAATTCTTCTCATAGATTCTCAGTTGTCTTGAGGCATAGGCTACAACCTTTCCATGTTGCATTAAGACACAACCTAATCCTTTTCCGGATGCATCGCTATATATTACGAAACCTCCGGATCCATATGGTATGGTCAAAATGGGGGCAGTAGTCAGACGCTTTTTCAACTCCTCGAAAGCTTTCTGACATTCCTCAGACCAAATAAACTCCCGCTCCTTGCGGGTCTACCGGGTTATCGGCTCTGTGATTCTTGCAAAGTTTTCTACGAACCTCCGGTAATATCCGGCAAGTCCTAGAAAGCTTCTCACCTTTGAGACGTTGGTAGGGGTTGGCCATGTCTCTACAGATGAGATCTTTGCTGGGTCTACCGAGATGTCTTCTCCTGTGATCACGTGTCCAAGGAAAGCGACACAATCAAGGAAGAACTCGCATTTGCTTAGCTTAGCATAAAGGCTTTCACGTCTCAGCATCTCTAATACCAGTCTCAAGTGCTCTTCGTGCTCCTCGTGGCTCTTCGAATATACCAAGATGTCGTCGATGAAGACTACCACAAACTGGTCCAGATATTGGTGGAAGACTCTGTTCATCATGCTCATGAATACGGCAGGTGCATTTGTTAGTCCAAAAGGCATCACCAGGAACTCGTAGTGACCATAACGAGTCCTGAATGCTGTCTTTGGAATATCTTCTCTCCGTACTTTGACCTGATGATAGCCTGATCTCAAGTCTATTTTTGAGAATACCACTGCTCCCGTCATTTGGTCGAATAGATCATCAATCCGCGACAAGGGGTACTTGTTTTTTATTGTCAAAGCATTAAAGGCTATGTAATCAATACACATCCGATATGTTTCATCCTTCTTTGGTACAAATAACACTGGTGCTCCCCAGGGTGATGCACTAGGACGAACAAATCTCTTGATCTGTAGTTCTTCTAGTTGCAGCTTCAGCTCGTCAAGCTCCTTCTTTGCCAATCGGTACACGTTTGTGGATACTGGTGCAGCTCCGGGTATCAACTCAATAGTGAACTCTACTTCTCTGTCAGGCGGTAGGCCTAGCAATTCCTCCGGGAATACGTCTTCGAACTCTGCTACAATAGATGGGGGTGCTGTCTCCATCGCCATGTAAGCTCTAGGTGTCTGGCCTACTCCTTGCTCGATAGTGCCTCGTACGTATTCGAACTCCGAGTGACCTGGGGGTCTAAAGATGATGCTTCCCTTTCCGTAGTCTAGTATGGCATTGTACTGGATTAACCAGTCTATGCCTAAGACAACGTCGAAGTTTGGCATTGGGAGTACCAAAAATTGCGCTCTCAGCTCTTTACTACAGACGACTACCGAGCATGTTTTAATAATGCTGGTAACCGGTACGATGCCTCCTTCGGTAAGAATTTTCCAGCATTTAGGCAGTGGAAAAGTGGTTAGTTTGTGCATGGCTACGAAACTACTAGATATGAAAGACAGTATAGCGCCAGAATCAAATAATGCGGTTGCAGGTAATGATGCAACTAAAATGGTACCTGTGATGGTTTCACCTTCTGGGTCTTCTGCAACTGCAGCTAATGCAAAGGCCTGCCCGTGCCTTTGCCCTCCAGACTGTTGTCTGGCTTTGTTGAACTGGGTTTCTTGTGTAGCCAGGGGTGCTCCCCTCTGATATCCTCCAGAAGTTGAGGGATGCTGACCTCCAGTTGAGGGTAGCATTCTCTGGGCTGGTGCTCCTGATTTCTGCCCATTCTGAGGTGCTGCATCTTTGCGTTGTAGGCAGTCTCTGGCCATATGCTGGCTAGCTCCACATACAAGGCATATTCCTTGCTTCTTCCTGCAGTCTTTGACATAATGTCCCTTCTTGCCATAATAGTGACAAGTCGGAAGCTCTTTGTTCTGATAGGGCCCCGTCTTTTGTTGTGTCTGGTTTTGTGGACGACGGATTGGTCATCATGCTCCGGGCTGGTTCCTGGACGGTATAGTTGGATTAGAGCGTCTTGCTCCTTGGCCAATAGCTTCTTGTACACTTGCCTCTGAAAGAACCTCCTCGTAAGAGATCCTTGACTGCGTCGTAGTATACCTTTGGATCTCGGAAGTAAGGCCGTGGTGGAATCTCTTGGCCTTTTCCAGCTCGTTGGGTATCATGATGGCACCGAATCAACTCAGTCGACTGAACTCTGTATCGTAGGCGTCGACGGTCATGTTCCCTTGTTCCAGGTGTAGGAACTGGATTACAGGGCATTTCTGACCGTGGCTGGAAAGTACTTTGCATTGAAGTACTCCAGGAATTGTTCCCAAGTCTGGGTCTTGCCGACGCTACGCTCGATGGAATCCCACCAGTGATGGGCGTTGCCTAAGAGTTGAGCCCTCACGGCGGTCATCCACAAGTCGGGGGAAAGTTGTGAACCTTCCAGCAGCATTTCCGTGTTGGAGATCCAGTCTGAGATCTCCTCCGGAGTTTCGCTACCCTTAAAGGTTCTCGGGCCCATCTGGCGGAAGCCTCGGACAGTGCCCACTGGTTGGACAGGTGCTGGTGCCGGGGCAGTTGTCCTCTCCAGAGCCGTCATCAAGCTCTGCCTCAGGACTTCCGTCTGTTGCCATTGTGCCTGCAACATGGCTTGAAAGAATTAGAACATTTGAGGTTGTCCCTCAAGCTGTGGCATCAGGGCAGGAAGGGCTGGAGGTGGAGGCAAAGGTGTCTCTGCCTGCGGTGTCGGTGCCTGGGAGGTTTGCCCACCTTGCTGGGCTGGTGTCGCCTCCTGGGTAGGATTCTGGTGAATGAACAGGGTTGCCGGATAAACCAGCATCCTTCTCGGGGATTAGCCTCTCGGGGGGGGGGGGTCAGTTGGACATCTAGCGAGGGGTCTGTTGCTTGGTCAGCCCCATCAATCGATTATCCACTGGGTATGTCCATATTTCTGAAAAAAATAGAATAATTAGAAAAGTACGAAGGAATTAAATAATAATCAAGCAGGATAAAAAATTTAAGGATAAGTCAGTGTGGATGAGACCTAGTATTCCTATCCTATAGCAGGCTTGCTGAGCATGTTATCATGCTACTAGCAATTGACTAGACCTGCATGGGCCACCACTAAAATCATGTCACGCTCCAGTCCCAAAATATATGGAACCAGGCCACGTGGTATTGGCCAGCTGACACGTCACTAAGATTTTACCCAATTTAATGGACCCAAAGGAACGTGCTACGCTGTCCTAAACTACTACAAGTCTAATACAGGTAAATCTAATCTCATCCACAAAAATATCAATGAATATGGGAAATAGTGCTGAATATATATAATGCTATGTCTGAATATCATAGTACAAAACCAGATAATGTCTTGTGGGAACAAACCCACTACAAAATATAATGAAAGCTGAAATAAGATAGACTAGAGTATCGTCTATCTAGGTAGTAGCTCCAGCTCCAGATGTACTAAAGGATCAGGCAGACTCTGATGGCACCTCTTCTAACTCCTCCTCAGTAGCATGTCTGGTCTCCTGTCCAGGTCCATATACTGTGGGATAGAACGCCTCATCTAAATCTGGAAGGGAACCAGGTCCTCAGTGGGACATAACAAGATACATAAAAATATGTCATATATGTAAATACTGAATAAATAAATACAGGGTGTGCTAACCAACTAAGTGAATGCAATATAAAGACCTTGTAGTACGTATGGGAAAGTGTAGGCTAGACATATGCTGACTTAATTCACCAATCGTGTTGACTGGCTAGTATATGTGTCATATGCCCCCAGACACATGGGTAACTCTGCAATCGTCCATCTCCGAGGAGCATGGAACGAAGGTATAACATTCAAGGAGGGGGGGTGTCCCATACGTCTACTAGTTATCTTCCCCGCCCAATGTAACTAATGCCAAGTCTTAGCTTTCCTGAATTTTTCCTGATTTTGTGCTAAGCCGTGATGTACGTCACACGCACCGGTAGCTAATCGAGTACGTAAACTCGCATCCCAATATGTAAATGCAACCTTGTTGCGTGTACCCGTGTCAGGGTCTAGGAGGATATTAGGATACCCTCTCAGTTGTTGGTAAGTCTGTTAGAGTCTAAGTTAGCTATACTACATGTTAACGTATTTGTTGACAATACACAGTTATATGTAATTTGAAGCAGAATAGAATACAACAGTTTAATGTTTAATCAGTAACACTTGGCAATGTATACTTGCCTACGCAGTCAAGTCTGAGGTGTCCTGTGTCCAGAGGTCACTTACTGCGTGGTAGGTGTACTCTGTTTAAGATGTACATGGTTCGTAAATATCATTTAAATGATGCGTAGATTAAAATAGTATAGGATCTATTATGCTTGTGTAAAAGATATTATAGTTATATATATATATACTTATATATATATAATACATACTTAGAGTATATTATATAAATATTGTATTTATAAGCTTAACATAAATATATACATATATATAAGTATATATAATATATACAAATGCAAGTAGAAAATAATGAAATAAATATGCTATATACATATTTTTATATACTATAATATTTATATATGTAATAATATATACATAAAGCAATATATATATAAATATACTTATTATACATATATAGCTTATATATATATATTTATAATACAATATATATATACATATATACTATACATATATAAAAATATAAATACATAAATATATATATAATCTGAATATAATATATATATGTATATATAAATAATATATTTACATATATATAATACAATACATATAGAATATATACATATATATAAGTATATGTATATATATATATATAATAAAAATAAAATACATATGTATATACATATAATATAATAGTATACTATATATATATATATATATATATATATATATATATATATATATATAATTATAACATAATTATATAATATATATAATTATATACATAAATAAATAAATAAATAAATAAATATATTATATATAAAGAAAATGTAAAAATATATATATATATACATATTTATAATATATAATATTATATTATATATACATATTGTAAATAAATAATATAATAATAATTATATAAATATAAATATATACATAATACATTATATATAAATATAAATATATATAGATATACATATATATATACATAAATATACATATTTATATATATACTAAATATATAATAATATAGTATATATATACTGTATATACTATATACTGTAATATTAATATTTATATAATATAATTATATATATATAATAATATATATAATACAATATATACAAATACATATATATATATAAATATACATACATATATATATATATATATATATATATATATATATATATATATATATATATATATATATATATATATATATATACATATATACATAAGTATATACTTAATACATATAATAATAATAATATATATAATATATAATAATACATATATATACTGTATATATACAGTATTAAATAATTATATAATAATATAATATATATTATATATTATAATATATAATATATATATAAACATATATATTAATATACATATATATATACATATATATACATACATATAATAATTTATACGTATATACGTACAGGGAGGGGGAGGTATATACCTGACAGGTGGGGGACCCACTGGGCTTACCGCCGGCGGGAGGACGGCGGCGGAGAAGTCGACGGCTGGCCGGGACGGCGGTCACAGCAGCAGTGGCTGCTAGCAGTAACAGCAGCAGCGGCAGCTTGCAGCAGTTGCAGCGTCGCAGGCGGTGGCGGAGGCGGTGGTGCAGGGTGGGGGAACGACGGAGGGGGTCGGGGCGAAGGGGTTGGTGGTGGTGGCGGTGGTCACTGGTGGCCGGAGTGGCGGTGAGGGACGGTCGGGGGAGGCTGGGGTGCAGTGGCTGGAAAGTCGGGGGAGGGTCTGCGGGGAGGCTGGCGGTGGCTGGGGTGGTCGTGGGGCGGCGGGATGGTGGTGGTCCGGTAGAGGACGTCGGGGTGGAGCGGATGGGGGCGGTGGCAGTGGTCCACGGTAGTTGGAGGCATCGGGTGGTGGAGGTTGCTGTTAGGATTGGTGGTCGGGTTGGTTCTGCGGAGGCTATAGGCGGCGCCAGCGGTGGCCAAGGCGGGTGGTGGTTGGTCGGAAGGGAGCTGGGGGAGGGGCGAAGCCGGTGGCTGGGGTTCGACGACGGTGGTGGCCGGAGGGAGGTGGTGTGGGGTTTGGAAGAGGGGAGGGGGTCGAGTTTTATAGGGTTTAGGTCAATGGCATTTAGGTAAATAGTTAGTATTTTAGGGGTATTTTAGGTATTTAATTTAATAAATATCTTTAGATATTTATTCAGATTTTTATGGATATTTTTAGGTGGGCCCCATTGCCAAATGGACGGTGTAGGTTCACCGGCCAATAGGAGGTTGACACCTGACACTGGAAATTTGCAGAAAAAACTCTGCAATTTCATAAATTTCATAAAGGTCCTATAATTGGGAAATTGCGCAATTACGCAATTTGTTTGGAAAAAATACCATATTCCTGAAAATGCTAAAATTCACAGAATTGAAGGGGAAAGCTGTGTGTGGGCCCTGAGGGGGTGGGGGTGAACCTGGGTAGGGACTGGGCTTGGTTTTTAGGTGATACGGGTCACCGTATTAATTAATTAATAATTAATGCGCACGGTGTTTACTAATTATTTAGAGGTAGGTAGGGCCATAATTTCAGTACGGTGTAAATATACTAAATGTAGTATACCCAGTGTAGAATATTATCGTATTTTTGTTTGGGCAAAACATGTGCCTGTTGGGCCTCTAATTTCTGTTGGAAAAGGGACAAGGGTACAGGCCTAGAAATTAATTAAAAATAAATACGGACTTTTGTAACGATATTAGCACAGCTAAAACGATACTCATGCCAGCATATCTGGGAGTTGCAAAAAGTACGGGATAGTAGACTGGCATGTATAGTAGGGGTATGTGAACTTTGTTTGGGGATAATAGTCTGTGTAATGTTCTAATTAATTGTGTGATAGACATGTGCACAAATTAATAGGATATGTAAGCAAAATAAATTTAAAAAAGTGAAATAAATCCTAAATTGTTAAAATAATCCTAAAATGCTGAAATCTGGTCGAGGGAGTTTACAAGATTAGTTGTGATGACCCATTCCGTTCAAGTGAACTACCGATTCAGACGACAAAAGTGCAACGACCCTACCCGCTTTGCTCAGCGAGAAAACTCGTTTGAGAAAAAAGGATTTCCCGTGTTGGCCCTTCAGGAGTTCCGGCTTAGGCTTTCAGAGGCTCGCTCGGAGTATCGCCCGATCGAGGCGAATCATCGCTAAGGTGAGTGGCTACGATGAACTTGTCTTTGCTTAGCCAGCACACTTAAAATATGGACGATACATGCTAGTCGGTAGGTGAATCACCTCCTGCATGCTAATAAAGATTACAACACACCTAGCTAAAGGAATAATTCCAATTTGTATTGCTTGTGTTAGAACATGAAAATAAATTTTTGCTTATAAATGGACCCTCGTATGCTACATTTGCCTTATGCAACTAGACCCCACTATGCCTCGAGTAGAACGATATGCACTCTTCGTAGTGCACTGTTCACTTGTTTACACTACATATCCCCAAGCTATGTCGCTCGTTATGTCCCTTTAAGGTTTCACTCCTCGCTTTATCCTAGACTGTGCCAACGTAAATGTTTATGTTTCATATGAATGCATGCTTGCCTGCGTATATGCTAACTTGTACTAGTCGCCTCGTTTCAATGCTTGTCACTTATATGCATGCCATAATTCATCGTACTTCACTATCTGTGATCCACTCAGTTGCGGCGGGAAGGCTATCAAGATAGTCGTTCCGAGCCAAGTATAGAACATTGAAAGTATTCGGGACCATTAGGTCGCTAAGGCATTTCTCGAACTAGGGGACTACTTCAATGGACTGTTAAGAAAGATAACATAACCTATATCTCTGGAAATCAATACTCGCACTTTATCGAATCTGACGGCTCGGGGAGTCGATACTTTACTGACTGAATCTGAATCTGTAACTTTATATGTACCTGCGAGAATCTGGAAGAACTTGAGGATACATATGGTCACGGACAACTTGTGCACAAGGTGGGTTTTTGAATCCAGTTTCGCGGATGGTCGCCGGGGCGCTGGGGCCGATCCGGTCTAGACGGAAACTTCTGGTAATCGTCCGTTTCGACGGGATGGACGCAATGCCCACCGTGTTATATTTTTTTGCTTGCACTCCATCCTC
The DNA here is from genome assembly GCA_036927795.1 of Iris macrosiphon. Classification (NCBI taxonomy): domain Eukaryota; kingdom Viridiplantae; phylum Streptophyta; class Magnoliopsida; order Asparagales; family Iridaceae; genus Iris; species Iris macrosiphon. Next base: position 1,462,384 of record JAYESA010000007.1, on the reverse strand, counting down.
GACCTTGAGACTACACTGTCCACTATGAAAGTCATACCAGTGACCTTCTGTTCATATAGATTAAGTTAGCTCGATTGTGGCAACCCACGTGCGAGTCATTACATTATAGGCAACTGCTCTGTTTAACACACATGTACCTATAACTGCTTCTGAAACACCTGAACGATATGAATATGAGATACTTGTGTAAATTGAACACTCGAATATCCAATGCAACAGGCCTTATAATCCGTATAATTCATGCTTCTGAAACAATGCCTCACACATGACACTTTGCCTGCTTATGCTATTGCCCCTGGATTTCATTATATACGCTCGTGCTTGATTTAACTTGGTTTTCCTTGGACAGGGAAGGACGGATGGTAAGTTGGTATGTCTCTCCGTGTCCATTTATATCGCACGGTGCACTGCCACACGAGTTAGGCTATTCATCATTGTCATAAAACTGATCCTAAGGCAAGACTAGAAAAATAACTTAATAGATGGTGCACGGAACATATATATCGTGTTTGGATTTGTCGAGCGGGCGAGAAGCCTTTCCACCAGTGCATTCATGTACTGATAACCCACCAGATTGCTTGCAGGGTGCGGGAGAACCTCGTTCGGTGCGGATGCCTCCCTTTGTGCGTACTGAGGCATGGAGTTCACTTTGGAGCCTTGGAGGGTTGCGTCCGGAACTGAAGCACATATACAGGACATAATGTTAGAACTCGCCTATGTATCATTCCACAATTGTAGTCACTTGGTATACTTTTATTGTTTCAGAGAGAGGCTTGAGCGACTTGTAATTTTGGCCTAGCACCGTTTTGTAACACTTGTACAATATCAATAAAGAGTTTCTTTACTTCTATATTTGTGTTATTCAATGCTTCCGCTATTGACGACTCTGTGAACTTGTTACCAATCGCCTATGCATTTATTATTCTGCTGCACTCGGATAATCTGTGCGACTCTGTGGCTTAGACCTCTTACCGCCTGTTAATATCACGGCCTTGCACGGGCGCGGCTTACGCTCGTGCGGCATCACGTCCAGATGGGTCAAACGATCGTCCCGCGGGAGCACTGGCACGGTGATTCGTGCCTAGCGGGGACGATCGATTAGCCTGCGGGAGATCGGGGTATGACATGTTGGTATCAAAGCATGGCTTTACGTCTTTGGACTTTGTTTCAATTTTCTCAGTTTTGAAAGCTCATTTGTGGGTTATGTGCATATGCTCTCTCTCAATGTCCTATCGGAATGTTCCAAAAAATAAGTCTAAATACTTTCAAAAGTGCATGTGAATGATGTGATTGCTTGTACGAATATATGATGCTAAGGTATTTGTGCCGACCTGTGTTAGACTTGGTTGGATTAGACTCGTGCTAGAATTTGCAAGATATGTGCGACCCTGAATGCCTATACGTGATTACCCAACTGGTTAGTGTGCGGAATAGAATATCGTTCAAATGGTTAGCTATGCACACAGCCTTTCGGCTAAGTTGTTTTGAGTATCGCGCGCCAAGACCCTTTGGTGCAAGCTAAGTTGCAATGAGATTGGGATTTCGTTCAGGAATAAGATAAGTCAGACTTAGAATGGCAACCGATAGAAGCATTATCAAATTTATTGCTTAGACGAATATAGAGAATCGTACTTGGATTTTGGAAAATATCTCGAACGATATTTCATGTCGAAAGATACAAATCGAATATGGGTTACTTGGATGACTATAAATGGAATAGATATATACGAGACTAAGATTTATCAGACACTGCTAAGTATCATGCAGAAATTTTAAGAAAAACTTGGTGAATATGCTAGCGATTGATGCGAACATCGATTACGGATTTAATTGGGTGACTCGATTATAAGTAGTGTATAGATCATTTAGAAATATTCAAACAGATTCATAGGTCTCGTACGATAGTCGGATTGAACGATTGGAGAATGTCTTGAACTAAATGATAAGGCTTATATCGAATAAGGACTCAGGGAATGGAAATCGATATCTTGGTTAAGGAAAACTTGTTGGAAACTTGGAGTATCGTGCGAGCGATTTCGGATTTGAATTAAACGGGATAAACTTGAATACAATATTGCTCGAATAGAAGTTAGCCCGAAAATGAATATTGTGGTTCGAGAAATGAGATAAGCGATAATGGATTTGACTTGGAGTTTGGAAGAACGATCTTGAATCAAGTTCGAAAAGATAACCTTCACAATCAGTCCCAGTGAGAACGATTATCCTGCGAGAGCGTCGGCGTGGTATTTTTACGTACGGCGGGGATGATCAAACTCACGGGAACATGTTCGATGATTATTCCAAACGAACTCGATGAATGGAACGTATCATAAGTGGATAGATATTAGCTTAAATATTTGAAACTAGTTTCTTGAGGAATGCTAGAAGTAAGACAATGGATCTACCGAACGGTAACATTGAAGTTGGATAATTTTACTAGACGAATTATAATCACTGCATGAACGAACTTGACTTGGTGGATAATCATATATAACTTGGATGGAGCAAGGTGAAATGATAAGGTGTCTTGATCATTTCGAAGATAACCGTAATGTTCAAATGTTCTTGTCTTGTGCGAGCGTAACTCTATGCTCGTACATGTGTCATGCACGGATTAGGACGATTATCTAGTAGGAGCGTTGGCGTGGTAATCTCAAGTCCAACGAGGGTGATCGAACTTGCGGGAGACCGAAGCGTGACAACTGATGGATCATCTTGACTTTTGGTTTGACACGATAAGATGACTTTGGAAATGTAGCAAGTAAACCAGAAATATTTCATGGATAAGTTAGCCTAGAACCTGGAACAAATCACGCTTGATGGTTTCGTGAACGGATACGTGAATCTTGTTGGACGACTTGGAATTATAAATAAAAAATTTAGAATTGAATCTTGGCTTGGTGGTCTAGACTTGAAAGGATATATGGATTCCATCGAATATACTTAAGGAGATAGACTATGCAAATCACTAGGCTTGTCCTGCATCTTAGATACATCGTAGATTTGACTGAACGTACTCGAATCCTGTACAAACGAACATGTTATTGTGTGTAGGATGATCCATGCTCGATGTTTAGAAATCTAAGTGAAACGAGCTTGGATAAAATATCCCGTACAAATGAACAATGGTATGACCCTAGGAATTGGGGCGAGCATCGTGCGACAAATTTGTACGATGAATCGTGTGCTTGAACTTGTACATATGACCTTGTGAGCTGACCTAGTAATTAGGCAGACGACCCTGTGCCGAGTGAAAGGACCTGTGTGGCCGACTTTAGCATATTGCTTGAACAAAGCTATAGAACTGGGGCAGCAAGACTTAGAGTTAGACTTGAAACGGTAAGTGTGTACTACGTTTAACCCAAACGGATGGACGCTAGTCGGTAAATCGAATAGATCGTGCTTAACGGTAGTACAAATAATTGATTGATTTGGAATGGCAATAACTTGGAATTTGATTGAACATGTCGGAAGTATCCATGTGATTCATAAGACGAGACCCTTGAGATTTTCGCAAGTAGCTTGTCCGATTTTACTATCTCTAAGTCTGGTTGAATGCATATATTTGAGGGATGCCTTGAACGTATGCACGATCCAAGACTCAATGATATGTGAAACTCGAGTGCTAAGACTTCGTAAACGCTAAGTTGGTTGACATGCATATGTTTGAAGGATGCTTTGAATATGTGCACGATCCAGACTCGCAATATGCTGATCTCGAATGCTAGTGCAAGTGAATATCTGCATGGACAAGTATAACGACTTGTATAAGTTTGCCTCAGCCTTAGATCGTCATTCGCGATGGATTAAAACGTACCCCACATTAAGCAACATATTTCGCACTAAGGCGTAATGAGACCGACCCAACATACACGCGATACGGTATATATAACGAGTAGGATATTTTGTTCGAACGGATCTAGTGGTACCGATTGCTACGCTTAGGATAGATTCGATAGTGCGATAGAACGGCTTGCTCAGAAGTCTCGAGGATGAGACTATTTCTGAGTGGTGTATAATGTGATGACCCATTTCGTTCAAGCAGACAACCGATTTAAATGACAAAAGTGCAACGACCCAACCCGCTTTGCTCAGCGAGAAAACTCGTTTGAGGCAAAAAGATTTTTCGACTTGGCCCTTCAAGAGTTCCGACTTAGGCTTTCAGAGGCTCGCTCGGAGTATCGCTCGACCGAGACGAATCATCGCTAAGGTGGGTGGCTATGATGAACTTGTCTTTTCTTAGCCAGTACACTTAAAATATGGACGATGCATGCTAGTCTTTAGGTGAATCACCCCTGCATGCTAATAAAGAATACAACGCACCTAGCTAAGGGAATAATCCCAATTTTTATTGCTTATGTTAGAACATGGAAATGAAACTTTGCTTATAAATGGACCCTCGCATGCTACCCTTGCCTTGTGCAACTAGACCCCACTATGCCTCGAGTAGAACGATATACACTCTTCGTAATGCACTGTTCACTTGTTTACACTACACATCCCCAAGCTATGTCGCTCGGTATGTCCCTTTACGGTTTTACTCCTTGCTTTACCCTAGACTTTGCCAATGTAAATGTTTATGTTTCATATGAATGCATGCTTGCTTATTTATATGCTAACTTTTACTAGTCGTCTCGTTTCAATGCTTGTCACTTATATGCATGCCATAATTCATCCCACTTCACTATCTGTGATCAGTTGAGGCAGGAAGGCTATCAAGATAGTCGTTCCGAGCCAAGTATAGAACATTAAAAGTATTCGGGACCGTTAGGTCGCTAAGGCATTTCCCGAACTAGGGGACTGCATCAATGGACTATTAAGAAGGATAACATCACCTATATCTCTGGAAATCAATACTCGCACTGTACCAAATCTGACGGCTCGGGGAGTCGATACTGTACTGACTGAATCTGAATCTGTAACTGTATATGTACCTGCGAGAATCTGGAAGAACTTGAGGATACGCATGGTCACGGACAATTTGTGCATAAGGTGGGTTTTTGAATCCAGTTCCGTGGATGGTCGTCGGGGCGCTGGGGCTGATCCGGTCTAGACGGGACCTTCTGGTAGTCGTCCATTTCGGCAAGATGGATGCAATGCCCACCGTATTATATTTTTTTGCTTGCACTCCATCCTCGACCTTGAGATTGTAATACCTCGCTCTGCGTCAGCATTATATATCAAGGTGGGTGGACAGAACTTCGTTCTCTGATTCTTGCACGTCTTTATAATAATTTGAGTTTTTGCTTGCAATATTTTCATAAGAGAATGATAGAACCTGCCTTGCATGTTAATGAACGAACTCACCTAGCTTGTCTTTGAAACGAACATGTCTGCTTAACTAAAAGATCCTGAATCGCTTGTGTAAAAGTATGTGTTTGCATGAACATGTTCACTATCGCTTATGTTCCGAGAGAACCATATCATGTGCCCGAGTGTGTTCAAAGATAAGGCGGCATGCCCCCGCAACAAGAATATAGTTTGATGGTTTATCTCGTCTGCATCCTAAAGTTTATTTGATAGTATTTTCATGCATTTGTATCGGTCGGACAATAGCTATTGGTGGAGAGCTGAACTGCATGTGTCACGGCTGCTACAGAGATAGTGGAAAGCAACCATGAGTCACAGCTGCCATTAGCATTAGATAATGAGTCATTGGTTAGCTGGATCAACCACTGCCGATCCTGAGATACTCGGGGACCGCACTTCATATAGCTAGTTTATTATGTTGGCTTGGATAGAGGACTGCCCCTAAGATATGCATGTGTGTCTAGATGTGTATTTGTCCCTGGAGTCTCACGAGACACGCTGCGCACACCCTGAAACATAAAACGGCTTGCTTGCTTATATCGCATATGAAACTCTGTTTTAAAAGATATTTCCAAAATAATGTAATATGACTCTGTTCTTCTGCTGCATGTAACAAGCATAGGTAAAACTAGAAAGATCACTAGTAATATAATATTTTACAACATGATTACTTAGTGTTGGATTTAGTGAATGCTTGCTTCTGTTCAGTTATTTTATCTCACTAGTACTTATAAAAGTGCTGACCCACCAATAGTTTACTTGCTTGTAGGTACTGGATCGTCCGAGGGAGCGATAGGCGTGCCTCCGTCCCCAAGACCCAAAAATTCTGGTTTCGATTGCCTCTTGAATGCTATAGTATAAAGGGGCATAATGTATGGAATGATGCCTTTGAATAAAGAGAACCCAGTCCCTCGATTTACCCCGAATACTCAGTTGGCTAAATGCATAAATGCATTACAACAAAGTCCCTCCGCTGCTTACTCGATTGATGCGATGGTAGCCAAACAAACTCTAACGATGTTGCCTTGTGCGGGCGCAACCCCAGACTCGTACGGTATCATGTCCCGGTATCAAATGGGCCATTTATTTCCCCGTCGGGAAGGTGCCGAGGCGCGGTGGTTCGTGTCCGGTCCCGACGGGAGAGGCGGTGGTCCGGGCGGCCCTCGGGGCTGGGGCGTGACATAATGGTATCAGAGCGGAATCGATTTCTTGGCCCAATCCGTTGCTATGACTCTGAGATATTATCGATATAGTATTGCAATAGAGCGTTCCATACAATAAGTCCATAGATATTCTCAAAGTGCAAATGTTTTCAGGACTTGATTTGCTTGATTGTTTCAATTGAGTACGGCGAGGGATGAGGACTACCGTTGCTTGAAATATCGAGAAGTTTATCCTTGAAGTTTCGAGGACGAAACTTTTTGTTGGTGGGTAAGTATGTAATGCCCCGCTCCGCTTCGGTATTATGTATCAAGGTGAGTGGGCAGAACTTCGTTCTCTGATTCTTGCACGCCTTAATAATAATCTGAGTTTTTGCTTGCAGTATTTTCATAAGAGAATGATAGAACCTGCCTTGCATGTTAATAAACGAACTCACCTAGCTTGTCTTTGAAACGAACATGTCTGCTTAACTAAAAGACCCTGAATCGCTTGTCTAAAAGTATGTGTTTGCATGAACATGTTCACTATCGCCTATGCTCCGAGAGAACCATATCGTGTGCCTGAATATGTTCAAAGATAAGACGGCTTGCCCCCGCAACAAGAATATAGTTTATCTCGTCTGCATCCTAAAGTTTATTTGATAGCGTTTTTATGCATTCGCATCGGTCGGACAATGGCTATTGGTGGAGAGCTGAACTGCATGTGTCACGGCTACTATAGAGATATTGAAAATCAACCATGAGTCACAGCCGCTATTAGCATCAGATAATGAGTCATTGGTTAGCTGGATCAACCGCTGCCGATCCTGAGATACTCGGGGACCGTACTGCATATAGTTCATTATGTTGGCTTGGATAGAGGACTGCCCCTAAGATATGCATGTGTGTCTAGATGTGCATTTGTCCCTGGAGTCTTACGAGACACGCTGCGCACACCCCGAAACATAACGAACGACTTGCTTGCTTATATCGCATATGAAACTCTGTTTTAAAAGATGTTTCCAAAATAATGTAATATGACTCCGTTCTTCTGCTGCATGTAACAAACATAGGTAAAACTAGAAAGATCACTAGTAATGTAATGTTTTACAACATGATTACTTAGTGTTGGATTTAGTGAATGCTTGCTTCTGTTCAGTTATTTTATCTCACCAGTACTTATAAAAGTGCTGACCCACCAACAGTTTACTTGTTTGCAGGTACTGGATCATCCGAGGGAGTGATAGGCGTGCCTCAGTCCCTAAGACCCAGAAATTCTGGTTTCGATTGACTCTTGAATGCTATCGTATAAAGGGGCATAATGTATGGAATGATGCCTTTGAATAAAGAGAACCCAGTCCATCAATTTGCCCCGAATACTCAGTTGGCTAAATGCATAAATGCATTACAACAAAGTCCCTCCGCTGCTTACTCGATTGATGCGATGATAACCAAACAAACTCTAACGATGTTGCCTTGTGCGGGCGCAACCCCAGGCTCGCACGACATCACGTCCCGGTATCAAATGGGCCATTCCTTGCCCCGTCGGGAAGGCGCCAAGGCGCGGTTCGTGTCCGATCCCGGCGGGAGAGGTGGTGGTCCGGGCGGCCCTCGGGGCCGGGGCGTGACAGAGACTACATTGTCTACTATGGAAGTCATACCAGTGACCTTCTATTCATATTGATTAAGTTGGCTCGATTGCGGCAACCCGCGTGCGAGTCATTGCATTATAGGCAAATGCTCTGTTTAACACACATGTACCTATAACTGCTTCTGAAACACCTAAACGATATGAATATGAGATACTTGTGTAAATTTAACACTCGAATATCCAATGCAACAGGCCTTATAATCCATATAACTCATGCTTCTGAAATAATGCCTCGCACATGACACTTTGTCTGCTTATGCTATTGCCCCTGGATTTCATTATATATGCTCGTGCTTGATTTAACTTGGTTTGCCTTGGACAGGGAAGGACGGATGGTAAGTTGGTAAGTCTCGTCGTGTCCCTTTATATTGCACGGTGCATTGCCACACGAGTTTGGCTATTCATCATTTCCATAAAATTGATCCTAAGACAAGACTAGAAAGATAACTTAATAGATGGTGCACGGAACATATATATCGTGTTTGGATTTGTCGAACGGGCAAGAAGACTCTCCACCAGTGCATTCATGTACTGATAATCCACCAGATTGTTTGCAGGGTGCGGGAGAACTTCGTTCGGTGCGGATGCCTCCCTTCATGCGTGCTGAGGCGTGGAGTTCACTCTGGAACCTTGGAGCGTTGCGTCCGAAACTGAAGCACATATACCGGACATAATAGTGGAACATCGCCTATGTATCATTTCACAAATGTAACCACTTGGCATACTTTTACTATTTCAGAGGGAGAGTCTTGAGCGACTTATAATTTTGGCCTAGCGTGTTCTGTTACACTTGTACAATATCAATAAAGAGTTTGTTTTACTTCTATACTTGTATTCGTCAATGCTTTCGCTATTGACGTCTCTGTGAATTTGTTACCAATCGCCTATGCGTTTATTATTTCGCTGCACTCGGACAATCTGTGTGACTCTGTGGCTTAGACCTCTTACCTCTTGTTAATATCACGGCCTTGCACGGACGCGGCTTACGCTCTTGCGGTATCACGTCCAGATGGATCAAACGATCATCCTGCGGGAACACTGGCACGGTGATTCGTGCCTAGCGGGGACAGCTGATTGGCCTGCGGGAGATCGGGGTGTGACATTAGCGACGTCCCTGATACCAGCTAGCGACGTTTTAACACAATTTAGCGATGCTAACGTCGCAGAACGTCGCTAAATTTAAAAAAAAAACAGAAAGCAATTTTTAAAATTATTTTCCAACAAAAGTCTTTTTTTAGTTATAAAATCACAGTTTATATAAATAGACTCGGAGCAACCCTCCGTTGAATTTTCTAGGTTCGTCGACCCCTTCGGTGGAACACTCAACACTGGTACATACGCAAACACGTCAAGAATATTAAAACACGCAGGAATGTCCTAACAAATAAATACATGAATCTAAAATAATGTCACATCCGTCTCATCCAAATAATGTAGTAAAAAGTATGAAATAAGTACATCAAAGACTCAATAATGGGCCAATACACACAAATATACTAAAAAAGTCTTAATAAGAACTATTGTGGATCAGAAGAAGGAGGAGGAGGAGGAACACTGACGCACATCTGGGATAAGAGGAAGCCATACCGCTCCTGAGAAAGCATCACCGGTCCCGATAAAGGCGGCAGTGGAATCGATGGAGTCGGTGTCGATGCCGGTGTCGATGCTGGCGGACCAGGAGGATGTATCTGCTCCAATGCTAGCAGTCAAGCATTGTATGAATCCATGGCAGATACCATCCTCGAAGTATTCGTCTCCACCGTCCGACTCAACTAATCTTGCGTCGCATGTATCCTCGTAAGTGAGTCACTCATGGCCATATGCGACCCCTCCAGCTCTGCATGTCTGCGCTCCATAGATGCGGCCAAAGTCGCCAAGCTGCGCTCTGTCGTCTTGCTCATAGTCCTGAGCTCTATAAAGATGTGCTCCGTCATCTGGCTCAGAGCCCTAATCTCCAATAGGCTACGCTCGAGTACATCAAAACGTGTGGTGATCGCTGCATTATCGGTCTGCGATGGATATTGGGGCTGCTCAATAATCCTCCATAGCAACTCGTCACACAGGTCAGCAATCTTACGGTCAACGCTCTCCTGGGCTCGTACCGACGCCTACAAAGGCTGAGAGGAATGCATAATACTAGAGGGGCCCTGGATGACTACATTGCAACAAAGGCGCTATAGGATCCCGTACCGTAGTACGTACCCCTCGGAAGACCACCAACGGCGGTCATCCAGAGCTCGTCCACCGATGGAGCTGTAGAGGGCTGCGAGAAAGTACCAGCCCCTCCCTCTGCAAGTGTACTAGCAGTCGTCCGCTCACGTAGTCTAAGATACTCGTCCTAGAAAAATGGTTGCTAATGTCTAAGGTACTTATTACTAACTATATAGATATATATTTGCATATTTTCAAAGTTATATTAAAACTAACACAAGGTAAAGTAATGTACATAGGTCTGCATGGCCTTCTCATCGATGAGCTTTCCGCTCTTCCGATGGGTAGCCAGGAAGACGGTCACCATGTTGACGTCCTCACCCCTCTGTACCTGTTAAAAATTATATTGTTTGTTATTAAAATTAAACATCTTATCATACTTTTATTAAAATAATATATATTTAATAAAATACATATCAGACGACAAAAATGTTCCGTCATGGGAATCGAGCCACCACACCACTTTTCTGCCTTCGACCTAATCGCCTTTGCCTTCTCCGACCTCTCCATATACCTGGGTTTGTTGACTCGCCTTCATTGTAATCCACTGCTCAGGTTGATCCAACCGTGGATCGGGGCTCTGTCGCTATCACGAGCCTTTTGATCGTTGATCGCATCACGGATCAGCTTGGCGACGACGGAAGAAAACTGCTCCTCAATCTTCTCAGCCCGATATGGTGGATAGATATAGGTTTTCTACAAAAAGTAAGATAGAGAGTTATATAATATGCATAAATAATTATTGATATTAAAAGTAAATATATTTTTACCTTGAAGTGGGCAAACCAGAATGCCTTCCTATCTTCAGGAGCATCTAAGTAGTTGGTCCAATGTCCACCATAGTTCTGCCTTAGAAATACCCCCAGTGCTCTATGTACCACCGACGGACGATATCTATACAACGATAATTAAATTCAAGAATATAATGATATAATTATTTGGCTCATCGGTCCAAAATATTAACTAATTAACTTACTTTTGAGGCCAGTCGGTCCAAATCTTCATCCTCGTCTCGTTCGGAGGCGCGCATGGAGGATCACTCTGAACATGTGCAAACGGAGTCGCTCGACCTCCTCCATCTTCTCCTCTGACTTCATGGTGCCGTCAGCTGAAGGAACGTTGGAAGATGGAGTAGTCTTAGGCCTAGAACTACTCGTCCCAGGAGTACTGCCACGTCGATCTGAGGGGGTCGAGGGGGGAGCACGGTCGGCGCCGGAGGGGAAGGTCGCAGAAGGCTCGCACGGGAAAGGGGAAATTTTTGGAAGGGGGAAATAAAATCGTTCTAGAAACCTATATAAAAAATGTTAGCGACGTTTTAAACATACGTCGGTAAACGTCGCTGAGGTTATAATATTTAGCAACATATATAATATTACGTCGCTAAACGTTACTATAATAAAAATAATAGCGATATTTTACAATATTTGGCGACATTGACTTCCGTAATATTATTGATAGTCGCTATGCGTCGCTGACAGCCGCTAACAGCGACACAATGCGACATTATTTTATGATGTCACTAAATTCATAAAATATAGCGATGTCAGAAAAAGACGTCACTAAAAATGTTGTTATTTCTTTATATTTTGGTAGTGTAACAAATTTAAAAAAAAATGAACAATTTTTTTACGCAATATTACTTTTTTAATAAATGATAGTATTTACAAACGGCTTAGACGGCTCAAAATTGAGCCATTTTCAAGCCTCATTATCAGAGTAGAGATTTTCTCCTCGATTCCATGAACAATCTTTTAGAAAGTGAACTTCGACAAGAAAATTTTGAATATGTCGGCTAAGTTTTCATATGATCGAATATGCTTGACGTCAATCTTTTGTTTCACTTATTATTGAAGTGAGAAGAAGATCTTTGGTGCGAAGTACTTGGTAATGTCTCCCTTGATGTAGATATTTTTCATCTACCCAATGCATGTAGTATTGTCTTCATATATTGTCATTAGAACATCATTGATTGAACAGAATCAGCTTATAATCTATATATACTCAATAATGACCCGCAACTATATACACTCCCGGGTAGCATCATGAAGGACGATTAGCTCAATATAATTTGAAGAAGTGGATACTATGGTCTTTTCGTAGCCTTCTAAGATATTATTTTCCAAGATATTATTGTACCCCAAATGGTAAAGACATAAACACTTTGGGATCTCATCTTGGACGGGTCAAATAAATAACTAACATCGGCATTGCCGACAAGGAGGTCATCATTTCGAGGATCAAAAGGGGTTTGACCCATTCCAAGATGTATATAGAGAGAATAAACTCATGTTTGAATTACCCTTAAGGTAGCATAAGATGTATTAATTCCATTCTAAAGGCAAAGAATTGACGCGACGCTAAATCTAGCAAAGAGATTCACAACAAATAAAAATTTGGTCTAGTGCATTGAGCTAAGTACAATAATGCACCTATTGCACTTAGATATGGAACTTCATGTTTAAATACCTCTTCAGCATTTTTCTTATGATGGAATGGGTCTCATTTAGCATCTATAGAATAGACGATCATGGGTGCACTCGAGGGTTTTTCTTTGTGCATATTAAGTCGATGTAATACTTTCTTAGTGTAACATAATTGGTAAACTAAAACACTATCATTACAATGCTTAAACTATAGGTACAATGCTTAAGGTACAAGTATAATACTATAAGATGTTCGGTCTAATGCATTGAGCTAAGTACTAAGTACAATAATGCGCCTATTGCACTTAGATATGGAACTTCATGTCTAAATACCTCTTCATCATCTTCTTTATGACAAAATGGGTCGAGTTTAACATCTTTAGAATAGACGATCATGGGTGCACTCAAGGGTTTGCTTTGTCCATATTAAACAGGCATAACACTTTTTGGGTGTAACTAAATTGGTAACCAAAACACCATTGGTTCTCAAAATTTGACTTTATGTGTAAGACAGTTATCATAAACTCTTCAAAAGTCCCGATGAGATTCTGTTAATGACATAGACTGCTACAATCGCAAATCTAGAATATAATTTCTTAATGAACATGCAAGGACATACTTCGTTATTCATATATCCCTGACTGTTCTAATACTCACTTAGGGGATTATACCACATCCATCCAAATTGTTTCAATTAGTAAAGTGTACGCCTCATCCTGATTGAGAGTGTATTTTTAGATTTATAACTATATGCATCAGTTATACAAATTCCATCAGGATCCATCATATATCTCGATATCCAATTCCCTGTACATATATCTTATAACCACATCCATCAACTACACGCTCAATTTTTCGAAAACTACCAAACTGACAAGGTAGTAGAATATAATGACGTCCACTATTGGAGAACATGTTTTCTCATAATAACTTCCAGGGCGTTGAGAGAAGCATTATTCCATGAGTCGTGCTTTATACTGCACTATTTTATTTATCTCATTATGTCACTCCCATATCCCGTATACTCAGAATATACTCAAGTTTGTGCACTTTTGCTTGGTATTTTTATTTTAGGCGCACTTTGGGTATACATCAAGTGCATGGTTGAATGGAAGCTTGGCCCACATTGGCTAATATTGATGGTGTGGTGGTTGTAGGTAGTGTGTGTGGCTTGGATTTGTTGGAGAGATCCGACGAATCACCATCAACTCCTTGCCTATATATATCCTTGTTCTCATTCTCTCTCCTCACTTGTTCATTTCTCTTATTTTGCTCCTGGTTTTCTTTATAGGCAAGTACATCTTGCAAATATGAAGAAACATAATCGACTATAGTTTTATTCTTAGTATTTGTTATTGTAATTAGTTTCTAGTAGTGTTCTGATTATAGTTAGTTCTTGGAGTTTTCAAATTTGAGGTGGTTAATGGTTTTATCTTGATTTTATTATGAGAGTTTTCATGAGTATATTTTCCTAGAAAATGATCCCTTAAAATGAGGTATTTTCAAAAGATGTTGTTCCCTAATTTCGAGCTTGGATTTTTCCTTGATTTCTGGTTCTTGTTGCTTGAGGAATGGAGCAATGTCATAATATCAGATTTGAGCTCTGAGTGCATCAATGGTGGGTCGGTTGGAGAAGAAGAACAGTAACAAAAAGTACACATAATGATTTGCACTATGGGCACATGTTGAATGTGACCCGTATTCCATACTCGTGTGTACTTTAAGAGTACTGTCAATTTCTTGTCAAAGTATGTCAAAGGGATAATTTTTTGGAAAAATTAATCTTTGCGCACTTTTGACCAACTTTCTTCTTGACGCACTTTTAACCAAATCAGCAGACCGGAGCACAATTGACATATTGTGTATTAACTATCAAAAGTGTGGCGCTTTTATACACACAACCCTTGGCACATTTTCTGGACGCTCAACGGTTGGCGCACTTTTGCTATATTAATAACCTGACGCACTTGTTAACTCTTGGCACACTCTTGCTCGGTTCAGCCTCGATAAGCGAGCCTTGAATTTGGCATTTTGACTTTCGTGCCCTCGACTATTGTGTCGCCTAGGGACTTGTGTTTTATCTTATAGTTATTTTGCACTTGCATAGTGCGCCACTCCTCTTACTCGTAACTCTTGCTTTGTGCATCAGTTTGCTTGCATCAGTAGAATGTCCTATTCTTGTAATTCTTGATTTGTGCGCCATATTTTCCTGCTGCTCTATTATCAATTTTGTGCTCCATGTTGTAGACTTTTGTGCCATGACTTCTGTGACCTAGTATTATATGTTTATGTGCCATATATTTGCGTGCTCGCGCATAGTGCGCTACTATTCCTGACTAGCCTATATTTGGCACTTGCAAAGTGCATCGACCCAAGAATTTTTCTGATTGATTATGCATGCATGGGTCCTGTTATGCACTTGATGCCTATTCTAGATTAGTTGAGCTTGACCATGATTGATGATTTATAATCCTAGAATTTGAGGAATTGATGAGGCATTTATGACCGTGACTCGATCATATGAGATTTGAGATTCCTGATTAATTATGACTTCTGACCTGATCAAACATGATTCATGTGACCAACTGATAGGTTTGGTATCCTGACTTGGTTAATTTATTCGTGCCGATACGCTTGTCTTGCTCGCCTATTTATAAAGGCTACATTATACACTGAGTGTGGGATATTGGCCAACATGTACACTGAACGTGACATGATGATTCATGCTCGGTGCATAATATTATATTCCTGAATTCTTGGCACAAAAATGATAATGAGTGATAATCATAACGTGGCTAGTTTATTGCTTGTTTGAATGTTGCATCTACATTTAGGCAGACTTGACTCCTTATATGAAATGGATTCGTATCAAATATGCCCGTACTCTGTATGACATCATTAAGGGAAACGTTCTTATGGCCACGAAAGGGAATTCCATATCACTTTAGGGTTAATTAGTAACATAAAAGCTGATTAGAACGTGGAGAGGGAACGATATCCCGAGATCGTGCGTAATGGGCCACCCGTAATAATTTTTATGGCATGCAAGGCTGGCCACCACAAATATTATATATCATCCGCATGTAGTGGATTACAATATTCGACCTTTTTATATTTAAGATCGAGCCGGTGGTGCAAAATTTACCGCGGTGGCCTCATGGGGAACTGGTACGATCATTATTTTTTGCTTATATAATATTGGCTCGGTTACCCTGCTCGACATGACACGATCTGAGGATGCTTATTATTATTATATCTAGGATAACCTCTGACTCTACATAATAAGCCGTAATATTATTTGGCCGTACTAATCTGACTTGGTTGTGATTGAAATTCTGCTAGTAGCTTAGGGATATGGACTGTCATAGTATGGTATTCAACTTTTGTCCTTGTTTGGTTGGGGAGTTGAGTCATTATGCTATGATAGAATATGGAACGAACTACGACACATAATTCTAGCTTGACCATAATCATGGGACGTACCTTATCTTGGGTGGCATGATATTTTTTATCCTTGTTTGGTGAAGGAGTGCCATGTTATCCCAAAGATGGGGCACGTGCCAATAATTTTTGGCTCTTGCACTATATGCTTGATCTGATTTTTGTTTCTTCGTTCGTGCTTTCTTGTGGTACTTGTTATTTGGGGTCTAACCCTAATGATTTTGTATGGCCGGGTTTAGAGCCAGCACCAGAGGATTCAGCTTATCCCCTTTACGATGATGCGCACCAGACGGATGGTCGTTGAAGGGCACAAGTGGGTTTCTTGATCACTGCTCATCTTGTACATTTTACTTTTTTTGGGCACTTAGCCACCGGCACTTGTTAGTTGGCTTGTCAGGACATCATTTCCTTTTTATATAACTGTAATATAATCAAACTGCAGGTGATCTCGGTTGTGTAACTATTGACATTCTGCTAGCCTAACATTTTGATGGCTAGATCTCTAGAACATTCCGATAGAGCGTTTGGAATGCCTTATAGTTTTATCTCACATGTTCTATGTTGTTGTTACTTGCTTGAATGATTGAGGCATAGTTGTTCTGAGAACCTAGGAGACTTGATTGTAGCATGCACCCCCTTGTCTTTCTACAGCCGTGACCATCGTACAACATTATATACATCGTACAACATTATATACTTGTACGGGGGAGCTGGCCATGTCCGTCTTTGTATTCCGGTACTGGGGCGTGGCAAGGTTTTAGTGGTGGCCAATACAGGTCTGATTTTTCAAACTTATGGGGTATCATGATCTTAGGAGTCTCAGTCAAACATGTTCCTCCTTGAATTCTTGAATCCGTTCTTCTCGATACTCAGCTTGAACCATTTGATTGATTGTTTCTCGGTTCCTTCTCGTCCTGTTCTTGATGTCTGTTGTCCCTTTCTTCCAGGGCTTCCCCATCTTCGGTTGCGGGAGCATTAGGGGCATCAAGACGACTAGTAGGTCCGGGCGAGATGGGATAGCAGCGTGAGTCTGTGTTTCTCCAGGGCCTGGTTCGAATCGAGACAGTGGTTGGGCCCCCAGGTGAGACAGTGGCAGAAAATATTGAGCAACCTGCTCCTGAGGTTCCGGCTCCCCCAATAGTGCCAGCAATGCTAGTAGCACTTGGTACTCCCGCTTTATTAGAGATCGTCAGGGGGATGATGGTCGTACAACATCATCAGATGGTGGTACAGCAACATAAGCAACTCTAAATACCCAAAATTTTTCAGAAATTAAATATAAATTTTCAGAATTTTTCTGTGATTTTTAAATAATTAAAATAAATATTTTTTGGTATTAAATAAATTTTATAATTTTATTAAAAATTAAAATATTATAAAAATAATATTTTTGAGTGTAAAATAAATAATTAGACATACTGTAATTTTCCTAAAATTTATTGGACCCAAAAACTATTTTAAATAGCTAAAAACAATATGTTTAAATAAACCTAAATAAACCAACCTGAACCTGATTGAACCAAACTAAATAAACCGAACCAGACCAACCCTAATTGAATCGACCCAAACCCTATTGGATCGAGTCGGATTCGGACCCGCTGACCTGACCCGCTAAGACCCGACCCGTTTCCCTATTCTACAGTAACCAAAACCCTTCGTCTCCCCGATCCCCGACTGGCCGCCGCTTCGGTTCCTCGCCGCCCGTTCACCCGCAGCGTCGCTCCGCCTCCCCGACCGTTCTGCTGTGACCCACCGACTTCCCCGCCTCCAAACCGCCGACCCCTCCGGTACGCCTCCCTCAAACGGCCGGCCACCCACCTATATAAACTCCCGCGTCCGCTGTTATCAACCCACCACTGCCACTTCCCGATCGACCACCACCACGATCTTCGGCCGCCTCCGCGAGCCCGACTCTGGCCGACCTAGATCCCCTGCCTCCGCCACCTTCTCCCTCCAACGAACACCGACGCCGCCGCCGCCAGCGCCGAGCACAGCAGCCGTAGCAGACGCCGCCACCCGCCGTTGACCGACCGCCGCGCCACCCTTTGAACGCAAAATTCACTCGATTCCGACCCCTGTTCCAGTGAGCATTTTTCTCTCCTCGTCGCGTCATTTTTCGAACCGTCTATTGTGACACGTTCGAAAATCAGTTCAGCGTATCGCGTCCTGTGTCGATCGCAAACCGCGACGCAAAAACAGGAAAATAAACCCCTATTTCTGAAAATCAAATTTTTTTCTGAACTCACAAGTTCACGACCGTTTTACGTGCAACATGTTTAATAATTTCAAAATTCACTTGAACATCTAATTAGATAATATAACTGAGTTTCAAATCCTGTATTTAGTTTAATTTAATGTGTTGTGGATTGTATTTTTTTCGAGGGGAAATCGACTAAAAAGCTTGGTCTTTAAAAACCTAAATTTTTCCAGAACTGGATGCGCCCCGCTAAACGAAGCGACTTGGTCATGTACGAATTTCACGGAAAGGTGCGCACAGTCAATATAGACGTGTGGGATTTTGTGAAAGTTTATTTGGATGTGCGTGTACACCGGAATCAACGTGTATCCGTCGAAATCGCCCTGTATCGGCCCTTTCCTGAAACTCGTTGTAACTTCGTGTGTGCTCGTCGTTTCGCAATGAAACTTGTGCCATCGGACTCATAGCGATATGTAGGTCATGTGAGTTTGGTTCGATTCTGAGAACGTTGACAAAATCTCGAATCGTGGGCCCCACAGCTCCACTTGACGGGCAATTTTGTGATCGGCTCATCGGAATCCAGTTCTGGACATTCCGTTGGGTTCGTATCATCATTCTGGACTTGTAGACACTAAGTTTGACGAATTTGGAGGACTTTGTCTCTGACACATTTTTCGGTGTGAAGTGGGCCATATGTGGTCCCCGCTTTGACCAGAAACTGTCAATTTTTGCCTTTTGTCCAAATTGGACTTATGGATAGGCAATCCTAGCTATTTCATATCTTCTGAGCATGGTGGTCATGATTATTTTAGCATCCGGAGGAGTACCTGAAGATCCCGATGTTACAGAAACAACTGTTGGAATCCAAACCCTAGACAAGTGTACCTTGCCAATCTTGCAGTACTTGCTTTATATTATTCCCTTGATTTATTTATGTGATGTATATGTTCAACCTAGGACCGTGTGACATTACTTAACGTCTGAATAAGATTTGGGTGTCAACGCCGTACGCAGAGTTGTGTAACGTCACCTAGAGATTGATATTGTAACCCTATACATTTTCGTGCTTGCATTATCAAGTACGTCATACCATAGGACACCTGACACTGTTCATGAGATAGAATCTTCCTGAGTTATTTATGATAATTCTGTATAGGCTTACATGATTCGTGACATAGACTTTATATATATGCATAGCTATCATTATGACTTGTTGTATTAGATATGATCTTGTGTGTTATGGACATGAGACGTATAATTACATTGGGTGGGGAGAGTCTTACCATATTAAAGGCTGATTATATTATATATAGTTATTCTGGAGGTGCCTTAGACTCTGACACAGAGCTTTGGCATATGTACTGGCCCTTCGAGATATAAAATATTGCTATGGGTTTCCCCGACACAGAGCCTATAGTAGTTTCAGCCTGAGTATGATTAATGCTCTCACTTGCATATCACATGGCTGGTTACATAGTTTACCCTATTGATTCATTTATTATTGTACTGTATTTATTTGGCTTGAGTTATTCTTGTACCTTTCTATATCCCATGAGGACCTGGAATCCGTATTATGTCCCCAAGTTTATGTCACGCCCCAGTCCCAAAATATCGAGGGCCTGGATGCGTGATAATGGCCAGCAACATGCACCGATGGACAAACCCAATTTAATGGATCCATCGGGCATACTTAAGCTGTATTACATCAGTCAGGGTTTTACTATTCTCATCCACAGATACAAGATAGCAACATCAGCAAAAGAAATATTAAACTACAATCAGACAAAGCAAATAAATCGGAGAACAATCCGATATTAAGTCTGTTACAATTTTTCTCAGAAACAGGAATAAAAGAGTTTAATTAGACAGGAAAGAAAATCTAATTGCCATAAATCTGAGCATGCAGGAGCAGTTGTTCAGGAGAAGTCCTCAGCGGTCACCTCGTCCTCAGCTACGGGTACTGTTCCGTGAAGAGCACCTGTTCCGTAGACCTCTGGATAAACCTCGTCTGCTAAATCTGGGGACATAATCCGGATCCAGGTCCTCAGGGGACATAGCAAGGTACAGATAAAACATGCCAAAATATAATGCAGTGCAGGAAATAAAGAAATAACAGGGTAATTAACTAACCAGCTAAGTGATCATGCAAGATGAGAGTTATTAATCATACTCAGGCTGAGACTACTACAGGATCAGTGACAAGAAACCATAGCAGTGTTTTCTCGAAGGGCCAGTACAGGTGCCAAAGCTCTGTGTCAGAGACTAGGACACTTCCAGATAACCATATATATATAATATAATCAGCCTTGATATGGTAATACTCTCCCCACCCAATGTAATCATGCATCTCATGTCACAGTTCTCAATGTTCATGTTACGCAAGATTAAACTAATGCAACTAGTCAGGATAAAAACTAAGCTCAAGTCATGAAATCTATATCCTATACAAAACCCCCTTGAATAATCAGGAAGATTCTGTATCATGCTTTGTGTCAAGTGTCCTGGGTATAAAGTACTTGATAGGGCAATTACAACAGTCACAGAAATTAAAGCAAGAGAATTAAAATGAAACAATAACTGCATTTTATGGCAAGGTACACTTGCCTGGATTTCCTGTTTCAGTTGTAGCTCTGGTAATTGCTGGATTTCCAAGCAGTACTCCGGTTGCTGAAATAGATATCACCAACAGATCCAGAAAATATTAATCAGCTAGGATCGCCTGTCCTTGAGTCTAATTTGAAGACAAGGGCAAAAACGTCATTTTCGGGTCAAGGCGGGGTCCAAATGTGGGCCGCTTTGCACCGAAAAATGCATCATGGTCAAAGGTCTCAAAAACAGCCCAACTTAGTGTCAACAGGTCAGGAACGATGATACGAACCCAACAAAACTTCCAAAATTGGATTCCGATGAGCCGTTCTCAAAATCGCCCGTCGGGTGGGGCCTGTGGGGCCCACGACACGCAATTTTGTCAAAGTTCTCAGAATCGAACCAAACTTGGCTCACAGGACCAGCGTATTGCTACAAGTCTGATGGCGCAAGTTTCGTCTCGATCTGACGTGTGTACACTAAGTTACAGCAAGAAACAGAAAGTACGAATACGGGGCGATGTCCGCGGATACGCACTGATTCCGGTGTGCACGCACATCCGAATCAGCTTCTGTGAAATTCCGCACGTCCGTATCAACGACGCGCACGTATCGGTAAAGACCGCACGTGACCAAGTCGTCCCGTTTGGCGGGGCGTACTCGATTCCGGGGTAAAACAGGGTCTGGTTTTTTCCTGTTTTTGGATCGCGGTGTGCGATCACCACAGGACGCGATGCCCCGAGCGGTTTGTCCGGGCACCGAGAGGGTCATACAGGCTACGCGATACAATTTACGGAATCGAAATCCGAGCTACGAGTCAAAAGTTACGAATACCTGAAGTGGGTCTGAAAACCAAGTCCTTCGTGTCCTCGTGTCCAACCGTGTCCTGTGTCGAGTCCTGTGTCCACCCTAGGTTTTACTGTTCCAATCGCCAGTGCTGGCCGGAGGAGGGAGGAGCGGTCTTGTCGGAGCCGGCTAGATGGTGGCACGGCGGCCGGAGCGTTTGCTACGCCGAGCTGCGGCGGGGGAGATTCGAGCTCCGCCTAGGGCTGTTGGTCGGCCGGATCAAGAGTGGGCGGGGCTGTGGAGGTCCTGGGAGGCGTTGGCTAGGGTTGAGGAGTGCTCGGTCGGAGTTCTGGAGGCTGGGCGTCGGGTTGTCAGCGGTCCGGCGAAGCTAGGGCAGTCGGCACGGCGAGGCTAGGGTCGGGTTGAAGGAGGGTCCGGCTTTATATAGGAGAGATGGGTAGAGGGAGCGGCCGTCCGGTGAGGGGGAGGGGAAGGGCCAGCGGACGGCGGCGGGTTCTGGTAGTCGGAGCGGTGGTGGCGACCGTTGCGGAGCCGGAGCGGCGCCAGGGAGGTGAACGGGCGGCGGGTCGGCAGCGGTTTGGGGGAGATGAAGTGGTAGCGGGTCGGGCGGGCGGTCGGGTCGGGTCAGGCGGATCCGACCCGATCCAAAATCATTAGACGGGTCGGGTTGTGGGTTATCGGGTCGGGTCTGGGTTAGACCCGGATCCGACCCGCTAAGGAGTTGGGCCGGGTTCGGTTCACTGTTTGGTTTGGTTTAATAAAAACCCGGTTTATTTTGGTTTAATAATTAAATTAGTATTTAGGGCTTTTAAAATTCATCCGGGGTCCAATAAATTCCCGAAAAATTACCCTATGTCTGGTTTTCTATTTTACACCATAAAATATTATTTTCATAATATTTTAATATTATTTATTAACATTAAAAAATCCTGTAATAATTAAAATACCTGAATTTAATTAGGAAAAATTCTCAGAAAATTCCAAAAATTCCAGAAAAATGTAAAAATTTCCAAAATTAAAATTCTCTAAAAATCAGAGGGATTACAGTTTAGCAGAGGAGATCTACCATGAGGTATATGGGACAGGAACAGACGTTGGAGCTGAACCAATACCATAGGACGAGGTGATACCCGAGGATTTCTTCTGAGTATCTGTTTTATCTATACTCAGTCATTTTTGTTGTTAGACTTTTATTCATGTTTATTAAACTGTTGTATCAAACTCATTATCGGGTTGTTCCCCAAGACTTTTATTGAGACTTGTTGATTATTATTTTATCTTGATTATTCTGATATTGATTGTATTTATCTTCTGTGGATGAGATTAGTATCGTAGATCTGTATTGTTGTTTCACAGCTTAAGTACACTATAATGGGTCCATTAAATTGAGTTTGCCCATTAGTGTGTGCTGCTGGCCATCGCCACGTGTCTAGTCCCTCGGTATTTTGGGACTGGGGCGTGACAGCAACTCTAGCAGCAGGAACATAATGTATTATTGAACCAGGGGTTGCAAACAACTCTAGAAAGAAGTAGAAGGATAGATTTAGGGACGTCGGTTAGATTCTGTCGACTTAACCCCCGGTACTTTGATGGTACGAAGGATGCCATCACGACAGACGATTGGCTCCAGGATATTGAGGGCATTCTGGCGGCGGCAGCCAAGGTTCCAGCTGAGGAGCAGGTTGACCAAGTTCAGTTGCAACTTCAGGATCTCGCCAGGGATTGGTGGGCGACAGAGAAGGTCGGCTTAAGACAGCGTATTTATTGGAACGATTTTAGGATTCGGTTCAGAATAAAGTATTTTAGAGTCGTGGCCCAGTTTGAGTTACAACAAAGGTTTATTAACCTCAAGCAGTTTGCTACAACAGTGGACGGTTACGCAGCAGAATTTAGCTGACTGAATAGATTTGCACCATCAATGGTGGCAACAGAGCCAGATAGGGCAATGAGGTTCCAACAATAACATTATCTGGAAATTTTATAGTTGGTAGAGGGACACCAATACCAGACTTTTGATGACACATTAGTAGCAGCCAGGAGGCACGAACTAAATTTTCAAAGGATGACATCGAGGACAAGTGGCCATAAGAGGTCTCATGCACAAAGCATTGGAGGAGGAGCATTGCCCCGAACGTCAGCACCATCTCAACCATACATGAATTGCATGGTTAATTAGTAGCCAATGATTACACTACTAGCCGATAGTTCTTGATCACATATTTAATTGGTATTTTTTCCGCCCCGACTAATACGATAGATCGAATCATAACACGTTACTTACGAATTTATCCAATATTTAATCTATAATATTCAATGTTATCCAATACCAACAAGGACAGTATCCGATACCATTTCAATAATCAAGGTAACATCTCATGACTAACGATCCAATACCAATACCAATATGTGTACCATCGTGTCAAGAATCATAAGTAACATTTCTAAATACTTGAATTATGGTAGTAATCAAATAATAAAAATTATCAGAGAATGTACTTGCCTGTGGTCCAGAGCAAATAATGCAAAACGGTGTCCGAACTGGTGTCACAGACCTATATATGGAATATTGCATTAATACAAGGTTTTGAAAATGAAAATAAATTAAACTAGTCAACTTCTAGGTCATAAAGCCATTTCTAAGTCAAAATAGTCAAAATAGGTCAACTCTAGGCCAAACTAGTCAAACTTGGTCAAACTAGCTATTTCTAGGTTGTATGAGTCTATCTCTAGGAAATTGGGTCCATACACTGTGAAACTAGGCCATACTAGCTAAACTAGAATACTAGAAAATCATTAGGATACGGTATCGCAAGATACACAAATAGATAGGATAATAACACAATATGCATATACAATCAATAATATATAATATTCCTAACTAATCTAATGCTAAGTGGATACCTTGGCTTTGAACCAATGCGGTATCACACTACTAAACATTCATCTCGATACCCAAACTCAAATACCTTGAGCATCCCTCAATAACTTGACATTTACCTTGGTATCCCAAGGTAATTGATATCTAATATATATTAACTACCCAAACTCTAATTATAAACTAATAAATTAACTAATAAAATACTACATACTATAATACTAACTACTAAAACACAATAACATATATACATACATACATATACATACCTACATATATACATATACATAGCTAGAGATACAATTATATACATATACATATATATCACTAAGTAATATATATATATATATATATATATATATATATATATAT
The DNA here is from genome assembly GCA_036927795.1 of Iris macrosiphon. Lineage (NCBI taxonomy): Eukaryota > Viridiplantae > Streptophyta > Magnoliopsida > Asparagales > Iridaceae > Iris > Iris macrosiphon. Next base: position 1,437,373 of record JAYESA010000007.1, on the reverse strand, counting down.
AACTACTAAGATATGATACTCATCTACTAACTTACCCCATAATACTACATATCTACATATAGTACTTAACAATAACTTATATATATATATATATATATATATATATATATATATATATATATATATAGTTACTTAGCTAACTAGTAATTGCTAACATTAATACTAACAAGTATAACTAACCTAAACACTAAGCTACTAACCAACTTAACTACTAACCACTAGACTATTAACCAATACCTTAACTAACCTCACTGACTGAAACAACTCAGAGTTGATACTGTGCTGAAACTACCTAACTGATACACACTGAAACTGCACTACTGCTGACTTTGCTGGTGAAACTGTTGTTGTTACACACTGGCACTGAAACAGCACTGTTGCTGACTCTATTGGTGAAACTGCTGCTGTTACACGCTGCGTTGCTGCTACACTGTGAAACTGCTGCTGCTGCATGCCTCGCTGCGTGCTGTTGCGCACCTCGCTGCTGCATTTGCTAGTGCACGCCTCGCTGCACGCTGTTGCACGCCTCGCTGCTGCAGCTGCTGCTGCGCGCCTCCCTGCTGCAGCTACTGCTACACGCCTCGCTGCATTGCGCTGCCTCCACACACACACACAACCATATATATATATATATATATATATATATATATATATATATATATATATATATATATATATATATATATATATATATATATATATTTATATGTGTATAGTTATATACTTGTGTGTGCGTGTGTATATATATATATATATATATATATATATATATATATATATATATATATATACACTAAAACACCTATGAATCATATATCAATTCATATAACTATATACATATATATATATATATATATATATATATATATATATATATATATATATATATATATATATACACTCAAACACCTATGAATCATATATCAATTCATATATATATATATATATATATATATATATATATATATATATATATATATATATATATATATATATATATGAACCCTCCACTCACACACATAAACGCACACAAACACATACACGTACACGTACGCTCATATATATATATAACAATTTATATAGATATCAATATGTATTACCCTATATATACACTCACCCATACATATATACACATACAAACATAACCATATATATATATATATATATATATATATATATATATATATATATATATATATATATATACATATGCACATTTTTTGGACGCTCAACGGTTGGCGCACTTTTGTTGTATTAATAACCCATCGTACTTGTTAACTCTTGGCACACTCTTGCTCGGTTCAGCCTCGATAAGCGAGCCTTGACTTTGGAATATCTCGACTTTCGTGCCCTTGATTGTTGTGCCACCTGGAGACTTATGTTTTGTCTTGTAGTTTTTTGTACTTGTATAGTGCGCCACTCCTCTTACACGTAACTCTTGCTTTGTGCGTCAGTTTGCTTGCATGAGTAGAATGCGTCTATTCTTGTAATTCTTGATTTGTGCGCCAAATCTTCCTATTGCTCTATTATAGATTTTGTGCTCCATGTTATAGACTTTTGCGCCATGACTTCTTTGACCTAGTGTTATAGGTTTGTGCGCCATATAGTTGCTTTCTTGCGCATAGTACGCCACTATTCCTGACTAGCCTATATTTGGCACTTGCAAAGTGCGCCGACCTAGGACTTTTTGTGATTGATTGTGCATACATGGGTCCTGTTGTGCACTTGATGCCTATTCTAGATTAGTTGAGCTTTACCATGATTGATGATCTATAATCCCAGAATTTAAGGAATTGATGAGGCATTTATGACCGTGACTCGATCATATGAGATTTTAGATTCCTGATTAATTATGACTCCTGACCTGATCAAACATAATTTATGTGACCAACTGATATGTTTGGTATCCTGACTTTGTTATTATATTCGTGTCGATGCAGTTGTCCTGCTCGCCTGTTTATAAAGGCTATATTGTACACTGAGTGTGGGACATTGGCCAACATGTACACTTAACATGACATGATGATTCATGCTCGGTGCATAATATTATATTTTAAAATTCTTGGCACAAAAATGATAATGAGTCAGAACCATAGTGTGGCTAGGTTATTGCTTATTTGAATATTGCATCTATATTTGGGTGAATCCAGACTTGACTCCTTATATGAAATATATTCGTATCAAATGTGCCCGTACTATGTATGACATCATTAAGGGAAACATTCATGTGTCCACGACAGGGAATTCTATATTATTGTAAGGTTAATTAGGTAACAAAAAAGCTGATTAGAATATGGGGAGGGAACGATATCCCGAGATCGTACGTGATGGGCCGTCTCGTGATAATTTTTATGGCATGTAAGGCTGGCCACCACGGATATTGTATATCATCTGCATGTAGTGGAGTACAATATTTGACATTTTTATATTTAAGACTGAGCTAACATTTTTTCTATATCAAGGTTGGAATTGTTACTGATTTATCAGCGCAGTGGCCCTACGGAAAACTGGTGCAACATTTAGCGCGGTGGCCCTACGGAGAACTGGTGTAATCATGATTTCATGCTTGTATGATATTGGCTCAGTTAGCCATGCTCGACATGGCACAATTTGAGGATGCTTATTATTATTATTATATCTGGGTTGTTTGGCCGTTCTAACCTGACTTGGTTGTGATTGTAATTCTGCTAGTAGCTTAAGGACATGGACTGTCATAGTATGGTGTTCAACTTTTGTCTTGTCTGGTTAGGGAGTTGAGTCATTATGCTATGATGGAATATGGAATAAACTATGACATAGAATCCTAGCTTAATCATAATCATGGGACGTACCTTATCTTGGGTGGCATAAAATTTTATGTCCTTGTTTGGTGAAGGAGTGTCATGTTATCCCAAAGATGGGGCACGTGCCAATAATTTTTAGCTTTTGCATTATAGGCTTGATCTGATTTTTGTTTCTTCATTTGTGCTTCCTTGTGGTACTTTCTATTTAGGGTCTAACCCCACTGGTTTTGTGTGGCCAGGTTTAGAGCCAGCACCAGAGGATCCAACTTATCCCCCTTTTTACATAACTTTTGCAGCTGATCTCGGTTGTGTAACTATTGACATTTTACTAGCCTAACATTTTGATGTCTAGATCTCTAGAACATTCCGATGGAGCGTTTGGGACGCCTTACGACTTTATCTCACATATTCTATATTGTTGTTACTTGCTTAAATGATTGAGATATAGTTGTTTTGAGACCCTAGGAGACTTGATTGTAGCATGCACCCCTTGTCTTTCTACAGCCGTGACCAACGTACGACGTTCTATACCTTGTACTGGGTAGCTGGCCATGTCCGTCTCCGTATTTCGGTACTGGGACGTGACAAGGTTTTAGTGGTGGCCCATGCAGGTCTGATTTTTCAGACTTGTGGCTAGAATGTCAAGTCCCAAAAATATGAGATAAACACGTGCTCGGTGGCTAAACGCCTCAAATAAAAAGTGTACAAGATCAAGTGGGTGGGGAAGAAGAAACCCACTCATGTCCTCGGGTGCTCCTCGTGTTCATCATCTTGAGGTAGAAAGTACGGAAGATCCTGTGGTCCAGCTCCAAAATCTGGCCATACAAAACCAGTGGGGTCATACCCCAAAATAACAAGTACCACAAGTGAGCTAAACTTATGAACTAAAACTAGCATGCAGACAAATCAGTAAAAAATAACTTAAGGAACTATTAAATAAGTGCAACGGGTAAGATAACAGTTAAGCAGTTTAAGAGTAATTAAACAAGGACATCTGGAATCAGTACTCTGGTTACCATTTCCGGATCAGTTGTTAATGAAATCAGGACAAGACTAGACTAAACTAAAAATCAAGCGATCACGACCAATCATGCCCTACGGCTTTCTATCATTAGTTAACTAGGGTTATCACAGTCCTAGTTACTAACACATGCAGTTTGAGATTCCTTACAGCCATATGCCCTGCAGACTATCCGGGTTATCCAGACGAACATGTACATAGTATAGATTTATCAGGTATAATCATTTCTTATCTTTTCTAGTAATGCAACACTTATCGGTGTGCTGGAAGTATGCCCCTCACGACAGAGAGATCCAAATCCATCAGTTGTCGCTGGGATACCGGAAATCTCTCTAGATGCTTTTTAGATTATTATTCTAGTTATTAGCCTGGACAATTATTAAGGATTTCCGACCGTGGTACTCGAGAATCTTCCTCAGACATGATGCAAGACAGGATAGTAACTTAACGAGTACAATCAAAATCAACCACGAGGATACAGTTCATGCAATACAAGTGCTAATAATAACCTTGATCAGGACAGTTATAAGAATTCTCAAGTCAGGAGTGCGCTACGTCGAACCACTATCAGAATTATCAGGATCAGGAGTATCAGGGTTAACAATACAGTGTCAGGATTATCAGTACAGGATCAGGATTATCAGTACAGTGTCAGGATCATCAGTACATGATCAGAATTATCGGTACAATATCAGGATTATCAATACATGATCGGGATTATCAATATAGTGTCAGAATTATCAGTACAGGATCATGATTATCAGTACAGGATCAGGATTATCAGTACAGTGTCAGGATTCATGAGTTTATTTATAATGTACAATCACTATATCATGTCAGAAAATCAAGATCAATATCAAGAATACCATGCTCAAAAAATACCCGAGATAAACTAAAATAACGGGATAATTAAGCATGTTAAAGAGAATACTGTCATACAGGTACATAAATTAATATTCAGGGTTGGCGCATAAAATCAGGAAAGAAAATAACTTCCGTGCACAATGGGTTAAAAATTACTATTGGTGCACAAATAACCAATTCATGCAGTTCTAGAATAATTTGATAAAAAAATGCTCCGGGCAAAGATGGTGCACAATCATACTAAAGCGCACTTCTAGGATCTTGGCACACAATGATAGAAGTGCACGAGCGAGAAGCTTGGTTCATAAATCTATCATTGGCGCACAAATAAAAGTACCCAAGCTAAAACTTTGGCACACTTTCATCAAGTATGCCAGTAGTGAAGTTCAGCGCACAAAAAAGCGCAAAAATGTCTACTAAAAGACAAAACACAAGTTCTAAGACCTGGCATAGAGTCGAGACAACCTTGTAGTCAAAAACACAATTCTCGAGAATGGTCAAAAGTCTTTGCTTAGTCATTAACTAATTACGAAGGGCTACAAAATGTGTCGTCTCTATAGAATGCCACATAGTGCGCCACACAGCAAAGTGCTACATTCTCCAAAAGCGACAAAGTGTGCCAATAAAAAAAGTGCGCCAACTCTGTAATATCTACAAAGTGCGCCACCTTGGCTATTTAAGCAGTGACGTACATTCTTGATGACTTGCAGACCCATTCAAAAGTGCGCCAAGTGGGATTGGCGTACTTTTTAAGGAATTGTCTTAATAAAAAATGTACGTAGGAGTAGAGAAGTGTGCCCCGAATACTTAATATATATTGGCGCACTTTCTAAGAAATTTGTGAAACACACACAAGTGCGCTCACTGGAACTTCGCTTATGCGACAAGGGTTCCCTGCGTACTTTTTGCATGCATTCTCCAGCAAACTTTGCATTCTCAGACTTGCTGTTCTCGGGCTCCAAGAGCAATCCAATCCAAGGAAAACAAAATTATCAATGAGACAAGTTCTAAGTGTTACCCAAAAATAAAACCGATCAAATGATAAAACAAGCTATACTAAAGAATCAAAGCAAGATCCAAGGTTTTTCTTCGGTTGGCAATATGTACTTGCCTACGATCAAGTTCTAGCCTAATACCAACTCTACTAAGGTTACCCACGGCCAAGGCCAAGCTCGACTTCTACTCTCTGCTGGAGAAGAAATGAAGAAGGAAAGAGAATAAAAGAAAAGAAAAGTGAAAGAAATTGTAGGCTATTGGATCATAATCCATGTCTCTCACCCGTGTTCATCACAGCCACCCACCAAAAAAACCAAGGGACAAACGGTCCAAAGCATGCAACTAAGAAAAACTTAGAAAAATAACCTAAACAATGCATGAATGGCATAAAGCAAGATGTATGCCATTAAACAATAAGCAAGCTATACATATATAATACGCGTATATCGGGTACATATACTAGAATTGTGAGACGAGTCTCACAACTCTCTCCTCCTTAGAAAATTTTGTCCTCAAAATTTCAAAAAGGCATGGGGTCTAGCAAGAAAACTCTAGTGACATGCAATCAAGGTGAGCAAGAGCATACGGGAATCAAGCACAATCTTAGAACAAGACAAGCATGCACAAGACAAGATCAGAGTATGCGATATACGAATAAGTATACTTCATGAGTCAAACAAATACGGATATCGAGCACGAATATCATTATCTCTCTCCCAAGTTGACTAGCCCGGTGAGTGATGCCCCCAAACAACTCAGACTAACCGAATAGTCCGGTTCTTGAGAATATTTTATCTTCGGTCCAAAATGGATACAAGTATCTCCTCATACGAAAGGTCGGTACCAATGGCCAATTCTGAATGATCCAGGATATGGCTTGAATCCAGTATATACCGTCATAACTAAGATACATGAAAAATGTTATGTATCTCATGAAGCAATGGCGGAAGAGTAAGGCGATAAGAAACATCTCCCACTCGCTTAAGGATATTGAACGGACTAATATACCTTGGACTAAGCTTTTCTCGCACACCAAATATGATGACTCCTTGGGTAGGCAAAATCCGAAGGAATACATGGCCGCCGACAGAGAACTCAATAGGACGCCGATGCGAATCAGCCCAATGATGCTGACGATCTTGAGATACCTTAAGATGCTTCCAGACTTATTTGACTACCTCAACTGTCTGGGCTATCATCTCGAGACCAAGCAATTGTCTTTCAACAATGTAATCCCAAGCTATAGGGGATCTGCACTTTCTGCCATATAGTGCCTCAAATGGTACCATCTGAATACTTGCCTAGAAACTATTGTTGTAATAGAATTCGACCAAGTGCAAGTGATACTACCATAAACCACCAAAGTCAAGGGTATATGATCGAAGCATATCTTCTTGAGTCTGGATCATACAATCTGACTGACCATATGTCTGGGGATGATAAGCTGTACTAAATTTTAGACGGGTACCCAAACTCTGCCGTAGACTCTGTCAAAAGTGAGATATGAATCTGGAATCTCTATCTGATATGATGCTGACTGGCACTCCATGAAGTCTGACAATCTGATTCATGTACATACGAGCCAACTGCTCTTTAGACTGTCCCACTCTTAAGGGAAGAAAGAGAGCAACCTTCGTGATTCGATCCATTATTACCCAAATTATATCTTTGCCAGCTGGGGATCTAGGTTGAAGGTTGAAGAAGTCCTGCTTCTATGACCCAAATTGTACAAAATCCATGGTGATATGGTCCCACTTCTATTCTAAAATTGGTAAAGGTTGAAGAAGTCCTGCTGGTCTCTGATGCTCATGCTTTCCTCTTTATTCCATTCCACCAGAAATACTTACAAATATCTCTGTAGATCTTCTTTCCTCCTGGGTGAACGGAATACTGAGAATTGTGGGCTTCTGATATGATCTATTGACGGATATCTCCACTTGGAACACAAAGACGATTACCAAATCGGAAAGTTTCATCACCGTGAATGCTTAGTTCTGTTCTACGCCCTGTCTCGCATTCTGCTCTAAGTCACTGAAGCTTGAGATCCGTAGACTGTGCTGCTTTGTTCTTTTCTACTATACTGGATTAAATTTGTAAGCCAGCTATTAATACTGTTTTGCCAGGCAATACTACTTTTATGTCCATATCCTGAAGATATTCTAAAATCTCTTGTTGGGCCATGAGAAAAATAAGCTTTTGCTCTCCGGCTCAAAGCATCTTCCACAACATTAGCCTTCCCTAGATGATACTGAAGGTCAAGATCATAGTTTGTCATCAACTCTAGCCATTTTTTCTGTCTCATGTTGAGATCCTTCTGAGTAAAGACATACTTCAAACTCTTATGATCAATATAAATCTTTACTTGATCTCCATATAGGTAATGCCTCCAAAGTTTGAGTGCAAAAACAATTGTTGCTGACTCCAAGTCATGTGTTAGATAATTCTTCTCATGGTCTCAAAGCTGCCGAGATGCATAAGATATAACCTTACCATGCTACATAAGAATGCACCCTAGTCCTTTTCTCGGCGCGTCGTAATATACCATGAAACCACATGTCCCATCTGGAAGCGTCAAAATTGGTGTCATAATCAACTTTTGTTTGAGCTTATTAAAAGAGGTTTGACATTCATATGTCCAATCAAAGTACACATCCTTGCGATTCAATTGTGTCAAGGGTGCAAAATTTTTAGCAAAATCTGACACAAATCTTCGATAATATCCTGTTAGTCCCAGAAAACTACGAACTTCTGCAACTGTTCGGGGAACTGGCCACGTCTCAACGGCTTCTATCTTATGGGGATCCACTTCTACTCCACCTTTAGCAATAATATGCCCCAAGTATGAAATATGATCAAGACAGAACTCGCACTTGTTGTACTTGGCATATAACTTATGTTCTCTAAGGACTTGAAGAACTACGCGAAGATGCTGCTCGTGCTCTGCTTTACTTTGACTGTAAACTAATATATCATCGATGAACACAATCACGAAATTGTCCAAGTATTGCATGAAAATACGATCCATGAGATCCATAAATACTGTTGGAGCATTAGTTGCTCCAAAGGGCATTACTAGAAACTCTCAATATCCATATCTTGATCTGAACGTCGTCTTGGGTATATCTTGCTCTTTGATTCTGATCTGATGATATTTCGACTGTAAATCAATCTTGGAAAACACTGCTGCTCCACTAAGCTGATCGAATAAGTCATCGATCATTGGTAAGGGATAATTGTTCTTAATGGGTACTGCATTAAGGTTATGATAATCAACACAAAAATGTACCAAAGTTACATCATTCTTTTTCACTAGAAGCATTGGGGGTCCCCAAGGCAATCCACTAGCACGAATGAATCCCTTGGTTCTTAATTCTTCAATCATCCGATACAAGACTTCCAACTCTGATGGTGCCATCATGTAGACTCTCTCTGATACTGGTATTGTTCCTGGAAGTATATCAATAGTAAACTCTCTCTCTCTCTCTTTTTAGTGGCACGTGTAACAGCCCACTTCGCTCAGTTCTGTAAGATGACTAAAATATCATATCATCACTTTGACTTAGAGTTTCAATGGTTCACTCGGAGTCTCGCTTGCCCGAGGCAAGCCCTCGTTCAAGTGGGTGGCTACAATGAACCTGTCTTTGCTTTGCCTGCACACCTAAGAATTTGGATATACATGCTAGATCTCTAGGTGATAACCCCTTGCATGCTAATAAAAATACAACGTACCTAGCTAAGGGAGTAATCCCATCTTATACTGCTTGCATAGAATATGGAAATGAAACTTGTATAAATATTGGTTCCTCGTGTCACGCCCCGATCCCGAAGGTCACGACGACGCCTCCGTCGGACGCGAATCACCGCGCCTCGATGCTCCCATGTGGCATATTGTCGTTTGCCATCGAGGCGTGATACCATGCGAGCTTGGGGTTGCTCTCGCACAAGGCACCATCATTAAAGTTATGGCTATCATCGAACCGATCGAGTATGCAGGGGAGGGACAATGTTACAAAAAATAATCCATCTGAGTATACGGGGCAAAGATCAAGGCACGAGGTTCTATGAATACAATGGCATCATTCTATACATTATGTCCCTCTATATAAAAGTAGCTCAAAATATCTCGATACGGCTCAAGGCATCAAAACCAAATTTTTGGGTCCTAGGGATGAGGCACAACTATCTCTTCCTTGGACGATCCAATACCTACGAACAAGCAAACTGTTGGTGGGTCAGCACTTTAGAGAAAGTACTAGTGAGTTTAAAACCAACGAACAGAAGCAACATTCACTAAAACCAACACTAAGTAATTATGTTATAAAATATTATATTACAAGTTTTCTTTCTAGTTTTATCTAGGTTCATTACATGCAGTATATGAACGAAGTCATATTACTTCTTTTGGAAATATCTTTGAAAACAGAGTTCATGTTCGATAGCATTCAAGCACACAAGACAAGACGATTATTCTACTATCAGGGTGTGCGCAGCGTGTCCCATGAGCTATACTCAAAGACTCTAGGGATAATGCACCATCTAGAAACTATCTTTATATCCAGCAAACAAGATAAACTATCTATATGATTTAGGTCCCCGAGAAACTCAGGATCAGTAGCGGTAATCCAGCTAACTAATGACTCTTTTATCTGATGTTATTAGCAGCTGTTACTCATGGTTTCTCTTCACTAACATATTAGCAGCTGGGACCAAGGTTCAGCTCGGTACTAATAGCCATTGTCCGACCGATGCGAATGTATGAAACACTATCAGATAAACTCTATGATGCAGACGAAAGTAACAAGCAGAACATCTATCTCTTCTTTTCTATCTCTGTACAGACTGACTGCCATATCTCTAATCAAGTTCAAGCACGAAATAGTTCTATCAAAACACAAGTGATAAGGAAATATGTTCAAGCAATCTCTTACTCTTTCTTATTAGCATAGCAATGGTTCTTCTATTGACAAGCATTCAAGTTTTAGCTAAGCATGCAGTTCCATTATTCATGCAACGAAAACAATAATCTTCTTAGCAACAGGCATTATAAAATTCGGATTCGTTATTAAGGCGTGCAAGAATCAGAGAACAAAGTTTTATCCACTCACATTAGATCAGTCATCTCCTGGTTCAACAATGAGCTCTCCAATAAGGTATCCTTTTTGAGTTAGCAAACTGATATATCTTGTACATAGTGCCAACGCGGAGCGGGGCACTACATACTTATCCACCAAGAAAAAGTTTCGTCCTCAAAACTACAAGGAAAAACTTTCGATATCCAGAGAAGCGATAGTCCCCATCCCTCACCATCCTCAATCGAAAACTCTAGCAAACCACAAACATAAAAGCACAAATCTAAGTAATAAATCAAATCCAGAAAACTTTTGCACGCATCTTTGAGAATATCTATGGACTTATTGTATGGAACGCTCAACTCAACAACGATATCAATGCACAAGGAATCGCCATCTAAGAACAATAGCAAAAATAGCGTAAGGCCAAAATATCGAGTTGCTCTGATACCATTCTGTCATGCCCCAATCCCGAAGGTCCCGACGACGCCCCCGCCGTATACGAATCACCGTGCCTCGATACTCCCGTGGGGCATATTATCGTTTTCCATCGAGACATGATATTGTACAAGCCTGGGGTTGCGCTTGCACAAGGCAACATCGTTAAAGTTGTGGCTATCATTGAACCGATCGAGTACGTAGCGGAGGGACAGTGTTACAAACAATAATCTATCTGAGTATACGGGACAAAGATTAAGGCATGGGGTTCTCTGAATACAATGGCATCGTTCCATACATTATGTTCCTCTATACAAAATCAGCTCAAAATATCTCGATATGGCTCAAGGCATCGAAACCAGATTTTCGGGTCCTGGGGATGAGGCACGGCTATCGCTTTCTCGGACGATCCATTACCTGCGAACAAGCAAACTGTTGGTGGGTTAGCACTTTGGAGAAAGTACTGGTGAGTATAAAATCAACGAACAGAAGAAACATTCACTAAAACCAACACTAAGTAATTATGTTAAAAAATATTACATTACTAGTGATCTTTCTAGTTTTACCTAGGTTCGTTACATGCAGTACATGAATCGAGTCATATTACTTCTTTTGGAAACATCTTTGAAAACTGAGTTTATATTCGATAGCATTCAAGCACACAAGACAAGCCAATTATTCTACTATCAGGTTGTATGCAGCGTGTCTCGTGAGCTATACTCAAGACACTAGGGATAATGCACCATCTAGGAATTATCCTTCTATCTAGCAAACAAAATAAACTATTTATATGATTTCGGTCCCCGAGAAACTCAGGATCAGTAGCGGTAATCCAGCTAACTAATGACTCTTTTATCTGATGTTATTAGCAGCTATTACTCATGGTTTCTCTTCACTAACATAATAGCAGCTGGGACCAAGGTTCAGCTCGGCACTAAAAGACAATGTTTGACCGATACGAATGCATGAAACACTATCAGATAAACTCTATGATATAGACGAAAGGAACAAGTAGACCATCTATCTCTTCTCTTCTATCTCTGTGCGGACTAGCTGCCATCTCTTTAATCAAGTTCAAGCACGAAGTAGTTCTATCAAAACACAAGCGATAAGGAAACATGTTCAAGCAATCTCTTACTCTTTCTTATTAGCATAGCAATGGTTCTTCTATTGACAAGCATTTAAGTTCTAGCTAAGCATGTAGTTCTATTATTCATGCAACAAAAACAATAATCTTCTTAGCAACAGGCATTATAAAACTCGAATTTATTATTAAGGCATGCAAGAATCAGACAACGAAGTTCTGCCCACTCACCTTAGATCAGTCATCTCCTGGTTCAACAAGGAGCTCTCCAAGAAGGTATCATTTTTGAGTCAGTAAACCGATATCTCTTATACATAGTGCCAAACGCGGAGCGGGGCACTATACCTCACACTATCATTTAGACACGTACTAGCGTAATGCTTATGTTTTCAAGTAAGGCCATGTCACATGTTTTCTTAAAGTTATATATCCATACTGTTTCAATGCTTGTCTGCTTTACATATTTGCTATGCTTATCTCGTAAGATTTATGCTACACCAGTAATACTATCTTTGTCTTGCATTTATCTAGTTAGCCAAAAATATTGAATAGTCCTTCCGTACAAGTATGAACCTGAAAATATTCGGGATTGTTAGGTCGCCAAGGCAGTTCCCGAACTAGGGGATTGCGTCATGTCAAATAAAGCAAGAATCACAACTCGTGGAGCAATACTCGTTCAGAACAATAATCATGATTAACATGTTATGTCTTGAATCTGGAAGACCCTAGACTTGCATGGTCGTGAACAACTCATGTACGAGGTATTCGTGGATTCCTCGGACGATCGTCGGGGCACCGGGATCGTGCCGACCTGGGAGGAATCATATAGGGACTCCTCGAGCTTTGGTGGGATGGTGTGTGTGCCTCAAGTTTTTAGCGCCACATCAACTCCATCAAAAGAGTCCTAGGTCGCTCGTTTTCCGGCAGGATGGTGAGCGCCTCGAGTTTTTAGCGCTATACCTATCTCCATTTAGAGACTCGTCCAAATGGCTTGTAGCGCCAATGACTCATGTTCATATAGATTAAGTCATCTCGCTTAGCGGCAATTCGCGTGTGTGTTATTGAATCACATCTAGTAATCTAGAATACCTGAACGATTATGAGTATAAGACATCTGTACATATTTGAACAATAGAGCATCATCTTCCTGAGTCAGAAATACGCCCGTGATATTGTGTTTGCTTATGAAATTTTCTTGGATTTTATTATATATATTTTCGTGCTTAGTTTAACTTGGTTTTATATTTAGACAGGGAATAATGGATGGTAAGTTGGTAAGTCTCGTCGTTTTACTCTCATATCGTATGATGCACTGCCACAACAATTAGTCTTTATATCTTTGCCATAAAACTGATGCTAAAGAAAGACTAGAAAGACAACAATAATAGAGTGCACATAACTAATTGAACGTGTTGGGTTTGTTGAGAGAGCGAAAAGCTACCCCACCAGTGCATTTAATGTACTGATAATCCACCATATTGTATTCAGGGTGCGGAAGAACCTCGTTCGGTGTGGAGTGTCCCCTCGTGCGCGCTAAGGCGTGGAGTTCACTCGGGAGACTTGGAGTGTTGCATCCGGAGTAGAAGCACATATACATGACATAGTGTTGGAATATCGCATATGTATCATTCCTTGTTGTAAGCCACTTGTCATAACTTTATTGTTTTAAGAGAGAGAGAGAATGAGTGACTTATAATCTCGGCCTAGCGTCGCTTGTAATACTTATTCATAATCAATAAAAGAGCTAATTTTTGTATCATACTTGTGTTCGATCTATGCTTCCACTATATCGACCTTGCGAACAAGTTATCTTACCGTCCGTTCTATACATGGCCTTGCGCGGGCACAACTTAGGGTCGTGTGGCATCACGCCCATACGAGGACGACCGGCCCTGCGGGGCCGGGGCATGACATATTGGTATCAGAGATCGACTTTACGTCCTTAGTCTCGTATCGATTTTCTCTGCTTGAAACTTCGTTCGTAGGTAAAATGTTAGACGCTATCTCTCAAGGTTCCTCGTGATATTCCATACAATAAGTCTAGATAGTTGAATGGATCTCATGTAGGTATTTTTCTTAACCAGGACAGTTATACATAAGACCTTATGGGCTGAGCAATGGGTGTTACATACTTGACTTGTTTGGTGCTAGCATATTTGTGTGTGAGATTAGAATATTATTCGGATGAGATAAGTTGTATTCAAATCACGAAATTGAGAGATATCTATTAATAAAGATGACTTTGGAAAGATGATATCGTTAATACGAAATAGAGGATCGTGCTTGGGTTTTAAAGAATGCATCGGTTGGATGTTTAGTAATGCGAACATGGTTTCAAAGATTTTTGTGTGGCTTGAACCTGAGTGGTGTATGAGGAAACTTTATGGAACGTTCTTTGGATCATAGATTTTGGGAAAGTAACGAACCGGTCAGCAACGCAAAATTGTGCAAGAGATCAGTGGAAAGCCTTAGAACTTGTCTAGCCTAGTAAGATTGATATCATGTGTCTCGTGCAAGAATTACTCGAACGATTATGTAAAAATTGTGTAAAAGTTGGGGTGATGTCGTATAAGGATTTGAAATGAATGACTTGGTCGAGGAAGAATAATAAAATCAGAAGAGATTATGTGATACATGAGAATTGAATCAAACAGATGAACTTTGTGTCGAGGATTAAAAGTTTCATAGAATTTGTGGTTCCTTCACCGTTTAGCTTGACCGACTTCGCTATCGCTAAGTTGGTTGAAATACATATATTTAAGGGTGCCTTAAATATGTGTACGATACAGACTCAGCGATATGCTAAACTCGAACAAACTTCGCTATCTCTAAGCTTGGTTGAAATGCATATACTTGGGGGATGCCTCGAATGTGTGCACGATCTAGACTCAGCGGTATGCGGAACTCAAATACAGATACAGGTGAATATGATTATATAAGAATGGAACTAGTGCAATTGGAAGATAGCTTAATCAAGCGATAGCGCGAGAAAGAGTTAGCACACAAGAGAATTCAGATTGGACGATATGCAATGATTCGGAAGAATTGATGAATCAAATTTGATGTTAGAGATGGAAATCAAGTTGGTTTGATAAAAACGTAAATGACGATAAAAAATTAATCTTGTGTATGACTTAGACGTTAATAATCGGTTGAACGATGCGATATAGTGCAAAGGAATTTTTTATGGTTATATAGACAAACTCGATGAAATAAAATGCAATAAAGATTGGTAGACATGGGCTCAAGGATTCTCTAGTTGACGAATGATAGATTTGTTATCAACGCAAACTTGAGAAAATGAATGCTTATAGACAGATCTTAGATTGATGCAACGAGATTGACGTATAAGAAGAGATTTGATATAAATTATGACTCAAATGAAATAAACGCATAATAAGGGATAGCTCGGTAAATTTTGAGGATTGCTCTAGTATATGGTTGGAGAATGTATCAAAGTCGAGGATAAGTTAGCTTAAAAAATTGATGCAAGTAGTGCTCGATAGTTTTGTGAATGAATACGTGAATCATGTCGAACAATTTAGAGAATAAGATATGAGAATTATGGTTTAGAGATTTGAATCGTGACTTTGGTGAACTTGACTTGGATAGATAGATAAGTAGTCTTTAGTGGATTTCTTACTTTTGAGGAGATAGACAATGTGAATTGATAGGTTTGATATGCGATATCACAGGATGCATCAAGGATTGTGTTGCAATAGATTTTATCTTATGACGGCTTTGCTGAACGAACTCGTATCCCTGGCTTGAGATATTTTATTTGGGTAGGATGATCTATGCTTGATGTTAGAAATCTGAGTGATGCAAGTTTTGGTAAAATATTCCGTACAAATGAATAATGGTTTGACCTTAGTTTTGGATGAGCATGGTACTCTGGATTTGCATATTATGGATGATGATCGGGATTGTAACTATGACCTGGTGAGCTGACCTAGTGGTTAGGCAGACGACCCATTGACGAGATTTGAGTTGGTGTGATCAACCTTAAAAATTTCCTGGGTAAGACTTCACTGCTGGGGTAGCAATAGTTAGAATTAGGAAGTGGTTTTGAGATATGTGCCTTAGAAGAGTTAGTGTTCGCCGTAATTTATAAACTCCCTCGACCAGATTTCAATAATTTAGGATTAATTTTGACTAATTAGAATTAGTGCAACTTTTTAAAAATTTATTTATTATATATTCTATTGTTTGTACACCTATCTATTACAATTAATTAGGGCATCACACTAACTATTAAACCCTAAACAAATTCCACATCCCTGCCCTAGACTTGCTAGGCTACTATTTCTGTATTTCTAGCAACTTCCAGAAACCTTGTTTGGTGCTTCGTTTTATTTATTTCCTATTTAAAATTCTGCTCTTTACCCATTCCTGTACCCTAGGGATTTAAGGACCAGTAGACACCTGTTTTACCCAACCAAAAATACGATAATATTCTACTCTAATTGTTTTACAATTATCGTATTGACACCGTAGAAAAATTATGACCCTAATAACCTCTAAATAATTAGTAAACACCGTGCGCAGTATTTATTAAATAATAAATACGATGACTGTATCACCTGCAAAATCAGACCCTGCCTCTGCCCAGACCCACCCCACACTGTCCAAAACATTTTCCCCAGCTATTTCCCTCATTTCTGTACAATTCAGAATTTCAGGAAATCAGTATTTGAAATTTGGTAAATTGCGAAATTACGCAAAATACAAATTTTATACTTTTATGCAATTATTGAAAAGTTAGGGGTTTATATGCAAAATTGCATACTAGGTGGCCTAATTCTATTGGCTAGACCATAGGTGGGTGGGACCCACCATAAAAATCCAGAGAAATCCAGGAAAATATCCCAAAATATCAAATTACCCATTTACCCTCAAACTTCCCAATAAAATGCCATTGCCTATAAACCCTATATAAACCCCTCATCCCCTCCCTTTCAAACCTCACAACCCTTCCCTCCGCCACCTCCGACCACCGCCTCCGGCCAAACCCTGCCCAACTCTCCGCCCTGTCCCCCTCTCCCCTCCGGCCAAGCCCCACCGCCAGCGCCGCCCTGCTCCGCCGGCTACAGCCCCCGCAATCTCCCCCTCCCCTCACTGTCCACAGCACCACCACCACTCCCATTCACCCCCAGCGCCGCCTCCGGCCATCGCCGACCACCGCCACCATCCCCAAAAGCTTCGCCCCGACCTCCCCTACCTACCACCACCACCTCACCTCCCCACGACATCCCCTCCGGCCGCCCTAGCCCCCGCAGTAGCCACCACCCCCTAACCCTAGCTGCTGCCACCTTCATCCCCGACGCCCCTAGCCGCCACCACCACCGTCGTGGGCCTCCGCCACCATCACCAACCTGACCGCCGTCCTCCCCTCTGCCGAACCCACCACCTGCCCGGCCACCCCCGCCGCTCCTCCGCCGCCGGCAGCCATTGCACCCTACTGCTGCTGCTGCTGCTGCTAACAGCTACTGCTGCTGTTCTCTCTCCTCCGGCCACCTCCGGCCAGCTCCGCCGCCGTCCACCCGCCGTCGGCAACCCCTAGGGCCCACCTGTCAGTAGGTATACTGTCACGACCCGCACCCGGTTTAGGGGCACGAGAGCGTGGGTACGTCCAGCCTACGCCGCAGCATCGGCGGTAGAACGCTGTCTAGGTCAAGTACTATCTAAACAATCTCACGCTAGTATCCAACTCCATAAGGAGACGTGGATATCATAAAATAAATCTAGAAATACTCAATCACAACTACAGCACGATAGGAAATGAAGAAATGAAAGAATATAACACAAGTCTAATGACACAATAATCATACCTGCAATCATTAACTTCCAATTCCCAAGTGTCGGAACCAGTCTACTAAGGTCACAGTCTGGAAAAATATTTTCCAGTCAGGAAGGAGCAAAGTACATCTCTAAATAGCAGTTCTATATAAATGACATAAACTATATAGCAGTTCTAGATGGAAATATACCAGATGCATGTATAGGTACGAGAAATGTACAATGAAAGAAATACTGGAAATACTGTAAGTAACTGCAGGAAAAGAAAACAATATGTCCAAGAGCAAGAAACCTATGACTAAGTGTGTGAGTACTAGCTTTAACATGTGATCGGCTTGGGAACTTGATCAGGCTGGTTACATGTGATTAGCTATGATTCACGAAGGTCAGGCTAACCGTTGGTTAGCTATGATGCATGTATAGGTCAGGCTAATCACACGTAACAGCTATGAAGCATGGAGAGGGTCAGGCCGCACCCGACGTGAGATGTGGGGTGAGCTATGATGCATGAAAAGTTGGGTATGATCACATATCTACACTAAAATACTCCCCACCCCCGACTGGTATAGTAGATCCAATCATGGTACGCTATGGCACGGGATTCCCTAGGAAGGTAGCAAATCTCCCCGGGAATCAGTGTCTGTACATGCACAAGATAACAAGGAAAAACAAGTCTTGTACAAGCTACACCATGAATAAGGAATAACATCTCATGACGAGATCCGTGTATACCAATCCGTGTAACCAATGTGTCAAGAACATGGATATTTACACTAGATACAGTGAACATAGGAGATATCATAAATTAGAAACTAATCAGATAATGTACTCGCCTTGGGTCCTTAGCTGTCAATACCAATGTCCTGTCCCAGAGTGTCGTCTGGAGAAACCGACAGCCCTGATTCTGGATGCTGAAGATGACAAACTGGTACCGAGTCTGAGACAAGAAAATCCGAGCCCAAGGAACCTAGAGAAAGTTTTAGAATTTTATTAACTGTTGCACTAATATTCTAACTATTAATATTTCTAGGTATATAATTAATCTCATATATATATAATAAAAATTTATCGAACTTTAAGCCTTCATGTCCATTCCTGTAATATTAGCTAATTTCAAACCCCAAGTATACTGGTTATGCTCTCATCACAGCCTACCACATAAAGTAGACACCATTACCTATAGTTAATTGCATCCTACTAACGTGTAATTTTAACCCATACCCCCACTGTGTTCCCAGCGGGTGTCATAAATATTTAGTTGCACCCTTATATATTTCCCTTGAGCCTCCTTCTTCCACTAGTTTTGCACACCAATTTCTCCTCATGTTTTACCACTGATTCATTTCATATATTTCCCTTAGCAACAGTTAAAATCCCTGTGTTTATAACAATTAACCTCAATGGCCCATATATCATATCTTCTATCTTATGTATGTCATCTTACCCTCCAAGTACCAACACACCATACAATCATACTAAATTATTTCTCAAAAGAACATTCCTTGTGATATATTTTAAGAGTAGTTTCTAAACAAACTTCAGGAGGGCACTTGGTCAATATATGACTTTTAAGTAAAACCAATCCCCTTCCACAACTACTAGCCATTCAAAAGTTAGCAAACATTAATAATCTCTATTAAAATATGCATCACATGCACGAGAACGACTATGGACCCCTTTATGCATGTTTTAACAACTGTGTATGTTAGACACTACAATTTTCCTTTCCAACCCAATTTAGCTCCTCTTTAATGCCACAACTTCACTGCGTTTGCTCTCCTCTCTTGTGAGCACACATAATACATGGTACAACTCTATCCAAGGCTTCTCATGGAGAAAAACTTGGTTGCTTAGAGATCAATGTGGTCCTCTATAGAATATTCTCGAACACCCGATGAGCATTAATCGAGCAGAGACATTTAAACGGATGGATCTCCTATCAATTAAAATAATAAAATAAGAAAACAGAGGTTCAGGGAGGAAGTGTACTCACCAAACAATGTAAGAAAACCCTCGTTTATGTCGTTGGAGAAGACAATGCCTCTGCTAGATTTAATTGTCGGAGATCGCAGTCGATGACTCGAGCATTCTGATGTCACGTTTGATCGGAGAGGAGACCTCAATACCAGCCGATCGATTCAAATATCCTCGAAGATTTAGTCGTCGATCTTCATGACGATGTCATCAGCTCGTCTTTATCGAGTCTGAACCCCTAACATGTACTAAAAATCATCGTAGGCGATAATCCTCCACCAGAGAAGACCCTGTATCGGTGGAGAAGCAACGAGACATGGTGGATATCAGCCTTGGCTCGTCGGGGGTCTGCCCCATTTGCCAGGACTCATTGTCGCTGGATTATCTCGCAGAGATGATCCACCATTGCTAGGGAGCTCGAGGCAGCGCCGGGGCAATGGCCGGAGCGGGGATCCGTCTGTGGGGGAGACTCGGCGTAGGGGGCGGCTGTTGATGGCTGTAGATGGTGATGGAGGTGATAATGGTGGTGGCCGGACTGTGCAGCAGCGGCGGCAGCGGCCGGAACAGCAGCAGGCGGTGGCGGCAGTAGGTCGGCGGCAAGTCGTTGGCCGCCGGAGGTAGCCGGGTGGCCGGAGACAGTAGATGGGTGGTGATGGTTTCCCTCCCTCTTCTTTCCTATTTAAAATTAAAAGAGAAGAAGGAGAAGAAAGGAAGAAGGAAGAAGAAGAAGAGAAAATAATGGAATGGAGAAATAAGAAATGGAGGAGGCTGCGGGTCAAGGCTTGTGGGGGATTCCCTAGATTAAAAATTTTGGGATTAGGGCTTGATAGTATATTAAATAGGAAGGGGGTGAGATGAGAATGAAGGGTTGCGATTGACCCCCCTTTAAATGAGGGGTCCAGATTTGACATGAAGAAATGTTCATGTGGGGATGAGGGTGATAAAAATTAAATTATTAATAGGCTCCCTCATTGTTTTAAACCATGAGGTGTTGACACAAAATGCCAATTTGCAAATTAGCCCCCTTAAATTTGGGAAATTGCACAAACACATAAAATGACAAAAATTTAGCGGGCGATTCGGTGTCCGGTGTTTGTAGGGTCAGGGGGCGCTGTATGATCGGTATGGACTCAAATAACAGGGCACTGGAATTAAATTGGGATTTTAGAATCAGATAAAATAGTATCCTCAATTTAAATAGAAATAAATGCAAGTTGTGTTCAATAATTAATTATGAGTACGTGGAGCCAAAATCAGGTCAGGTCATCAATACCAATATTGAAGAAGACTCAGAACAGAATATTACCCTAATTTGGGCCGCACGAAAAATAGGTCAAGATGGCCTCCAATTTTCGATTGGAACGCACAACGATGCAAAATAGGGATTTATTAAATAACGTCCGCGACGATTTTTGTGCGGCTAGAAATAATGTACAGAGAGCATAATTATGAGTTACAAAAATAGCAGAATTGAAGGCGGGCATGTCTAGGGCAAGATTGTAAAATTTGTTGGAAGACAAAAGTCAGGGTAGTGCTCCAAATATCGAAGCAAAGGCAATGCGAAATAATTAAATAAAATACGGTAATTAATTACAAATTCCAAGAATTAAATTCTAGATAAAACAATTAAATACAAAATTCCATAATTTGGACAGGTGTTCATCTACCGGGCTTCTAGGTCAAGTCTGCTAGCTCAAAACAATTGAACGCTGTATCTAATACTATATTTAATTACACATCACACATAATCATTTAAATCAAATATACTATCAGGCAATTAATTAATTGTAAATACCATAATATTAAATATTGTAAAATGTCGAAAATACCCCTGTTTTCGGAACGTGGTAGTGACATATACCCTTTATACCTATTATATATGTATTTATATATATATAATCCTATATGTATATATATGTATATATATATGTATATATATATGTATAATAATGTATTTATATGTATAAATGTATTATTTTATATAATAAATGTTATATACTATTAATTACAGTATATTATACTGAATATATATTATATCTATATATAACTATATTTTATACATATATATTTATATATGTATAAATTGTATATAGGTATATATATATCTATGTATATATACTATATATATTATTATGTATATATGTATATGTATATGTATATTATATAATATTATGATATATATATATACATTTATTTCTATATATATATATCTAGAGTATATATAAATGTGTACATATATTTATATATATATAATATGTATACTATATGTTATATATGTATATATAACATATTTGTATATGTTATATAAATACTATCTATGCATTTTTTCTTTTATTTATTTTTCTGCATTTATTTCCTGCACTTATATATATATATATATATATATATATATATATATATATATATATATATATATATATATATATATATATATATATATATATATATATATATATATATATATATATATATATTATCTATATATATTAATATCCAGCTGGATAATACAGCTTATCTATATATTATATATTTCAATTCTTGTAATGTCATTTTAATTTATTTACTGTGCTGGATATTACAGCCTATCTATATATGTATATTTACAGTGGTCACATATAGACCCTGATACTATTTATATTGTAATTGCTGAATAGTACAGCATTTATATACGTATTAAATTTCTGCACTGTCTTTTCAATTTACCTATATATATATACATCAGTGATATACCCTGATATTATATATGTATTTACTTTCTGTACTGTCATTTCAATTTATTATTATCATCAGTGGATATACCCTGATTATTATTTATTATATATATCTCAGTGGATATACCCTGACTATTATATTTATTATTATATCAGAGGATACACCCTGATAATATTATATATCTATCGCAGTGGATATACCCTGCTACTATATATTTATACCTGCATTTATCTATTCTTTATATATATACCATATATACTGTTATATATATTATATCTATATATATATACCTACTATATATATATCTATATTATATATGTGTATATATATATGTTTTATATTACAGCCATGATATTTACGAACCCTGTCTATTTTAACAGAAACCAACTTCAGCACAGCCAGTGACCCCCTGTCACCAGCACCTTCACAACTGACTGTAAAATCAGGGTTCTAACACTATCAGGGAGTAGGCAAGTATACCTTGCCAAGTTATTGTTTAAATTAAATTGTTGATATCTACTTTGTTCTGAAATTCATATACCATGATCACCTGAGACTGCCTTGGGTACGGTCAACTGTTATGTTGACACGATATTACAGACTCACCAACAGCTGAGAGAATATCCTAATATTCTCCTAGACCCTATCACGGGAACACGCAACATGGTTGCATTACATATATGGATGTGAGCTGCGTATTTGATTAGCTACCAGTACGTGTGACCCGCATCACGGATTAGAATGACTCAGGAAATGTACGACTTGACATTTAGTTTCATTGGGATGGGAAAGATAACTAGTGGACGTATGGGACACCCCCTCCAATAATATTTTATACCTTCGTACCAGTGATGGTCGATTGCAGAGTGCCCTTGAGTCAGGGGGCATACGACACATATACTAGCCAGTCGTCACGATTGGTGAATTACGTCAGCGTATGTCTAGCCACACATTCCCATGCGTACTACTGGATCTTTACTTGCATTTTCACTTAGTATGGTTAGCACCCTGTATTTATTTTCTTTATTCAGTATTTACATACATGGCATGTCATTTCCTGTATCTTGCTACGTCCCACTGAGGACCTGGTTCCCTGCCAGATCTAGACGAGGCTTTCTACCCCACTGTGTACGGCCCTGATCAGGAGGCCAGATGTGCTACCGAGGAGGAGCTCGAGGAGACACCCTCAGAGTTAGCTTGACCCTGGAGGCCTGCCATCTGGAGATGGAGATGTTTTGCTCAGATAGACGCTACTTAGTCTATCTGATTTTTCTGCGCTATTATCAGTTTTTGTAGTAGGCTTGTATTCTCACCAGTTGTGTACTGTATCAGACTCAGTTTATATATATTCAGCACTTGCTTTTCTGACATTTTCCTGTAGATGAGATAGATTTGACTGTGTTATACTTGTAGTATTTTAGGACAGCGTAGCACGTTCCTTTGGGTCCATTCAAAATGGATTAAGCCCTTAGTGACGTGTCAGCTGGCCAGTGACACGTGGCCTAGTTTCTGATATTTTTGGAACTGGGGCGTGACATAATTGAAACAAACGATGGAAATTAGAGATTTGTCGGTGGAATTACTTGAAATCAAATGGATCGTGCGAAGGGAAGTATAAGTTAATATCGAGGACTTATCGAATTCATGTTGGTGTTGAACATATGAAATGAATCATAGAAAACTTGAATGGCGCATTGAATATGAAAGAAAATCGTGTGCTTGGAAGATGTTCTCGATGGTATTGCAATACTAAGGATTGAAATCGAATTGGAATTAACTTAGATTTTAATCAACTCCGCTCGTGGTATTATGGTAATTTCATAAGGCGAGATATACTTGATGATGAATCGTATAATAGCATGGATTGATTGGAAACAAAAAGAAAGTATTGATAAATAGATTGGATATAAGTCGATATGTGTCAGGATGGATAAGTTAAAGATCGTTCTTGAAGATTGAACAAACGTGGATTTTGACTTTGTTAGGATGCAGACGATATCATCAGAATGTGTATCGTGTTGGAAGATTATGATTATTATATGAATAAGGTATGAATAAGGGATTGGCTAGGTCATGTTCGATGAATAAGTTTTTGAAAGATAAAACATGTAGGTGCCAAGTGATAAACTTGGAAGATAGTGCAAGATTTATAACATGATTGAGTGATGGCTTGCGATAGAAGATTGTGTAACAAATACGATTAGATATAGATTGAGAAATGTCATATGTAAAGAATTGGTGGATATTGAAGTTGAAATTCTAAGGATTTTTGGGATGTTGGTTAGGCGTAACACTAAATTTAGTCAGGCGATACCAAGTGATTTGTTGGGACGTATTCATGACTCAGAAGATAGAATATCGGGTAGTTCAACCTAGTTCTAGTGTGTCCCTTGTGAGAGTAAGTTATAGTATACCCCTGTGTATTGAGTAATACAGCTCTGCGCTAGGCGCAGTAGAGATTGAGGCAAAGATTTGATAGACTGCAAGGATATAGTCGGACTTGGAATGGATAAAGGAACGATAAGTGTGCTCGAGGATTTGAAGATAAACGTGATATGTTAAAGTTTGGAATAAGAAGTGTTGTACTTGGATGAGTTCTATTTTAGTAAGTTTTGAGGACAAAACTTCTTTTGAGTGGTGTATTATGTAACAGCCCACTTCACTCAGTTCTGCAAGATAACTAAAACAGCATATCAACACTTGGACTTGGAGTTTCAATGGTTCACTCGGAGTCTCGCTTGGCCGAGACAAGCCCTCGTTCAGATTGGTGGCTACGATGAACCTATTTTTGCTTGGCATGCACACCTAAAAATTTGGATATACATGCTAGATCGCTAGGCGATAACCCCTTGCATGCTAATAAAAACACAACACACCTAGCTAAGAGTAAATCTCATCTTATACTTCTTGTATAGAATATAGAAATAAAACTTGTATAAATATTGGTTCCTCGCACTATCCTTTAGACTCGTGCTAGTGTAATTGCTTATGTTTTCAAGTAAGGTCATGCCGCATGTTTCCTTAAAGTTATATGTTCATACTGTTCCAATGCTTGTCTGCTTTATATATTCATTATGCTTATCTCGTAAGATTCATGCCATACCAGTAATACTATCTTTGTCTTGCGTTCAACTAGTTAGCCGAAAAACTATTGAATAGTCCTTCTGTGCAAGTATGAACCTGAAAGTATTCGGGACAGTTAGGTCGCTAAGGTAGTTCCTAAACTAGGGGATTGCACCATGTCAAATAAAGCAAGAGTCACAGCTCGTGGAGCAATACTTGTTCAGAACAAGAATCAAGATTAACATGTTATGTCATGAATTTGGAAGACCCTAGACTTGCATGGTCGTGAACAACTCGTGCAGAAGGTATTCGTGGATTCCTCCGACGATCGTCGGGGCACCAGGACGACCTGGGAGGAATCATATAGGGACTCCTCGAGCTTTGGCGGTATGGTATATGTGGCTCTAGTTTTTAGCGCCACATCATCTCCATCAAAAGAGTCATGGGTCTCTCATATTCCGGCAGGATTGTGTGAGCCTCTAGTTTTTAGAACTATACCCATCTCCATCTAGAGACTCATCCAAATGGCTTGTAGCGCAAATGACTCATGTTCATATAGATTAAGTTATCTCGCTTAGCGGAAATCCACGTGCGAGTCATTGCATCATATCTAGTAATCTGGAACACCTGAACGATTATGAGTATAAGACATCTGTACATATTTGAACAACAGAGCGTCATCCTCCTGAGTCAGAAACACGCCTGTGACACTGTGTTTGCTTATGCGATTTCCTTGGATTTTATTATATATATATTCGTGATTAGTTTAACTTGGTTTTATATTTAGACAGGAAATGACGGATGGTAAATCGGTAAGTCTCGCCATGTTAATCTTATATCGCACGCGTACTGCCACACAAGTTAGTCTTCATATCTTTGCTATTAAACTGATGCTAAGGAAAGTCTAAAAAGACAACAATGATATAGTGCACATAACTAATTGAACGTGTTGGGTTTGTTAAGAGGGCGAGAAGCCACTCTACCAGTGCATTCAATGTACTGATAACCCACCATATTGTGTGCAGGGTACGAAAGAACCTCGTTCGGTGCGGAGTGTCCCCTCGTGCGCGCTAAGGTTTGGAGTTCATTCTGGATCCTTGGAGTGTTGCGTCCGGAGCAGAAGCACATATATAGGACATAATGTTGGAACATCGCCTATGTATTATTCCTTGTTGTAAGCCAATTGGCACGTCTTTATTGTTTCGAGAGAGAGAGCATGAGCGACTTGTAATCTCGGCCTAGCGCCGCTTGTAATACTTATTCAGAATAAAAAAAGAGAGCTAGTTTTTGTATCATACTTGTGTTCGATCTATGCTTCGGCTATATCGACCTTGCGAACAAGTTATCTCATCGCCCGTTCTATTCCTAGAGTTGCGCGGGCACAACTTAGGCTCGTGCGGCATTACGCCCATGCGAGGAGGACCGGCCATGCGGGGCTGGGGCGTGACAAGATGTCTGGGAGCTCTTTTGGAAACACATCTAGAAACTCACTGACCACTCTGGGGAATGGTACTACTTCTGCTACTGCCATTCTCATTATTGTTGACGGAGTCTCCATCTCTCCTCTAGAAAATGAGAATTCTTCCACTCCAGTGATATGAGAAATAACCTTGCCACCATGATAATCTATCGTCCTGTATCGAAAAATCAACCAATCCATACCTAGGACGACGTCATAATCTCCCATAGAAAACTCTATTAGTTTAGCAAAAAAATCTCTACCGCACACTACAATCCGATATGAGGTATAAACTCTATCTACTCCCACGATACCATTACCAGTAAGTATATTGAGTCTTACTGATAAAGAATCGGGTTCTAATCCAACTCATGCCGCAAATTGTGCAAACATAAAGGAATATGATGCACCAGAATCAAACAATACTGAAGCTGAATGAGAGTTGACGATAATGGTACCTGCCACCACCTCACCTGAAGCTAGCTGCTCCTCCACGGTAAGTGCCATAGCCTAGCCTCACCCTATTGGTATTGGTCCTCGCTGCTGCGGACCTCCTTGCTTGGCTTGTACTTGACCTTGGGCCTGCGCATACTGTTGTGGCCTCTGCTGCTGGAATACTTGAGACTGGGTCGGCAAAGACCCATAACTCTAGTATTGCTGAACCGGCGCTGGTACCCTATACTGGGGTCCTGCCAGGGAGGAGGATGATGAACTAGCTCTGTTTGGGCAAGATCCCACTCTATGACCTGGTGCTCCACAGGCTAAGCACAACCTTGTGCTCTGTGGCACTCTGATAAAACGTGCCCTGGTTTTCCACAATGAGAAGATCATACTGAAGGAGATGACCTCTGTTGCTGAGGATATGTTGGAGCTGGTCGCTGAAATGATGCAACCAAAGTTGTCCTGGTCGGGGTTCCAATCCTCAAAGCTCGTACTGCTGGAGCTGGTGATGAAGACTCGGTGTAAGAACCTACTAAAGTATGGGTCCTTTTACAGCCTCCAGTCCTATTCAATATTCTCTGGGAGATATACTCATGCCTAATTGCTGCTCTTAACACAACATCAAAAGTCTGAAACTCGTGTTGTTCCACTACCAATATGATCTCCAGGTGAAGTCCCTGATGGAACCTCCTTGCTCGGCCTAATTCGATCACCACCAAGGTGGGAGCAAGTCGACTAAGTCTGCAGAATTCTACCGCATAGTCATCGATAGTCCTGCCCATTTACTTCAAGTTATTAAATCTCTGTTGCATATCATAACACGATACCGCATCAAAGTATCTGACCTAGAATCTTTTACTGAATACGACCCAGGGGACGGTTACTGTTATTGAAACCATCTGTGTTGCCCACCAGTCTCGGGCCAAATCTAACAATTGTAACTGAACCACCAAGACTTGCTCTCTAGCCGAAACTCCGACTGCCTCTAGAATAGCCTCAGTATCCTAGAGCCAAGCGTCTGATGCAATCACATCCTCGGTGCCATAGAAATATAATGGTTGGAGGTGCTTGAAGTTGATTGCCGAGTTGTTGGTACGAGGTCCGCCTCTTTCTAAAGCCCCTTGTACTGACTGAATGAGTATGTCCTCTTGACGTCCTTGAGATGCCAATAATTCCTGAAGGATACCAGTAAGCACATTTTTGTCCCCTCCTGCATCAAGTACTGGTTGCATGGGAGGTACTGGTTGGATCTGAGGTTCCTCATTTTGAGCTATTTTGGACCCGGCCCCGGAATACTGAGGCTGAACCTCAAGGGTTTGCTGGGCATTAGGATATTGTCCTGCTATTGGAGGAACTCTAGTTGGATGATCAAAAGGGCCAGAAATAATATCCCTGAAAGATAAAGGACACAAGGATCAAAGGGACGAACATGATTGATCGAGGATCAAAGCAGATGTTGAATCAAGATTTCAGAGATATAAATTTGATACTAGAGGAGATCAAGTAGTAGCATGATTGAGACATCTAAAACACATTGGTAAACCCCCCCACACCTCTGAATTTTTAGACATATATGGGCCATCACTCAAACCGTATCATGCTCCAGAACCAGAATACTGGAGAGCGAAGGAAGACAAAATCAACTACATATACCAGAGTACTCTATACCCCGAGATACGGTCACGACTGTCTAGACATGTGAGAGTTTACTCTATAATCCATCAGGCAATCCTAGGTCAAGAATCCTAAGTATCTCAATCTCAAGCAAGAAACAAGTTTACAAGATTTATGATCACTAACATATAATAGTAAGGCATTTCAAACTATACATACCCAGATGATCATAAAACTAGTACCAAAATGAAGAACTAGGAAGAGTACAATATTACATGATTAGCTCTAGCTATAGTCTAGAATATGTTTTACATGTAGGCCCGCGGGCTAGAATATCAAGTCTCAAAAATATGAGCTAAATACGTGTTCGGTGGCTAAATGCCTCAAATGAAAAGTGTACAAGATCAAGTGGGTGAGGAAGAAGAAACTCACTCATGTCCTCGGGTGCTCCTCGTGTTCACCATCTTGAGATTCAAGTACGGAGATCCTGCATGTCACGCCCCAATCTCTCACAGAATCGGTCGTCCCTGCTAGGTGTGAATCACCGCGCCAGCGCTCCCACATGACGATCATTCCCATCTGGACGTAATGTCGTACGAGCATAAGCTGCGCCCGTGCAAGGCCATGATCTGAACATGCGAAAAAATATCTAAGCCACATAGTCGCACAGATAGTTCGAATGCAGCGGAATAAGAAACGAATATGCGATTGGTAACAAGTTCACAGAGTCATCATAGCGGAAGCATTGAATAACACAAGTATGTAAGTAAAACAAGCACTTTATTGATATTGATTCAGTATTACAACCGATGCTAGGCCAAGATTACAAGTCGCTCAAGCCCTCTCTCTAACAATAAAAGCATGCCAAGTGGCTCTAATTGTGGAATGATACATAGGCGGTGTTCCAACATTATGCCTTGTATATATATGTGCTTCAGTTCCGGACGCAATGATCCAAGGCTCCAGAGTGAACTCTACGCCTTAGCTCGTACGAAGGGGTTTCCGCACCGAACGAGGTTCTCCCGCACCCTACAAGCAATCTGGTGGGTTATCAGTACATGAATGCACTGGTGGGGAGGCTTCTCGCTCGCTCGACAAATCCAAACATGTTATATAGGTTCCGTGCACCGTCTATTAAGTTGTCTTTCTAGTCTGGTCTTAGAATCAGTTTTATGGCATAATATAAAGTCTAACTCGTGAGGCAGTACGCCGGGCGAATTAAGAGTAATGCGACGAGACTTACCAACTTACCAATTATCCTTCCCTATCTAAGGTAAATTATGTTAGCCTGCATATAATACATGAAACGAGATGAGAGAGTACACATACAAACATAGTATTAAAATCATATTCTTAACTCGGGCATGACGCTCTTGAATGATGTACGGTATCGTGCCTCTATTCTGTGAACGTACATATGTGTCGTATATTCTTAAACTTGGACAATTAACAAGCTACATGCTGAGTTTCGTGCACTTGTTACTTGCCTCGATGCAATGACTCGCACGCGGATTTTCACAATCGAGCAAAACTTATGTCTATATGAATATGAGGTCATTGTCTTAGCCATAAAGGATGATGCATGGTCTCGGACGGAGATGGAACGTAGTGGAAGAGTCATGGGCGTTACCCACCATCCCGACCAAACATGGAGAGACTATCATAATCATGAGAGTCAGTGGGGTTATCCAAGTGTAGGATGCACTACCAAGGGTCCGACCACTAAATATATTGCGTCATCCCAAACCGGGGAGCATCCTACCGATTTGGTCACGCAATACCCATATTCCTCCTAGGACGGTACGATCTCGGTGCCCCGACGATCGTCTGAGGAATCCATGTTATTACCTCGTGCACGATTTGTCCGTGGCCATGTAAGTCTCTAGTCTTACTGATTCATGACATGACATGTTCAATCTTGATTCACTTAGCCATTGGATGATACATAGTCTATTGGGCGAAGATGGGTGTAGCAATAGGTACTCGAGGCGTATACACCATCTCGCCCGCTCGAGAGAGACTACCAAGGATCCGAATACCTGAATGAATCTTGCTCCATGAGCTGATGATTCTTGCTTTCCTTAATATGATGCAATCCCTTAGTTCGGGAAATGCCTTGGCGACCTAACGGTCCCGAATACTTTCAGGTTCATATTGCACGGAACGAGCTATTCGATAGTCTTCCAGCTAACTAGATGAATGCAAGAAATGGATAGTGTTACTTAGTTGTGTCATAAAGTTACACAAGCATATCGAATATGTAAAGCAGCTAAGAATTGGAACAATATGAATATGAATTTAAGAAAAACATGCAGCATAGCCATACTTGTAAACATAAACGATTTTGCTAGCACGGGTCTAAGGGGTAGTGCGAGAAGTAAAACCGTACAGGAGCATATCTGGTTGCATAATCTATAAGACGAACAGTATAAACATGTGAAGCAGTGTACTATGAAGAGTATACAAAGATCTACACTAAGCATTAACGGAGTCTACTAGCACGAAGCTAAGGTAGCATGAGAGGGTCTAACTATAAGCCAAATTTTATTTCCATGTTCTAACACAAGCAATAAAAGATGAGATTATTCTCTTAACTAGGTGCGTTGTATTCTTTATTAGCATGCAAAGGGTGATTCACCTAGCGACTAGCATGTATCATCCATATTTTTATATGTGTTGGCTAACCAAAGACAGGTTCATCATAGCCACCCACCTTAGCGATAATTCGCCTCGGTCGAGGGATACTCTGAGCGTGCCTTTGAAAGTCCAAGTCTGAACTCCTGAAAGGCAAAGTCTGAAATCATTTACCTCAAACAAGTCTTCTCGCTGAGCAAAGCGGGTCAGTTCGTTGCCCTTATGCCGTTTAAATGAGCTCTCCGCTTGAGCGAAACGGGTCATTACACTGCGGTCCTGCTCCAAAATCTAGCCATACAAAACTAGTGGGGTCAGACCCCAAAAAAGTAAGTACCACAAGGGAGACAAACTTATGAACTAAAACCAGCATGCAGACAAATCAGTAAAAAATATCATAAGGAATAGTTAAATAAATGCAACGGGTAAGATAATAGTTAACAGTTCAGGAGTAATTAAACAAGGACATCTGGAATCAGTAACCCGGTTACCATTTTCGGATTAGCTATTAATAAAATCAGGACATGACTAGACTAGACTAAAAATTAAGCAATCATGGCCAATCATGCCCTACGGCTTGCTATCATTAGCTAACTAGGGTTATCACAGTCCTAGTTACTAACACATGCAGTTTGAGATTCCTTACAGCCACATGTCCTGCAGACTATCCGGGTTATCCAGACACACAGGTACATAGTATAGATTTATCAGGTATATTTATTTCTTATATTTTCTGGTAGTGCAACACTCGTCGGTGTGCTGAAAGTGTGCGCCTCACGACGTAGATCTCCAAATCTATCAGGTGTCGCTGGGATACAGGGATTGCATGTAGCCAAAAAAATCTCTCTAGATGCTTTCTAGAATATTATTCTAGTTATTAGCCTGGACAATTATCAAGGATTCTCGACCGTGGTGCTCAGGAATCTTCCTTAGACATGATGCAATACATGACAGTAACTTGACGAGTATAATCAAATCAACTAC
The DNA here is from genome assembly GCA_036927795.1 of Iris macrosiphon. NCBI lineage: Eukaryota > Viridiplantae > Streptophyta > Magnoliopsida > Asparagales > Iridaceae > Iris > Iris macrosiphon. The sequence goes on along the minus strand of JAYESA010000007.1, from coordinate 1,404,441 downwards.
GGGGATACATGCCATGCAATACAAGTATTACTAATAGCCTTGATCAGGACAGTTACATGAATTCTCAAGTCAGGAGTGCGCTATGTCGAGCCACTATCAGGATTATCAGGATCAGGAGTATCAGGATGGTGCGCTACGTCGAGCCAATATCATGATTATCAGGATCAGGAGTATCAGGGTTACTAGTACAATGTCAGGATTATCAGTACAGGATTAGGATTATCGGTATAGTGTCATGATTATCAGTATATGATCAGGATTATCAGTACAGTATTATGATTATCAGTACAAGATCAGGATTATCAGTACAGTGTCAGGATTATCAGTAAAGTGTCAGAATTCAGGAGTTTATTTATAATGTACAATCACTAGATCATGTCGGAAAATCAATATCAATATCAAGAATTTCATGCTCAGGAAATACCCAGGATTAACTAAAATAACAGGATAAAAAAGAACCAGGGAATCATCAAGAGTTAAGCATGTTAAAGAGAATACTGGCATACAGGTACATAAATTAACAATTCAGGGTTAGCGTATAAAATCAGGCAAGAAAATAACATCCACACACAATGGATGAAAAACTACTATTGACGCACACATGGCCAAAACGGGTATTGGCGCACAAATGGCCAAAAATAGTTTTGGCACACAAATCATAATTCAGGCAGTTCTGGCGCACTTTGAGACAAAAATGCTCCGAGCAAAGATGGCGCACAATCATACTAAAGTGCACTTCTAAGATCTTGGGCACAATGATAAAAGTGCGCGAGCCAGGAGCTTGACGCATAAATCTATCATTGGCGCACAAATAAAAGTACTCAAGCTACTACTTTGGTGCACTTTCATCAAGTATGCCAGTAGTGTGGTTTGGCGCACAAACAAGCGCATAAAGGTCTACTAAAAGACAAAACACAAGTTTCAAGACCTGGCACAGCAGTCGAGACGATCCTGCAGTCGAGACGACCCTGCAGTCGAGAACACAATTCTTGAGAATGGTCAGAAGTCTTTGCTTAGTCATTATATAATTACAAAGGGCTACAAAATACGTCGTCGCTGAAGAATGCCACATAGTGCACCACACAGCAAAGTGCGCTATTCTCCAGAAACGAAAAAGTGCGCTGGTAATGAAAGTTCACCAAAGTGCGAAAACTCTGAAATATCTGCAAAGTGTGCCAACTTGGCTATTTAAGCAGTGGCGTACATTCTTGATGACTTGTAGACCCATTCAAAAGTTTGCCAAGTAGGATTGGCGTACTTTTGAAGGAATTATCTTAGTACAAAATGTACGTAGGAGTAGATAAGTGCGCCCCGAATACTTAATATATCTTGGCACACTTTCTAAAAAAAATTGTGAAACACACACAAGTGCGCTCACTGGAACTTTGCTTATGCGATAAAGATTCCCTACGTACTTTTTGCATGCATTCTCAGGCCAACTTTGCATTCTCCGACTTGTTGTTCTCGGGATCCAAGATCAATCCAATCCAAGGAAAAAAAATCATCAATGAGACAGGTTATAAGTGTTACCCAAAAATAAAATCGATCAAATGATAAAACAAGCTATACTAAGAATCAAAGCAAGATCCAAGGTTTTTCCTTCGATCGGCAAGATGTACTTGCCTACGGTCAAGTTCTAGCCTAATATCAATACTACCAAGGTCACCCACGACCAAGGCCAAGCTCGGCTTCAGCTCTCTGCCGGGGAAGAAATGAAGAAGGAAAGAGAAAAAAAAAAGTGAAGGAAAGAGAATGGGATTGCTTATATAGCCAAAGGATTGATTGTAGGCCATTAGATCATATACATGCCTCTCACCCGGGTTTATCACATCCACCCACCAAAAAAACCAAGGGACCAACGGTCCAAAGCATGCAACTAAGGAGAAATTTCAAAAATAACCTAAATAATGCATGAATGAAATAAAGCAATATGTAAGCCATTAAACAATAAACAAGCTATACATGTATAATACACGTATATCGGGTACGTATACTAGAACAGTGAGACGAGTCTCATACTTCTATAATAAAAAATAATCTCATGAGCTAGAAAATTTGTGACAACGACATTATTAAGGGGACCGGCTCATAAACTCTTTCGGAGGAGGTGATCCTTTGAACCAAGTAATTTGTCTCACTTCAAGACGAGTGCAAATAATTGGCTAGCCGTTAGTATATTGTGTTACAATTTGGGTGTGAAACGCCGTCCTTCAGAAACATCACTATGCTATCTTTCAGGGGCATCATTTCCTTCAGAAAAAGTTGTTCATCCCAATGGGACATCTATCATTGCATGGACATTTATATCAAGTATATGTGACCTTATCACATTTACTAGATCGAAGAACACATCTGGCATATTTTGTTATATTATCTAAATATCTAGGATACTTCGTACTACATTATCACATTGAGCGGTACATGGATCAAGATGAGACAGAGTGGGTAAAAAATATGTTAATTCATATTGTTCTTTAGGAATGCTGATGTTCTTATCTTTCCCTAACTGCGAAGAACTATTTCATCAAAGTGACATTCCACAAATCTCACGGTAAATAGAATACCTTTCAGGGCTCTAAATAGTGAATCGATGGTGAGTCATAAATGACATATATTTCCACCTTTCTATGAGGGCTTATTTTGGTCTGTTGCGACGACTCAACTGATACATAGATTGCATACCTAAAAATATGTAAATATGAAATGACAGGTTCGTACCTCATAACCAACTATAATATTGAATATGGTTGGATGGCAATGAGCCTTAGACGAACCAACATGCATGTATTCAATACTGTACAGCCCCACGTAAAAATATAAAGTTTCATGCGCATCACTAAAGTCCTAACTGTCATGTCCAGATTCCGCAGAATCGATAATCCTCCTCCGGGCGTGATGTCGTACGAGCGTAAGGCGCACCCGCACAAGGCCTAGTATAAGGATATATATATATATATCGAAACACAACAACAGAGTGCAAAATTTAAAGAACACACATTGAAACGAAGAAAAGTTCTCTTTATTGATAATGAACATCTTTGTTATAAACTCTTGACTCAAAAGTAAATGGGTGCCGCACGGGCTCACAAGATGGACGCAAAATGAGATAGTCATTCCATACATTACATCCTATACTAAAACACAAAAGTAAAATGGACCTTCTGGCGAAGTTATCGCCTTGTCTCGGAGCTGCATAAGAGTATTTACACGAGCTCCGGGAGATTTGTATTAGTGCTCCAAAAATACGAACATGAGCACCAAAGTTTGGTGGACTGGTTGGGGGAAAGTTTTAGCTCATTGCCGCGTCGCCTTGGCTCAGGGAACCTGCTACAACGAGGGTCGGTACTTCAAAAAGTACCGTTGAGGGCGAGCTAACCCAACTCACAAAAAATTGACACAGTATTCATGTGAAACATACAAATTATTATAGTGGTCTTTCTATCTTGACTTAGTTCAAGTTATATCATGCAATAGATATGAAATGACTGAAATAAATATGCCACCATTCGGTGACTTTTACCTGCCCGTCTGAATCACCTGCACAAAACTTACCATGCCCTTCCCTGCCATGAAGACATAGTTAGCTTGCACAGTTTAAATATACATAGGGGTCACTGGAACCACAAGCCATCATGGACCATAGTCTAGGTAGGCGATGATCCTTGCATCGCGGGTAGCGAGCCCTACTACAAGTTTTCGTCTCACCCGTGCTTAGTTTCTAGCATGACCATCGGGGTTCCGTCTAGGTCGACACGCATCCGGTACCCCGACGGCCGTTCGCAGCAACCAAAAATTTGTGCACAAGTTGTCTGTGACCATACAATGTCTCAACATTAAGTTATCATACAAAGCATTTCAAGACATCAGAATGAACAAAGCTACTTTAGCACAGTGCGATGATATAGTCTATCTGCTTAACTGATCACATTATAAATTATGTACTACTCATTTCACAGTTATAGATGAATAAGTTCGAGCTACAATTGAAATATAAAATAGATATATGCATAGCAGACAAGCAAGCAAGCAACAATATGATCGTTCAGTAATTTTGTGTGATAAGCAAAAATATTCCAATTTTACTTCTTGCTATCTTGACTCAATTATTATTATTATAGTATCCTTGATCAGAACGCCCAAACGAGTCAGATTATTAAGAGTGAAGACTTAGAAGAAGGGATCTAATTGAAGGTAAGGCCACTCACAAGTTGGTAAATCGGGAAAGAGAAAGGGAAGATCTTCAAGACTCCGCTCGCGTGTCGCCTACTCGATCACTTGCACGCATCAACATATGATCAATATCTCATGCCTCGGCATCCCAGAGTTAGATACGAAATACAAAGTTCAAATAACGAAGACAATAAAATCCATCGAAACCGTTCAAGAAAATACAATTCACAAAACCAATAAGAAAGCAACCAAGCGGCATCGAAAACAAGCAAAGAAACCAACGCAACAGAAAGGCCCCTCGCGACTATGTCGTCGAGTACTTCGGCACGATCCGCTGAATGTGGGACTTTATTCTGAAGAGACTAATCCATAATGAGGAAATGATCTTAATTCAATCTGTCCCGATCGAACGATACCTAGTATTTCTTAGACGCGCTCCCTGAAAAGGGGGAACGGGGCACTACACTAGCGATCGAATGGATACGCTTAATAAATGCTTATGCAAGACCATTTTGGATGTGAATATTGGTAACATGATATTCAACTTGAATCCCAAGGGACATGTAATAGTTATTAAACCCATCTTTGATGTGAAGTCTCTAACATTATCAAGTCTTATGAACTTTATCTAATATTTTGGGTGGTGAGCTTGCAGCTTGATTACCTGTCCATATATTTGAAAATGCAGAACAAGCATATATGTGAATAGCGAGTCGATGCATCAACCGATACCATGGAATATTTATATGGTTCGCATTATTATTGGATCGGTCCATATATATATATATATATATATATATATATATACCCTTATAATTGTTGTAAAAGAGAGGGAGGGTCAAATGTATCTTTTAGGGGGATGATTTAGTATTCAATTTTCCCAAATAACATGCTTGGCAAAGCGTATTAATTGGAATATGCAAGATCCTTATTACTGGTAAGGCGATGCCCGTGTAAATTTAAGGATATGACACAGTCTAGAACCAGATGGCCTAGAGGGTTAGGGTAAAGCGTGAACGTGCTCATCTTGGTCGAAGAATGATCGATCACATGATGAACCTAAATTCCTTGAATGGTTGTAGTGTACAACCCATTCGAGAGGCGAGCCATCTTTTTCAAGATACACTTCTGGCTTTATGTATTGAAAGTTATACAAAGATGTTGCAATCGATTTTCTTAAGTGGTCTCAGCATAGTATTTTTTTTATATTTTAAAACTCATATGCGTTCTTCCAGAACGGATATAATATAATACCCCTTCAATGGTAAATTTGGCACCATTGGACGATATAGAGATGTGCAATTTCGTGCCCCTCTATCAGGTTTAATGAACACAATAGGCTTATCAGAGTATTTTTGTTTTGGGACGAAGTTATAAAAATATTTTCGTTCACGGAGAATAGTGTGTGTATTCATACTATCTACCAGACATCTAACTTCTCCACTTCATGCTTGAGAAAAACTAATTGAATTTGGCCACTTGTATGAAAAAAAGGAAATTCAATTAGTAATCCAGACAAAAACTTTATTAAAAATAATATCCAAATCAAAATTAAAGTACAATTCATCATTTGTTAATCCTAAAATATGAGGCACATGAGGCCATCTGTTATACCATGCTTCTAGAATACGGCTAGCCGAGTACGCAATAACATCCTAAGCTACACCGCCTATGAATACTGGCGTATATGCATTCACTGCCTATAAAGCTCTAGGATAGGGGTGAAGAATAAGTCAAATAACAACATATACATAATACATCTCACCCACAACTTAATTAGATTTCTAAACATAAGCGAAGGGACTACAAAAATCTTATAATAATTACCCTTCCATATATATAGTATTACACAAATTTATATATGTCTAGTTACAAAAGAAATATACATTAAACTATTATACATCTATATTCTGCACAAGTAGTACATTCAAAAGATAGAATAGACATAAGTAATCTATTTGTGGTGTTCTGTTTCATCTTCTTCGTATAGAGATAAGTTAGGTCCAATATTAACATCAATACCTGGGGAGGAAAGAAGCCCACATCTGTCAGTACTCAAATAAAAAGGGAATGATCAAAAGGAATGCGGGCATTTGCAATATTAGTTCATGTAATATGTGTAAAACTATTTTATATTCCTTGCTTAACAAATATTTCAAGTGACGACATAAGCATTATTTAACATTTTTGGCGTAAACTCTCTAGACAAGATAATTATCAGTATAAAGTCTTTAGACATGATGATGATAATTATTCAGATAAAATTTCTTGGATAGATTAATTATTCACAACATAATTGTAACATTTGCTATCAGGTAAACCATAGTTAAATTAATAAGTAGAAAATAGTAACATTGACAACTTACATAGATGTCCAATCTACTATTAAAATTTTGTGAAGAAAAAACTACAATGTAGTTGCCCCAAAAAATGAATGTCAATACAATCATCTTAAAAAAATAATGTAAAGACAACCAATTTGTAGTGGAAGTAAGATACAACATCAACTATGGAACGACATAATTTTCTTTTCCCATATATACGAAACATGTACCATGTAACATTTTAATGCTATCAAAATCTCTTTTTTCTGAAGTTGAATATCTTTTTTGTGTACCATGTTATCATGCATTTTGCAAGAAATAAGAAAATGTGAAGAGGTTATATGGAAATGTGGTGACAATAATAAACAAAATGTCTAACTTTTTAAATTAACAAAGATAAATAAGTCAAGTGCGTCATATTATAAATAATTTCACACGTAAATGACTCATATTATAAAGAGACACAATTTGGAAGAAGAACATAGATACATAAAAATAGAGAGAGAAAGAGTTATGATAATTTTAGACTAAAATAAAATTTTGAATTAGTAACTGACTAAATAATTTTAAATCTATAAATAATAATAATTTTAAGGAAAAAAGTGTTACACAAATGATACTCTATATTTGAATTATATATTAGTATATATAAGTATAAGGGACTGTTTGGTTTAAGGATATGTAGTACAAAAGTTACGAAAATTTAAATTTTGGACTACTTTACATGTTTGGTTGAAGTATTTACAGACACATTTTATAGTGATTTGACATAAATAATAAATCTTGTCGATCACGAAATCATAGTTTTGACAGCAGGGTTTTTTTTCCTCCGAAATAGAGCGCAAAAGTGAATTTTTTTTCACTTTTACTTTGCATGTTTTGTTGGAGGACCATTTTTTCTACTTTAACAATTTTTTTTTTTACTATTCATATTATTTCAACAAAAAATTATATTTTTTTACTCACTTAAACAACCAACAAAACATTACCAAAATTCATGAAAGACTTTGGCCGTTGTATTTTATTTAAAAAAAAAAAAGAATATTGGGCCGGGTCAGCCTAGGTTTTGTAAGTCAGACCCGACTTGATTATCATCTAAATTACAAAAGAAAGAGTCGGTCACATGAATTCTTCTACTTCAATCCATCTCCATTCTTTCCACCGCCGACGATGGCCGGCGAAGAAGCACTGGAGCCGGAGATCTCTCATCCAGATCCGGCGACGGAGGACGGAGCCCTAGAGGAGCCCTTCCAGTGCTGCGTCTGTCTGTAAGATCCCCACCCCCCAAATTCGGTTGAGAACTGAAATCTGATGGAAATACGAAAAAAATTGAGAAAAGACGACAATTTTTATTGTGCCATTGAGGTTTCGAAGAGGAATTTTGTGTTTTTCTATTTATGAATTTGTATTTTTTGGGTTATTGAAGTAAGTACGGTGGGATTGAGGTTTCGAAGTGTTACCTGGGCGAAAAAAAATGAAGAATTTTGAGAGGAAATCAAGCGCTTGTCATCCAATCCCTGTATGGTGCCATCTATGGTAGAACAAGTCTAACTTTAATGGGTCAAGGATAAGTCGAGACCAAGCCAGAGGCTAATTGCAATTCATATCCGAAGCTTATATTGCGTATTAATTTAAATTTTTTTTAGCAAAGCAATATATTCTTAGAGACAAACGTCCATAGAAGCCTGAAGATCTGAACAATTAATTCTTACTAGATGAAAATACAATAGATGAAAATTTTAATATTAGCATGACTTTGGGCACTGAGAATAATTATAACTTTGGCAGCATATATCAATTATTTTCTCATCTAGGATCGATCATATAACCCAAGGGTAGTTGAAAAGATGAAGTGATTTTACTATTTTGTGACATTAGAGGGAATTTAATGAACTGGCTTAGACCACAGATAGCTTCATTCTTCTGAAAATTGGGCAATAAAGAAGTGTGACGAGAAATTGGTTAGCAAAATGGATGAGGGACATAACATAACATAACAGATAAGAGCAGGGTCGGTCTTGAGCTCATGGGTTCCGAGGCGAACTTTGAAAATGGGACCCCATACATAATATAAAAAATAAATTAAAAAACTAAAGTAAACTAAAAATATGACACCACCAAGAATCGAACTAAGGACCTCTAGTATACAAATATAATATAAAACCACTACACCATAATTGTTTTGTGTTAGAGGGAGTCCATACTACATACTAGTTCTATTTGAAATACAATATTTTTGATATATTTATTTTAAACTGAATTTTTTGGGCCCTCCTGGCCCATGGGGCCCTGGGCGGTCGTCCTGGCTGTCCTGGGCCAGGCCAGCCCTCGTTAAGAGCAGTACTGAGTACACTAGTGGAAAGTTAGAGGTAGCAATAATATGATTAAAGATAAGACAAAAAGGGATGCATCTAGACAAATCTGCCAGGGTATTAGATAAATGACTTCTGTTGTTGTAGTGACAAATATTTCTGAAATGTCAGGTAGGTGTCAATGTAAGGCATTTGTGGTAGTCTATGGAGGATAGTTGGAGATTATTCTAAAACAACTTTGGAGGCACATGTAGTTTTTAGAGCTGTAACGACCAAGGTCGGCCCGGAGCATTTTAATGCCCATGGCGAAATCCTGCGAAATCCAAAATGATGTCCAAGATATATTGAAAACAAAGTATTAATTTTGTGTGGGTGTGGGTGGGTGGGTGTTTGGGGGGGGGGGGATTCAGTGTTTATTATCGTGAACGCATCCTATATAAAGGGTCTCGTTAAAAGTTGAAACCTCGTTTCTTTCGAAAAAATAGTACCCTAGCAATTTAAGTACAGGCGTCTTGATCACGTTTAAACACGATATTATAAAAATATTTTACAAAATCAATAAAATCTCCTAAACATGAATTCTTGCACCGTTTCCATATAACTGAATAATCAAACACCGGAACTCATTCTAACTCAAGTTCGACTAAGCAACATAAGCAAACTAAATCAATCTAAATACCAAACTAGCTTTCCCGTAATGGTTAATTAGAACAATTAAAATGACATCTTTGGAGTGAACATTTCGTTCTCGTACATGACCCAAATCCAACAATCCTCAGATCAATTCAAATACCAAATCCAACGATCCCTAAATCATCTTATCATTAATATTTGTCAAAATACACTACGTAATACAACATTACATAGTATGTTGTGCATAAATTTTAAATGAATTTACTCAAAATTCAATAATTCATCATTGCAACTCGAGATCATTAAAATTATTGTCACTATTAACATCACCAACACTCAATTAAATTTCATCATTAAAATTTGAATTTTAGACAAAATACTCGAGTTTATTGCCTAAAGATATTTCAATAGAAGTTGCATCGTCGTTTCAGTGAGTACTTGTTGTCTTAGCTGTAACTTACACCAATTCAATAATTGTAAAATCATAATTTTCAACTTCAAATCACTAAGTAAAATTTAAAATTTTGGACAGAAGGACGTAAAGGGGAAAAGATAAATTTTTTTAGGAGTTTGGGATTCAATTATAAGCAGAACAAAGAAGGAAGAGAGAATTAAAATCAACAATTTCGAAGAACACTTACCTTTGGCCATCAATTTCCTCTGGAATTTGAAAATTCTTTCTGGAATCAGAAGGGACAAATTTTCACGATTGAAAAAATAATTGTCAATTTTTTTTTTCTTTTATCAACTTTTTTATTATATGTTAATACTATATAGTCTATATTATAAATTCTTTAAATTATTTGGGGCCCCTTGGGCCTTGGGGCCCGGGGCCCATGCCCAGTTTGCCCCTCCTCCTAGCTGCCCCTGGTAACGGCGTTAACTAATAAAGTATTTAGGCTTGTGTTGTTGGATTAGGTAAATGATATTAGTAACCTTGGTTTAACAACCTTAGATTATTAGATAATGTTTTAGAAGCTATTTATATTAGTATATGAGACTTAAGTCTTTGTGGTAATCATTGATAATTGGGACTGCATTTGATGGTTATCTATGTTGCATGAATACATATACCGACACTAATACGGACACGATAAGGGATACAGGCATTGCCAAATAACTACAAAGGTAGTTACCAATGTTGCATGGGTACAGATACGGGTGCGGACACGTAAGGACATCATTTTGCCATGTTTGTGCAACATAGTTTTGGATTGCAATAAATCGTTTATGTCCCTTTAAAATATTGGACACATACATGTATGGCTTTTATATTTTCTTATTCTGTTATTTGATTCCATTTGTTTTTGTATTGCAGGGATTTGTTACACAAACCAATTGTTCTAGGTAAGGATGCAGTATTAGACAGGAAAAGTGTACATTATCTCTTCCACTGTAATTTTCCTCTTATCCTTCGATCTTTTTCTGTCATGCAGCATGTGGCCATATTTCTTGCTTTTGGTGTGTGCATAAAGCTATGCATGGTTTGCGAACATCCAATTGTCCCATATGTAGACAGCCATATAATCATTTCCCCAGCATATGTCAATTACTCCACAGTCTATTATTAAAGATGGAACCTGTGGCGTATAAAAGAAGGGAACACGAAGTGCTAGGTGAGTTCATGATATCTAGTGGCCTAGCTTCCTGGTGTGAATTGTTTTTCATCCTGCTTAACTTCACTCTCTCTTTCACAAGGGATATCAATGCAATTAAACTATCATCAGTGTTACGTTGGAAAACATTTATTTAGCTGCATGGATATCATATCTAAGTTCACCAGTAGAGCACCTAATTAGTTTGTTAAACATTTTACACTTGACGTACTTGTATTATTGTCACGACCCGCGTCCGAATGATCGGACACAAGTACGTGGGTACGTCCAGCCTACGCCACAGTGTCGACGGTAGAACGTTGTTTAGACCTCAATTCGAATCATCTCTTAATACAAATGCAACAATATCAATAAGTAAAGTACTCAAATCACATCATGCTAAAGGAAGAATGAATAAGAAAAGATAACTCTAAAATAATGTCACTAATTCATCCAAAGTTACCAGTTTAATTTATAACTTATAACTGTTTATACAAGTCAAATAATGATCCGGAGACATATCTGGTCGGCCAACTAAAACATAATACTAAATAGAGAATACTAGCATATATTTCTCCAAAGGTCAACTCACGGTCAATGGTACATCAAGACCAGTCTTAACTAGCATCATCCTGTAGTCCAAGAATGTGGGGCGCAACATCTCCTAATATATCAATATACAGTCAGGATTGGAGCAAGTACATCAATGAAAGCAGTTCCAATATATGGTAGAGACTATAAAACAGTAATAGGCATGTAATACAGGATAAACAGTAAATCAGAATCATGGCATGACTACAGGGGATAAAACAAGTAACCATGAGAAATCCATGATCATAATAGCAAAGTATCGGAATGACAAAAGAAAAGACTGTAAACACTCTAAGTGACTTAAAAAACTACTTTCAATATGTGATCGGCTAAGGTAATCCGGCACATCGCAATGATGGCTATTATTCTTGAAAAGGCCCGGCAAAATCACACGTGAATTGCATGATTTGCTATTATTTTTGATATCAACATGAAGTACAGGTTTGATCAAACATCTACTTAGTATTTTCTCCTTCCCCGACAAATACTCATTGATTCAAGTCTGGATACTATGATTCTAGAAACATGGAACATGAAACTAGATAAATTGGAGTAAGTCATCATGAACAACATGACCAACAATAGGTGAAAACAATCAGAGAATGTACTCGTCTGGTATCCCGAATCTGTGATATCTGACATAACTGAAATCGGTGTCTCGGAAACCTATTTTAGAATGAAGTATATCAATAGGTGTTTTGGTATCGTAAACAAACCTAATTACTAAGTTCAATCGGGTTTCTAGGTCAAGACTTTACTAGTTAAGTTATGGTTGGTTTTACGTTTACTATTACCTACTAGTGAACTCATAATAAGTATTTTAATACTAAAATATAGCTTATATAGTTCAAAGTAGCATACATAACTCATATATAGTATAGGTTATTATAACACCTATTATACTTTATATAATACTGATATATAACTCTTTATCATATTCAATACCTAGACACCCATTACCTTATATCATAACTTGGTATTTATCCTATACCTTGATAACAATGGTATCACAAGTACCCTACTGATACTAGACACATATACCCATACCCCTATACCAATACCTTACCCTCATCCTTGATATCCATCTAAATATCTTAACACATACCCAATACTTTGGCACTATACAAAATATCCAAATACCTTAGTTTCTTGGTACCTTACCAAATTACCTTGATACATGGTATATTGAGATACCCAATATCTCCTACACTTACCCCAGTATCTTGGTATATCAATACCTTGATACACCCAAACCTTGAACTCATGGTATCTTAATATACTAGATACTCTAATACCTTAACCAACTTACCCATAATTTACTCTTTTAGGATACTTACCTTGATACATTTGATATCCAATACCTCAATACCTCTCACCTTTACCTATGACACTTAAACACTTATACCAAACTTGACACTTAAATAACAACACTCACTTAACACTCATTAACTCACACTAACTCAAAACACTTCACTCATTAACTAATCCACTCACTAAAACACTTACTGGACACTTGCACCCACTCATCTCACTAACACGTGCACACATGATGCACATGTGCTGCTGCAATCTCTCTCTCTCTCTCTCTCTCCTAGACACATACACATTATATATATATATATGTTAGAGTTATTTTATTTTATTATTTATCATATGAGGGTATAATAGTAATTGTGGGTGTATTGCATATCAATATAAATAGACATGAGATGCAACCTAGGGTTTAAGGCCCTTGCAATCTCCTTTCTCATATTTTCTCTTCTCCTACTTCTCCTTCTCCTCTCCATCTCCAGACTTCACTACAGATCTCCGTTGGTTATTCGTCGTCAGTTGAGGTTCGTTGTGAGATCTAGGGTTTCAAAGATCTCGTCTTTCTGTTGCATCTGCAAGTATGGTGGGGACCGAATCTTCTAGCGAGGTTAATAGTGGTGGTGGTAGCGGAGGTGGTTCTCCTTTTACTGTTATTCATAATGATGAATTGGGAAAGTCGATTACAGCGGTGAAACTCAATGGTGCGAACTACTTTGCCTGGTCCAAGTCTATCAAAGTGGTGTTAAGGGCGAAGAAGAAGTTAAAGTTTTTGACGGAAGAACCCCTGCCTGAAACGTCCGCTGAGTATGAAGATTGGATGAGTGCAGATGCATACGTTATGTCGTGGTTGTGGCATAGTATGGAACCACATATCGTTGCTAATGTTCAGTGGTGTGAATCAAGCAAATAGATTTGGGCATCTCTGGAAGAATCATATTCGCAGAAGCGAAACGTTGCCCGTATCTATGAGTTGTACGAGTTATTGTTCAATACAAAGCAAAATGGGAGGCATGTGAATGAATATCTGGCTTCAAAGAAGGCTTTGTGGGAGGAACTGCTTCAATATCATCCTGTTACTACTGATTTGAAGGAAGCTCGCAGACAGAAGGAAGAGTTTCATGTTTCACTTATCCTAGCCGGCTTAGATCCTGCGCTCGAACCTTATAAAGCTCAAATCCTTGCTGGAGAGCAGTTACCTACGGTGACAGATATTTTCTCCCGTCTCAATCGTTCCTTTCTGGGACAGAGTTCTGTGGTGCCGAGTACTGACTCTTCTGCCCTAGTTTCTAGTGTTGTTGGTCGTGGTGGTGGACGTGGTAATGGACGTGGCGGTAGAGATGGTGGTCGTAGTTTTGGTCGAGGAGGAGGTCGTGGTGGTAGAGACAATGGTCGTGGTGGTGGCCGCGGTGGTGGTGGTGGCCGTGGTCAACCACGGAAGTGTAACTATTGTGGAATGCTCGGTCATGTAGAAGACTACTGTTGGGACAAGTGGGGGCAAACCAGAATATGCACATCAAGTGCATGCTGAAAATATGCAGTCCTAGGTCACCACTTCTGCTCCCAGAGATGATACTTCGGGTTTCAATCAGACTTCAACGTCCGATACCTCATCTCCATTTCAACAGATCCTCCAGAAGTTGGACGCGCTTGCTAGTACCACCTCCCAACCTACTGCAACCATGGCACATATAGGTAATCCTGCTTTTGTGGCAACCCAGTCACCATCCACCTCTTGGGTCATCGACTCAGGAGCAATCTCTCACATGTCTGGTATAACATCTATCTTTCATAATCGTAGTTCCATGAAACATAATATTATCTTGGCTGATGGATCTACTCGTCCTGTGCTTGGGAAAGGTGTCATTCACCCTACTCAATCATTATCATTATTTGATTCATTATATGTGCCTAATTTTCCATTTAATTTGTTATCTGTGAGCCAGTTAACCAAATCTCTTCAATGTTCTGTGACATTTTCTCCCAATTCGTGTGTTTTTCAGGACCTCAGGACGAAAAAGATGATTGGTTCGGGACATGAAAAAGATGGACTGTACTACTTGGATCTACCTGGAAAAGCCTTCACTTCTGTTTCTACTTCTCCGTTGCAGTAGCATTATCGTTTGGGACATCCGTCTTTGGCTAAGTTGCGTCAAGTTGTTCCTAGTTTGAGTCATGTTTCTAGTCTTGAATGTGAGGCTTGTCAGTTAGGCAAGCATCACCGTAGT
This sequence comes from Iris macrosiphon, assembly GCA_036927795.1. Taxonomy (NCBI): domain Eukaryota; kingdom Viridiplantae; phylum Streptophyta; class Magnoliopsida; order Asparagales; family Iridaceae; genus Iris; species Iris macrosiphon. Next base: position 1,389,280 of record JAYESA010000007.1, on the reverse strand, counting down.
TCATTTCCTCGTCGTAGTGTGAGTCGTCAATTAGAGTCTTTTGATCTTGTTCATTCTGATATTTGGGGTCCGTCTAGAGTCAAAAGTCCGAAAGGATTTCAGTATTTTGTTATTTTTATTGATGATTATTCCAGAATGACTTGGTGTTATTTAATGAAAGAAAGATCTGAGTTTCCAACTGTGTTATCTGTCTTTTATAATGAACTCTATGTTCAGTTTAATAAACGTATCAAAATTCTGCGTTCTGATAATGCTTTGGAGTATACTCAATCTTCTGTGAACAGTTTTTGTGTTGATCGTGGTATGATTCATCAAACCAGTTGTGTCCACATATCTCAACAAAATGGTATAGCCGAACGCAAACATCGACACATTTTAGATGTGGCTCGAACTCTCATGTTCAATATGCATGTCCCTAAACAGTATTGGGCAGATGTCGTTCTTACTGCATGTTATCTTATTAATCGCATGCCATCATCTGTATTAAATAACAAAGTTCCATTTACCATATTACATACAGATGTTGCACCCTTTTCCTTATCTCCTCGAGTGTTTGGCTGTGTCGCTTTTATTCATAACTTGGAACCTAATCGAGATAAGTTGGCTCCTAGATCTCTGAAGTGTGTCTTTCTTGGTTATCCCCGTACTCAAAAAGGTTATCGTTGTTACAGTCCACAGTCACGCAAATATTATGTCAGTGCGGATGTTACATTCTTTGAGTCTACCCCTTTCTTTCCTTCAGGAGACCGTTGTATTCCTTTTACAACAGATTTGATATCTTCCATACCACTTCCGGTCATTCCTGAATCAATTTCTGTCTCCATTCCCCATTTACAGGTTTATCAGAGATCCAAGGACAGGCCAGTGGTTCTGCAAAATTCAGCCTTTAACCAATCATCTTCCGTGCCAGAGGTTTCTGCTCCCATCACCACAGATCCAGATGATCTTCCTATTGCTCTCAGAAAAAGACAACGCCTTTGTACCACAAAGAATAAGCATCCCATTTCTAACTATGTTTCATTACACCGTGCTTCATCATCTTTTCATGCATTTGTTGTTTTATTGTCTTCTACTTTTATTCCCAAAACTTACAAGCAGGCTATGTCATCTTCTGGTTGGAAAAGTGCAATGGATGAGGAGATGTATGCTTTACATCAAAATCAGACTTGGGAGCTTACATCACTTCCTGTTGGAAAACAAACAGTGGGTTGTAGATGGGTGTACACTGTTAAGTATCACCCTGATGGTTTTGTTGAGCGCCTCAAGGCACGGTTGGTTGCCAAAGGCTATACTCAGACATATGGCGTGGATTATATGGAGACTTTCTCTCCAGTGGCTCGGCTGAATTCAGTTCGAATTCTTATTTCTGTGGCGGTTAATCACCAATGGCCTATATATCAGCTGGACATAAAGAATGCTTTCTTGCATGGTGACTTACAGGAGGAGGTTTATATGGATCAACCACCGGGATATGTTGTAGCAGGAAATAAAAGACTCGTATGTCGATTGAAGAAAACATTATATGGACTGAAACAGTCACCTCGTGCTTGGTTTGACAAGTTCAGTTCAGTTCTCATTCAGTATGGCTTTCGGCGTACCACATCAGATCATTCAGTATTTTGCCATTCTTCCTCAGCAGGTATTATCGTGTTGATTGTTTATGTTGATGATATCATTATATCTGGGAGTGATCATGCTGGAATTGTGGACTTGAAGGCCTACCTTAGTCGTCAGTTTCATACTAAGGATTTGGGTCTTCTTCGATATTTTCTTGGAATCGAGGTTGCTCGATCTAAGAAAGGTGTGTATCTGTCACAACGCAAGTATGTTCTAGACTTGCTCTCCGAGACTGGGATGTTAGAGTGTCGGCCAGTTGAGACTCCTATGGATTATCATGACAAGCTTGATGCTGACAGGGGAGAGTTATTTGAGGATGTTGGATATTATAGACGTTTGGTTGGCAAACTTATATATCTTACTCTTACTCGACCAGACATCACATATGCAGTTGGAGTAGTTAGTCAGTTTATGCATGCCCCTCGGCAACCACATTGGGAGGCTATCTCTCGCATTCTTCGATACTTGAAGGGTGCACCTGGAAAGGGTTTGTTGTACAAACCTTTCCAGTTGCTTACGGTGACTGGATTCAGTGATGCTGATTGGGCAGGCAGTCGCAGTGATAGGAGGTCTACTTTTGGATATTGTACGTTTGTGGGTGGCAATCTTGTCACGTGGCGTAGTAAGAAGCAGAATGTTGTGGCTCGTTCTAGTGCAGAGGCCGAGTACCGTGCGATGGCTCATACAGCTTCTGAGATGATGTGGGTGCAGTCTCTTCTTCATGAAATGGGAATCATGATTCCTATTCCGATGGAGATGTATTGTGATAATCAGTCGGCAATGTTTATCGCAAGTAATCCGGTGTTTCATGAGCGCACGAAGCATATCGAGGTGGATTGTCATTTTGTTCGTGATTTGTTGCTGAAGAAACAGATTGTCACTCCTTATGTTCGGTCAGAGGATCAATTAGGTGATATCCTCACCAAACCACTTGCTCGTGGTCCATTTTCTGATTTATGTAGCAAGCTGGGCATGTCTGATCTCTATGCTCCTGCTTGAGGGAGGGTGTTAGAGTTATTTTATTTTATTATTTATCATATAAGGATATAATAGTAATTGTGGGTGTATTGCATATCAATATAAATAGACATGAGATGCAACCTAGGGTTTAAGGCCCTTGCAATCTCCTTTCTCATATTTTCTCTTCTCCTTCTCCTCTCCATCTCCATCTCCAGACTTCACTATATATATATATATATATATATATATATATATATATATATATATATCAACCAAAACTTATAAAACCATAAAAGTTTATATATATATATATATATATATATATATATATATATATATATATCAACCAAAACTTATAAAACCATAAAAGTTTATATATATATATATATATATATATATATATATATATATATATATATACCCTCATGTATCATAATACAAATACTCACACCATATTAGATACCCAACTATTGAAATGAGTCCATCCTTACCTAGTTACCACCTAGAAAACTAGAGTTTAGCTACTCATGGATTTTCCTATTGTTTTAGAAGAGAAGTTCACCAAGGAAAACAAAAGGAAAGTATCAATACCTATTGGGAAGGGCTCCCAATGCAAAATTCAACCAAATGGACATACGTGAGATGGAACTTGGGCTCTCTACTCCTCCTAGCTTATGCTCCCAAGCTTTGGCTCACCTTGGAAGAAATTTGGTGGAGTTTGGAGAAATTTTGTGGAGTTTTGGGAAGCTTTAGGGTTTGGGTTTGAGAAGGAAACTTTGGAGAAGATGAAATGGTAGTGGTGAAGTGTGGAGGGAATGAACAATGGGTGTGTGTTTATAGGTGTTGTGGTTAGCTTCTCGTGTAAGCCTCCTAGATATTAAACTTGAAGAGGTGGAAAGTAAATTACAAGTTTACCCTTAGATATTAATTATGAAGATGTGGGTTGGAAATATCTAGATATTCTAAGAATTTGAAATATCTAAACACTAATCTTCCATTAACCTAAACCAAGATTAACCTTAACCTAAATACTAATTAGGATTAATTAACTAATCACTATCTAGATATTAATTAATCTTGACACTAATAAATAAATAATATAATTTATAAATTTGAAAAAGTTGTAGTTACAATCTACCCTCCTTAAAATAATTTCGTCCTCGAAATTTAAAGATAGGGTAGGCTCTAAATGAAATGAGAGAATACCCCATGTCTCAAAAGTTAGGGTATCACTCATGCATTTCATCTACTCTCTCCTAGGTAGATATAACCTATTATCACATTCCTTAGAATTCAAATCTTAAAATCTCTAGTGTATACTAGTTACAAGTTTCATGATATGGTAAACCCTATTACATCCATCTAGTCTCTCGATTTTAACCTTATAATCATAAACTCTTTTGGAGTTTGCTCTCCTTCATTCTCTGACATTCTGTATCCTTATTTCAAATTCAAACTACTCTACTACTCATATCCTCCTCTCATATCTTAGCCTCGATGGATACGGTACATCATCTAGTTATACTTCCAATCTTTATCTCCCAATCATGTGTTTTTATTCCGCAATTCTCAATACTTAGAGTTAGAACCACTATACTTAAAATTTTCAAAATCTCTTATCAATGTTTGATCAAAATTTCATTCCTCAATTAACCTTGAATGCTCTCATTTACTTAGGTTCTTAAAATTTCTCTTTTAATTTAAACTCATAATCTTGCTATATCTCGGTCTATCCTCAAGACTTCTAGTATAGGATTCCATCATCAATTCCATTACACCATTTTTATTACCATAAGTTTCCTTATTATTTTCATAACTCTTACTTCATGGTGTTATCTATATTTAGTCCTTTAACCTTAGAAAATACTTCTAATTCAAAATAGCATTCACTCGAAAGTTCCTTATTTATCTTTTGACTTTATTATCCTAATGCAAATTCTTTTCCATTCAATTCCTCAATATTTAGGATACTCAAAATATATTCTATGTATCTAACTCAAGTAATACCCAAGGGTCACAACATGTCCTATAATATACGCTAACCAATTTACTCAACCCCTAAAGTTCGGTAGATACCATGACTACTAAATAAAATTAAACTTCATCATCTAAATTACGATCCTATTATCTTAAAATTTAGAGAATAATATAACTAGGATAGACAGAGAAAATAGTTTAACTGATATGGTAAAATATTGTTATGGTCTTATATGAACCAATACAAGAATGGAGTTAGCAAGAAGATAGAATAGCTGGTTGAAATCATTGTTCTAGAATATCTATTTAATCTATAGAAGTTCTAAGATTTCCAAACCTTGTCTTTAACAAGCCCTATAATCTTTGAGTTTCAAATTCAAGCTTATTCTTCTTAACCTCGAATTATTCTTGTATTCCTCAACCTACCTAAAATTTTAATATCATTGTTTTGATAAAATTCTTATTTTCTCCATCAATAATATATGTTGCTAAATCAAAACTAATCTCGAAATATTTACAATCCATCTATCTTCATTTACCAATTATATTTTATAAAAATTTTGGAAAAAATTCCTCAATTCAAAATCATGATTTCTAAAAAAAAAGTGATTTTCTAAATTTTTTTTTCCAATTTAAATTTGTACCATAAGAGTCAAGGATTTCATGTTCTCTCCCTCTCATCAATTATACCTCTAAGTCCAAGGTATCCTTACCAGACTAAAAATATATATTAGTACCATATGATAATCAACTCCACTATTCTAGTACTAGACTGACTAGGGTACTTCTATTCGTCATTCAAAGTAAGGAGGATAATAAGATTTAAGGGACAAGATCCTAGTTATCTTAAAGTAACATGTTTTTAGATGAAAACCAATTCGATAAATTCAAGTAGGATAGAGATAACAGGAAAAGTATGGATGACTACTAAGAATAGGAATTCTACTATTGTTCACTTGATTACTATGAAGTTGTTGACTTACATTTTCTTGCATACGACAATAGTCATAAATTCCTAAAATTCTAACCGCCAAAGTGCTCATCTTTGTTGGATATCAAATTCTTCTACTCATTATGATTTCATCATATAACTTAGTCAAGGTCTTCAAGTATCAAATTTTTTACATCCCTATTTAATTCTATCATCCTCGAATTGATGATAACTTCCTCAAGAATGAGATCCTAAGGTCATTTGTTTCAAAATCATCCATAAATATATTGCCAATATTCTTTACCTTGTGGTTTACCTTGATATGTTATAATCTTGTCTTTTAAACCTTATTCTTTGAATCACCTAAAACCACTCTTAAAATCTTCAAGTACCTGTATTAATTTCAAATCTTGTGTGCTTCTATCTATTTTGATAAATTGCAAACTCAAGTATTTATAATCTTGTATTTAGTCGTCAATCATATTAATTTAATCTTATAATCCTCAGCTTTATCTCATTACTCTTTTCTTTATAATTTTCAAAGTTCAATTTATCATAGGATAATCGTATCTCATAGGGAGCCATCATCTAGAAAGTACTTAGCTTAAGCACGATAAGACATCAGTATCTTTCCTGAATGACTTTCATCATCTTAAAACTGTATAAACTAAAAACTTCCACCTTAATCTCTACGTCATAAGTCCACAATATCATCATCTTAATTCTCATGAATCATAATCTTCATTTACGAGTTCTACAATATCATTCTTAGTCGGATTTATGCAACCTCGGTTTATTTCTTCGAATTCATATCTTATTCTTCCATTTACAACTCAACCATATTTTATCAAATCTTTCAAACTCCGATGTAGTATCTTGGTCTAAATTTTTTATTTTCTTGATTGGCAATATAACCTCGACGTATAAGATTAAGATTAACCATTATTTATTCTCAATCTAAAATGGTTATGAACTCAACGTCTACTCCATTGTTCTTTCTATATTCCAAAATTCTCATCTTGATGCAAGAATTAGTTTTAACAACGAACACGTATTCAAGTTAGTGTAAGATTCTCAAGGATTATTCCAGGAATCCATCAAGAAATACTAATATGTGATTGAGTACTCTACTTTCTAGAACCTCTTATAATCCAATCAATCATATTCTATCGCAATCTCGCAGTAGTACGACTAAACCTAGGTACTACCACAATATCACACTATTTGTGATGACTGACCTGCATGGGCCACCATAAAACGTGTCACGATCCGCGTCCGAATGATCGGACACAAGTACGTGGGTACATCCAGCCTACGCCACAGTGTCGACGGTAGAACGTTGTTTAGACCTCAATTCGAATCATCTCTTAATACAAATCCAACAATATCAATAAGTAAAGTACTCAAATCACATCATGCTAAAGGAAGAATGAATAGGGAAAGATAACTCTAAACTAATGTCACTAATTCATCCAAAGTTACCAGTTTAATTTATAACTGTTTATCCGGAGACAAATTTGGTCGTCCAACTAAAACATAATACTAAATAGAAAATACTAGCATAGATTTCTCCAAAGGTCAACTCACGGTTAATGGTACATCAAGACCAGTCTCAACTAGCATCATCCTGCAGTCCAAGAATGTGGGGCACAACATCTCCTAATATATCAACATCCAGTCAGGATTGGAGCAAGTACATCAATGAAAGCAGTTCCAATATATGGTAGAGACTATAAAACAGTAATAGGCATGTAATACAGGAAAGACGGTAAATCAGAATCATGGCATGACTACAGGGGATAAAACAAGTAATCATGAGAAATCCATGATCATAATAGCTAAGTATCGGAACGACAAAAGGAAAGATTGTAAACACTATAAGTGATTTAAAATATTACTTTCAATATGTGATCGGCTAAAGTAATCCGGCACATCACAATGATAGCTATTATTCTTGAAAATGTCCGACAGAATCACACGTGAATTGCATGATTTGCTATTATTCTTGATATCAACATGAAGTACATGTTTGATCACACATCTACTTAGTATTTTCCTCTTCCCCGACAAATACTTATGGATTCAAGTCTGGATACTATGATTCTAGAAACATAGAAACTAGATAAACTGGAGTAAGTCATCATGAACAACATGACCAACACATGTAAACACGTATCCTGGAGATGAATCCATATAATATCAATCCGTGAATCAATCGTGACGATAATCAAGTAAACATAACTAGAGCATGAAGTATAGAAGCTATTAAATACTGAAAACAATCAGAGAATGTACTCGTATGGTATCTTGTATCTGTGATATCTGACATAACTGAAATCGGTGTCTCGGAAACCTATTTTAGAATGAAGTATATCAATAGGTGTTTTGGTATTGTAAACAAACCTAATTACTAAGTTCAATTGGGTTTCTAGGTTAAGACTTTACTAGTTAAGTTATGGTTGGTTTTACGTTTACTATTACTTACTAGTGAACTCATAATAAGTATTTTAATACTAAAATACTTGTATAGTTCAAAGTAGCATACATAACTCATATATAGTATAGGTTATTATAACACTTATTATACTTTATATAACACTGATATATAACTCTTTATCATATTCAATACCTAGATACCCATTATTCAATACCTAGATACCCATTACCTTATATCATAACTTGGTATTTACCCTATACCTTGATAACATTGGTATCACAAGTACCCTATTGATACTAGATATATACTCATACCCCTATACCAATACCTTACCCTCATCCTTGATATCCAACTAAATATCTTAACACATACCCAATACTTTGGCACTATACAAAATATCCAAATACCTTGGTATCTTGTTACCTTACCAAATTATCTCGATACATGGTATATTGAGATACCCAATATCACCTACACTTACCCAAGTATCTTGGTATATCAATACCTTGATACACCCAAACCTTGAACTCATGGTATCTTAATATACTAGATACTCTAATACCTTAACCAACTTACCTATAATTTACTCTTCTAGGATACTTATCTTGATACACTTGATATCCAATACCTCAATACCCCTCACCTTTACGTATGACACTTAAAACACTTATACCAAACTTGACACTTAAATAACAACAATCATTAAGTCACTAACTCAAAACACTTCACTCATTAACTAATCCACTCACTAGACACTTGTACCCACTCATCTCACTAACACACATGTGCTGGTGCTGCTATTGCAGCTGCTGCAATCTCTCTCTCTCTCTCTCTCTCCCCCCCTTAGACACACATACACATCATATATATATATATATATATATATATATATATTATACCCTCATGTATCATAATACCAATACTCACACCATATTAGATACCCAACTATTGAAATGAGTCCACCCTTACCTAGTTACCACCTAGAAAACTAGAGTTTAGCTACTTATGGGTTTTCCTATTGTTTTAAAAGAGAAGTTCACCAAGGAAAACAAAAGGAAAGTATCAATACCTATTGGGAATGGCTTCGAATGCAAAATTCAACCAAATGGACACAAGTGTGGCACACATGCTGCACATGTGCTGCTGCTGCTATTGCAGCTGTTGCAATCTCTCTCTCTCTCTCTCTCTCCCTTAGACACACATACACATCATATATATATATATATATATATATATATATATATATATTATACCCTCATGTATCATAATACCAATACTCACACCATATTAGATACCCAACTATTGAAATGAGTCAACTCTTACCTAGTTACCACTAGAAAACTAGAGTTTAGCTACTCATGGGTTTTCCTATTGTTTTAGAAGAGAAGTTCACCAAGGAAAATGAAAAGGAAAGTATCAATACCTATTGGGAAGGGCTCCCAATGCAAAATCCAACCAAATGGACAAAAGTGGGATGGAACTTGGACTCTCTACTCCTAGCTTGTGCTCCTAAGCTTTGGCTCACCTTGGAAGAAATTTGGTGGAGTTTGTAGAAGTTTTGTGGAGTTTTGGGAAGTTTTAGGGTTTGGTTTGAGAAGGAAACTTTGGAGAAGATGGAGTGGTAGTGGTGAAGTGTGGTGAGAATGAACGATGGGAGTGTGTTTATAGGTGTTGTGGTTAGCTTCTCTTGTAAGCCTCCTAGATGTTAAACTTGAAGAGGTGGAAAGTAAATTATAAGTTTACTCTTAGATATTTAATTATGAAGAGCTGGGTTGAAAATATCTATATATTCTGAGGATATGAAATATCTAAACACTAATCTTCCATTAACCTAAACCAAGTTAACCTTAACCTAAATACTAATTAGGATTAATTAACTAATCACTATCTAGATATTAATTAATCAATCATGACAATAATAAATAATATAATATAATTTATAAATTTGAAAAAGTGGTAGTTACAATTATGTTGGAAAGCATACAATGAGAATTAAATGATCCATGTGATTGCCGTCAGAATGTTTATTTCTCAGAGCTAACAGATTGCAACTCCTCATTATTACAATAAGACTTCACTACCATGTTTTCTTGGTGATATGTCGTGTTACCTTGGTATTTCTTGGTGTGTTACCTTGGTATTTCTTGGTGTGACTGCTGCAGAGAACTGGGTTTATGTAATAAGTCAAAAAGGGTGTAAAATATTTGCATTTCTTCAGAAACTATAACGTATTTTCCTGATACAACTTACAACAATGTCAACATGATCAACAATTGAATCATGAATTGTCATGGCAAATAAATTGATTTGGAAGATCAATTAATCTATCGTGTATTCCAATGTGGTGGTGACAAATAGACAAAGGATTATAGGTATAGGAAGCATCGGTGTTAGGAGGTGGTGCACGAGAGTAGGATTAGATTAGCTACTTGGAACATAGGAACATTTTACGGAAAAGGGAATGAGGTTAGTGGATACAAAGATTAGGAGGAAGATTAATATAGATTGTCTACAGGAAACAAAGTGGGTAGGTGAGAAATCGAGAGATTGATACTACTTTGTTTTAAAATTTGGTACCTGGTTTTAAAATTTGGTATACAAGTGAAAGAGAGAAATATGGTATAGATACTTGTGGATAAATCATTATATGATAGCCTTGTAGATGAAAAATAATATGAGATAGTGTTATTAATGTATATGCATCCCAAGTATGATTATATGAAAATTCGAAAAAGAATTTTTGGGAACATATGGATAGTTTTATTCAAGAAGTATATGTAGGTGAACAGTTATATATTAGAGGTGACTTAAATAATCAATTTGGAAAGGAGAACAATGATTATAATAACGTGCATGAATGTCATGGGTTTGAAGTTAGGAACTAAGGGAGTTGTGAAATTCTTGATTTTGCAGTTTCATATGACCTTATAGTAGCAAATACTTGTTTTAGGAAAAGAGAAGAACATTTAATTACTTGTGAGAACGGACCCGATATTAGCCTAATAGATTACTTTCTTACTAGAAAGTTTGACTGACTAGCATGTAAGGGGGTTGTAAAATAATTGATTTTGCAGTTTCATAATGGTCTTAGATATTAGTAGTAGGAAATGGAAGAGAAAGGTTAGGGTAGAGAAGAGATCGAGAACCAAATGGTGGGATTTGAAAAGAGAAAATAAATTTAAGAATAAAATGATAAACAAAGGAAGATGGGACAGAAAAAGATCATAATGTTTTGTGGTACAAAATGACGAGTTGTATCAAGAAAGTAGCAATAGAAATTATAGGAGTGTTAAAAGGTAATGGTTTGACCAGGAAAGAAAGTTTGTGGTGGAATGAGAAAGTTCAAAATATTATTAAGGCAAAAATAATTGCCTAAAAACTATAAAGATTGGCAAAAGTGTAAAAGTGAATTTTTTTTAAAAACATAAAATAAAAAAAAGAAAGCTAAGAAAGGAATTAATGAAGCTAAATTAGGGAAAGGAGGAGCAGAGGCTTAGAAAATATTAGGTGTAGCAAAAGCGAGGACCTATGTTACTGGACTCTGTACGGATGTCGGTTACGGGTACACATATCTAAGAGCCGGACCATTCAAACTCATAATTGAAGGACATACAGACTCGACTAAAAATGATCTAAATTTTGGATACGGGTACAAGAATATGACTATTAAAATAAATATATTTTAACATGATTTCATAACAACCTCTAATTAAATTTGTATGATTTCATAAAAAGTACAACTGTAATTAAGTTTGCATGATTTCATATATTTAAGTTTATAATTAAATTTGCATGGTTTCATAAAAAGATACATCATGTAATTAAATTTGCAAGATTTCATAAAAAGACCAACATGTAATTATAAATTAATAGTAAACTTTACTGAACGCCTAAGGGACCATTCCTTCAGCTTTCCTACTAATTTACTACCAGTTTATCATATTAAAATAAACTATCTACTTCACTACCACGTTAAAATAAATTATCTACTTCACTACCAGTCTTTTGATTGTCACCATGAAGGATTCGATTGTCACAATGGAGGATCGGATATGGATTCCGTATATATACCCATGTCCTATCGGGTCGACACGGGTACTTCTCCTTAAAGTGGAGAGTCCGGATAACAGAGACGAGGACTAAAAGATATTAGTAAGAGAGTGATATTAATGAAAGGTGAAAAAGTTATTTTTACAAACTTTTTAACGAGAGCAACCTAGAAAAGTTTAGTTTAGATTTAGAGTTACGTTATGATAAATCATATTACTATTGTTGTAAAATTAGAATTTCTAAAGTTAATGATGCATTAAAGAAAATAAAAAATGATAAAACGATGGACCTGATGATATTTCTATTGAGATTTGGAAATGCTTAGGGAAGAAATGATTGATGTGGCTTATTGATTTATTAAACAAAATCCTAGAGACTAATAAAATATCGAATGAATAGAGAATCAATATTATAATACTCATATATAAGAACAAGAGAGATATACAATTGTAATAATTATCGAGGAATTAAGCTTATGAGTCATACAATGAAACTTTGGGAGATGATTAAGCAAAAGTTTAAGCAAAAGAGACTAGAATTTTGGAAAATCAATTTGGTTTTATTCCGGAAAGATCTACTATGTAAGTCATTCACCTACTAAGAAGATTAATGAAAAGATTTAAAGAGAGAAAAAGAGATATACATATGGTTTTTATTTACTTAGAAAAAGCTTATGATTGAGATCCCAGAAAAATAATGCGGTAGGCATTGAAGAAGAAACATGTTCATACTAGTTATACTGAAAGTATTAAGGATATGTATGATAGAGTTACAACGATCATGCAAACTATTGAAGGAGATAGTAATCTATCCCCTATTACTATTGGATTACATCACTGATCATCCTTGAGTCTTACCTTTTTTTGGTAGTTATGGATGAAATTATTAGGCATATCCAAGAGGAGGTTCCATGGTATATGATATTTGTTAATTATATTGTGTTGGTTGATGAGAGTAGAGAAGGATTAAATGCTCAAATAGAAGTGTGGATAAAAAAAAATTAGGATCTAAGGGATTTAGAATTAATTGAACTAAAATTATAGAATATATGAAATGTAACTTCAACCCAAAGTCAAAGAGAATTAGAGAAAGGGAGGAGTTCATATTAATGAACAAGAGATAACTAAGTGTGTTAACTTTCGATATTTATGATCAATCATTCATCACGATGGAGCAATTGAGAAGGATATCATGTATAGAACTAAAATTTGATGGTTGAAATGGATGAGTTCTTCTGGAGTACTTTGTGATCATAAAATATTTCTGAAGTTGAAAAAAAAATTCTACAAGATTGCTATAGGACCATGCTTTATGGATATGAGTGCTGGACAATTAAGAGACAACAAGGACAAAAAGTTAGTATAGTCGAAATAAGAATGCTAAGAGGGATGATTGACAATACATTAAATGATAGAATAACAAATAATTGTATCCGTGGAAAGTTAGAGGTGACACCAATTGAGGACAAAATGAGATAAAATCGATTTATGTGGTTTTGACATATGTTGCTCTAAAGATGAGCAATAGTATAGTAGTTATTGGTGCCGTTAGGATTAGAGATAGGCCTAGAAAACGTTGTTTCAAGTGTTAAGGATATGGATTTTGTTGATATTATTGAGGGCATAGTTCTTAACAGAGCCGAATGGAAGAAGATGATTCAAACAACTGAGTGCAGAAATTTGGAATAAAGACTTTGTTGTTGTTGTTGTTGTTGTATCTATCATGTAATCTTCTTTCACTCCTTGTCTCACTTAGTGGCAACTCAAGTGGTGCCAACTCAAGTGGTGCCCCACTCATCAACACTTGGTATTTACAAGTGTTCGTCGAACCGGACCGACCTATTCCACCTGAAAAATCGGGAATCGAATGACCAACAGGTTCTCTGAGGACCATGGACCTATTTTGATACTAAACCGGTGTAAGACTGGAAAACCGGCTAAAAAATTATTTTGACTGGTTTTCAAATTGATGATTCGTACGGTCTGAGCATGCATTTACGTTTAGTACCAAAGTAACTTAACACGTGACACGTGGCATTTTGTTACGTAGTAGAAGTCGGTTGGGGATGTATGGATTAAAAAGTAGTGATCCTATCTTCTTCTAATGTCAAAATAGTTGCAGTCATATCCTCTGTTATCTAGATTCACTCTTTAAGCAAAGTACCCGTGTCGACTCGACATGGCACAGATACATGTACGAGATTCGGATCGGATCTTCCATGATGACAATTGGATACGACAGATGAAGAAGAAGAAATTAAGGGAGCTCTATGCTTACCTATTTTTTATAATTTGCAGCTACACAAATTATAAGAAAAAGAAGGTAACCATAATTTATTATATAGTTACTATTATTATTAATTTCATCTTGGGAGTAGTAGAGCTCCACCTAGGCAATTGTATCTTGGGAGTTGTAGGCTCATCTATGAAAAAAAAATATTTGAAAAAAAGCATGGAAGATGAATGACTCTTACTCAACTTTATAATAATTGTAAAAGTGGTCAAAGTGGTTGCATGCATGCATTCATTTCATTCAAATCTAGTTGTATTTGTCCATGCTTTATTATATAGTTATTATTATTATTATTATTAATTTCATCTTGGAAGTAGTAGAGCTCCACCTAGACAATTGTATCTTGGGAGTAATAGGCTCATTTATTGGGAAAAAAAAACATTTGAAAAAAAGCTTGGAAGCTGAAGGGAGTCTTACTCAACTTTATAATAATTGTAAAATTGGTCAAAGTGGTAAAATGCATGCATTTATTCATTTCATTCAAATCTATTTTTATTTGTCCTTGTTCATTCAGTGAATCAATCGGTCAAGTTAGCATACAAAAAGCTACAATGAAGGCTTTTCAAATCCCAATCCATTTGAGCAAAGAAGCTTTGAGATGTTGGCAGATGTGGTCTCTTCGTAATTTGTTTAGCATTTTTAATACGGTTCCCTTCCCAAATTCTTTATTTAATATGTGTTTTCTCTTTATTTAGCAAATATATGTACTCGTATCCAAATTTTGGATCATTTTTAGTCGTGAGTTTGAAAGACCCGACTCTTGGATATGTATCCGTACCTGACACCTGTACCCAAACCCAAGTAACATAGGTCATATTTCAAAAGTTATATAGTGCCACTTTCATTGAGAAGATGGCTGGTCATTGGTATTGGTATTGGTATTGGTATTGGTATTGGTGTTGATGTTGATTTTGCTTGTTAGACTATTCTTTGTTCTCCATAGTTCTATTCAATTATTTGATTTAAAGAATTTAACTTTATATAAATAAATTTATGTTATGTCATTATTCTAGATTGCTATTTTATATAATACAAAATTATGAACTTATTTATAATAAGTTAATTTACCATATTATAAAATAATTTATCATGGCATATTTATTATAAGGTTATTGAATTTGTGAGCTTGAAAATTATTTATGATAAGTCATGATGATACTTAAAAGGAGAGTCATTATTTATCATGCAATATATAAGCATTGTAGGTATATTTTTGAATCCTGGTTCAACCATGGATTTGACCCCGGTTTAACATCTGAACCTTAAACCTTTACCTACTCCGGTTCAATGGCCGGTTTGGTTCTCATAACATTGATATTTACTCTTCTTCGGGCTCACTCACTCTCTGTTGTTACCATGGAGTCTGCAACTAACTTTCTCCAGCCACCTAGAAGGTCGCAACTCTCTCCCGTCTACATAATGGAAAAATCACCTAGAAGGCCGCAACTTTCTCGTCGTCCAAAGATGATAACAACTCAATCTTTCAAGCCACTTAGAAGCCGGGAACTCTTTTCGGCTGCCAAGATCGCTGCAAGTCACTCTCTTCAACTTCCTAGAAGACCACAACTCTTTTGTCCTGATGGACACAACTCTCTCTCTCTCTCTCTCTCTCTCTCTCTCTCTCTCTGAATATGAGTATTCTTCTCTCTTAGATAAGATAGTCCTACTCTCTGATAGTCCTGTCACCAATGTTGTCACAGGCTAACTATTATCTACTTGTCTAGTTTTCTCTTTAGCATCTTTGTTTCTCTATAATGCTTAGCCTAGGGCCTCATGAATTAAATCCCACTTATTCCCAATGTTATCGGTCTTCCACAACATCATAAAGAAACGGTGCTTATAATAATACATAATTGGAAGATTTACGTCAATAGATTACCACTAAAGTTATGTACACAAGGTTGTCTCAACTACATCCTCTAATTTTAGTTGTGAGCCCCTCTCCTCACCGGCTTACGGCCGTCGCCTTGGCCTTTTGGTCCTCGTCGCTTCCTTGCCTTGCGCCGCCAACCAACTTTCATCCTATATTAGGCTGGAGTCGAGGGCGGAGCTAAGGATGGGCCATGTGCCCCACCTGGAATTTGTGAAAATATTCCCATATTTTTCGAATCTATCATAAAAGAAATTCGCTCCAACTTCCAAATCTCTCTATATTCAGATTTAGAAGAGAGCACATTCATATTGTGGGCGCATGAATCCATGATCTTTATCTAAATCAAATTTTAACTACCGAAACACCTTAACCAATTTTCTTCCATTCCAAATCTCTATTTTTATGTCCTCTCCACTGATTTAGAGAAGGTTTTGAGACAGATTCTCACTGCTTGCAGCCTGCAGGTTTGCTAATTGTCTGTTACTATTATCTTCTGGATTTTTAGGACCTTAGTAATTGGTAGCATGGATAGGTCATAGATGATTATTTGATATTTAAACTTTGAGTTTTATATACACATTTACATACAAAAATCTTGATTTCTATGTTTTTATTATTTTCTTTCATATGAAATGTAATTCTTCTTTAATCATGACTTTTTCCTTTGTTGTTACTTTTTTAATTAACTATTTAAATGACTTCTAATGTTCATGCTAGTATACCATTAGGAAGAAAGAAAAATTACCATTGTTGGAATCTAAGCTATTTTTATTTGGGCATAATTTTAGTTGATCTCAATATATTTTCCTCTGATTGAAATCCATCTTCTTTCTCCTTTTCTTACCAATGTCTGAATTTTACTAAATTTCTAATGTTTTTGTATAATAATAAAGGACTTTCAACACTATTAGCAACAACAATAATAATAACCTTAACCTTCTAGTTCTGGCTTAGTTTGTTTGGATTGTTCTTCTGATACTTTTTTAGTTCTGTACTGATCTTTATCTTCATTATATTGTCAAACATAAATAGAAAGAAAAGATGTTAGACGGAGGATTTGAGTCAAAAGAAAATCATACTGGAATTTCATATATGCTATTAGCTACTATCATATAGAAAATTTTATTATCCTTCTAACTATACCATATGAGAAAGGTTAAAGCTGCAGTTGGATCCTTCCAAAACCTGCTTGTTGTTCCTGTTATATCTGGTATCCCCTACTTCCTATGTCCTAGACACAGATCTGTTATCAGCATCTTTTGGATGATGTTGCACATTTCCCTACTTTGCTAATCTGTTTCCCCCCAATTTCCTTGACAATTGATGTTTTATTCTCCAAGCCCATCCCCTCTCCTTCCAAAATTTACCTCATGTTTATCTAATTTCCTTCTGTTCTTCCTCATTTCTTATCTTCTTGATTCCATTATTTAGCCCAATATTATCATGTATTGTCGTTTTATGAAGTATTTTTCTCAACTTATAACAACTAACAATTAATAACTAAAATAGTAGAACGTAATAAATGTAATAATATACATATAGTATATATAAACTAGCTTCGAGTTGAGTGATAGTTGCCGATTGCTCTAGTTGCCGATTACTCGTCAAGGTTCACTTTGTTCAAGCTCAGATCATTTACAAAGCGAGCTCGAGTCCTCAATTTCCTTGACAATTGATGTTTTATTTTCCAAGCCCATTCCATGCCCTTCCAGAATTTACCTCATGTTCATCTAATTTCCTTCCGTTCTTCCTCATTTCTTATCTTCTTGATTCCATTATTTAGCCCAACATTATCGTATGAAATTATGAATTGTTGTTTTATGAAGCATTTTTCTCAACTTATAACTACTGACTATGTAATTAATAACTAAAATAGTATAACATATATAAATGGTATAATGTACATAACTGGCATATAGTATATATAAACTAGCAACTAAGTGCGTGTGTATAATTGAGCTGGGCCGAGTTGAGTGATAGTTGGCCAATACTCGTCAAGCTTCACTTTGTTCAAGCTCAGCTCATTTACAAAGCGAGCTCGAGTGAAGCTGAGGTTTCTTGAGCTGAGTGAAGTCGAGCTCGTGAGCTGATCTGTTCATTCGCAAACCTAATCCTAAGGAAATTTCTTGTTTATCTTCATTGAACTCTTAATTCACGGAATGCTAATAACTTACATAGAATTTGTATATTGCTTAGGTGCATGGATTGAAAATTTGTTGCAGACAATTTTTCAGTTGCTGCATGTTGTGTTATGTACAAACTGGCTTTCCTGGGTTAGTCCTTATTCAATTTCAATTGAAGGTGATTATATTCCTTCTTGTTTACCAAATACCCAATTACCTTTTCAGTTTTTCTTCTTTTTCCTCTAAAATGAGTCCGACATGATTTGAAAATTTGAATGTCAAGACCCTGTCCTAGTCGTTTTCCTCCTACAAGATGACATATTTGTCCTTTCCTCATTTGGGTGAATTAGGTGTTGAATATATTAGCATGTGGATATGATAGGTTAACATGTGTTCCATATTGCATTTTCGCTACCTTTGTTATAGTACTGTGCTGGAGCTTCACTTTTTATGGTTTCAGTTATTTGTCTACTATTTTCTTTGTTATTGATTTGATGGATTCATATTTCACTCTATCATTTCGTCTCTCAGAGGAGGAAAGACGCCTTGAAATATTCTCACCTCAGTTTGGAGATTCTGTACTCCCTGGGAGTGGTCCTTCTGGTTAGTATTTTAGCATAGCTACTTTTTCTTCTTCTATCATATGTTAGAGTTGTTAATTACTATTGTGGCGTCTTCTCTTCTAACAGAGGATAAATCGGGCACTCTGGAACAATTAGAAAGTTCTGCCAACAATCTTAAACCCAGCGGAAGTGTAGGTGCAGAAGAATCTCTATTACCAGAAAATGGCGTTGGACATGGAATTTGCAGAGAAGTTTCTGTTAATGACGTTCTTTGTGGCCTATGTGGGAAACTGCTATTAAAGCCTGCTGTACTTAATTGTGGACATGGTGGGAAGTTTATGAGAAGGGATTTTTTTTTTTTGCTACTTCTGTACTGTAATGTAAGAAAAAAAATGTGCTAATACTTGTATATTTTTGCTCTTTTATGTAGTGTACTGCGAATCTTGTTTGGTTGGTCTAGGCAATGCTCCACTTAAATGTCCAGATTGTGAAAGCTCACATCCTGGAGGATTCCCGAATGTTTGCTTGGACCTGGATCATTTCCTGGAAGAACAATTTCCTGAGGAGTATGCGAAGAGGAAAGATAAAGTGCAACTTCAAAGAGTACAATCTCAGCCTGGAGATTCTTCATCCAGTAAGCTTTTTTGTTTCTGAACTTTTCTAGTATTACTTATGCAATGATTTGTGTGTTTCTAACATGAATCATATATTAATGAGACCTTTACAGACTTACCATCTTGCTGTTCCAGCATGGCATAATCAGCCTTACTGTCTCTGATTAAATGTTTCATCTTGGTTCCACATACCAGAATTTCTGCTATCATGTTTTCCTTCTTAAAAACTTAAAATTATTGTAGAGTGAGAAAGTCTCTTAAAATCTAATTCTTGAGAAGTTAGAAACAAATATCTGCAATTGTAGAGTAAGCTGCCTGTTGATAATCTTATAGATCACTTTTAGGTAGTAACTTGCAGCCTGCAGGGTTTAGCAAATACTATATTAGGGCTCAGCTAATCATGAATCTGGAAACTAGCATATATTGACTGCAAAAGCTGGATTTCAATAAATGCAGTCACTTTGCTGTTGCAGGTGTGTTGCATGAGAAAAAGGATTCAAAACAATCATATTCAAAAGATGATTATTTGTTGATAGAAGATGACCTTCAAAATATTCATGTTGGAGTTGGCTGTGATTCGTGTGGGGTAAGTTCATTCGTATTATCGTATTGCAACACAAATTGCTTGCGAGGTAAAAATTTTTTTCCTATTCAATGAGTGATATAATTGTACCAGCATGATTCCAAAAAATAAAGATAATAATATTTTTATTATTATTTAAAAAAGAACAACCATTGCTTGAAGTCGAAAGCCTTTGATGGCCCTTCACTCTCAGAGTTATTTTTATCAAGTGGCTGCACATGGTTTTTCTGACAACTATCTTAATTTCATCTTCCGTTGTAGATTGAGATTGAGATCCAGTCCATTACTGATGAGGACTGAGGAGTGATCTCTCTCTTAATTTCCTAGAGTTTATAAAGGATGTCCAGGTAGACATAGTTCATGTTTCACTTAGTTCAGCATTGTTGCATCAAGGACCTGTTTGGACTTCATTGTCTGAAAGTGACTTCTTGTCTGTTGAAACTTGAAAGTGTGAAATGCATATGCTTTTGAGTTTCATGCTAGTTGTTTTATCCTGAAACTGACTTTCAATGTTTGAATACATGATTTTTTTTTTTTTTTTTTTTTTTTTACGTTGGAAGTGGACATTCACAATTCCGTGTTTGTATGTTAATATGAAGGAGATGGAAAAATGAATTATAATAATAACAAGGGTAAAGTGCAAAAAAGTCCTTCTTAGATTTACCTCGGAAACAAAATAAGACATCTTAGACATTTAGAGCAATTAAACCCTCCCGCAATATAATTTTCGATCAAAATTGTCCATTCCCGTCAGCTAAACGTTAGGACTAAACGTAAAAAAAAAAAAAAACAATTGAAAACCCTAAACTACCCTTCCCTCTCACCCCCTCCAGCCCTCACCCCCCTCCTCCTCCTCCCTCCTCCTCCCCCCACCGTGCCTCCTCCTCCTCCTCCTCCTCCTCACCCCCTCCAGCCCTCACCCCCCTCCTCGTCGCCTCCGAGCTCTCGCACCCCTCCCCCCCCCACCCCCCCACCCCCGCGCACATCCCCCCTCCTCCTCCGCGCCTCCGCCGAGCTCCCCCCGCGCCTATCCTTCCTCCCCCCCTTCCCCACACACCCCGTCGCCGCTGCTGCCCCTCGCCGTTGCTGTGCCGTCGCCGCCGTCGAAGTATGAGGGCGGGGGGTGTTGGAGAGAGAGGAGGGAGAGAGAGGAGGGGGATAGAATTATGATTAGGATTTGGGTTAGGGTTATGGTTGGAGTATATTAGTCATTTTACGTCAAATTTGACGCTATTAACGGTAAAATCTAAGGGGTTTTTTTTAAATCCAGTGGTGTTTAATTGCAAAAATGCAAATCTAAGGAGAAATTTTTGCACTTTACCCTAATAGCAAAAACTAATTAATTATCTACTTAAGTTAATGAATATTTATTAATACTAATTATTAAACTTTTTTAATTTAACTATTAACAATTAATATAACTAATTAAAAAAAAACATGTCTATTTGCACATCTGGACCAATAGCTATTCTTATAAAAAAATCATGTCTAATTAACCTTTAATTAATCATCCCATACACATCAAACATTATCAAAATAAGGATTAGTATCTGGACCAAACTGTTCTTTATTGAGCAATACCAAATCAAAGGAAGCTCCTTTGATGACCTTCTTCTCTCATGTATCACTAAAAAACTCAAAAACTTTTCCTATAAAAAAAGAGTCGGCACCTCCTTTCTCCCTCCACCAAGCTCACCCACCATGGCCGCCGCCGGTAGCCTCACCGTCGTCCAGATCCATGCTGTCTTCGAGGACCCCCTCTCCCTCCACCTTGTCCTCAGCCTCCTTTCTGGCCCTGACCTATTCGACTCCATCTCTGCCTCCACCCCTTTCTTCGAGTGGCCCTGATCCTCGCCTCCCTGCTTGAGATCGTTGCGATCTGCCACCGCCAGGCGATCTCGCAAGACATCAAGCCGAACAACATCCGCTTCGACCATCGGGGCAGAGTTGGGGGCCCGACTACGCATCCATCAAGCTCGAGGTGTTGATGGAGGACCTCGTGTTGCTGCCGACAGTTACTTCCGCCTACATCCTCCTAAAAAACTGATGTTGAATGGCTTGCTTTTGCACCCTACTTAGGCCCGACAGGAACCGCTAGACAATTATGCCTCTAGTTCATGTCTCCACTTCGGCGTTCATCCAAACACATGAAGTCACACAAAAGTGTACACTTCATCCCCTGCTGCACACTTCCTGGTGAGTTTCAAGCATCCAAACAGCCCCCAAATGAGAAAGCAACACACATCTGCTCCAGATAAAGATGGATTGTCTACTTATTGCATCATTTGTTTGAACTGCATTTACATACTCTCTCACATAGAGACATTTGAACAGCCTCTACTAAAGTTGACCCAACTATATATTCATTTTTATCCTTTGTTAAACTTGTATGCCATAGTACCCCACCCTTTTTATCCTTTCACGATGAAAGAACCTTTTATATTTCTAATTACTAAACAACTCTGCTACCACAGATGTATCCTATAAGGGGGAAGAGATACAAATGTAAAGATTGCACAGAAGCAATAGGCTTTGATCTATGTGAAGCCTGCTACAATACTACTTCAAAACTACCTGGAAGATTCAATCAGCAGCACATGCCTGACCACAAGTTTGAACTTGACGAGTCGCAGTTGTTACCCAGGATACTGCTCAGATCGTTTCTGGTGGATTCACAGGAGTTAGAGTTAGCTGAAGACTTTCAGGGTTGTGGTGGAGAACGTCTACAATAGAGATTAATCGAGAACGCAAGAATAAGATTCACCCGCGATCCCCTCGTAAAAATTTATGTAATGTCTGTCTGTGTTTTCTTCAACTCAGTATTTTCTTATATGAAGCTCAACTTTGTGCATTTATGCATTCTCTTCTTGCTAGGCCTACAAATTATAACCCTTCTGATGTCACAAGTTGTCTGAGATTTAGATAATTGTAACATGAAATCCAATTTTGCAACAGCAGCTGAACTCAAAAACTTCCCTTTAGTTGTCACCAAACTACACAGGTACTGGTAAATGAATGTGTGACGATCAGGGCCAGAGGGATTAGAACATAGCATGCTGAGAGTGACAAACAGCATGTTAGTCTACGATATTGAGTGAGCCATGTCAGGGTGTCAAGTGAACATGGTACAACAAATTCAGACACAGAATGTTTGATGTGGAATTTGAGCCGTTAATATAATTGTTATCATCTTATGCGGTTCATTACTGATTTCAATCTTCGTGATGGTTTGTTTCTTGTAACTGGAGATCTTCGAGTAAAAGGGGGTACTAATACCGCGATGCTCCTGCTTATGCAGGGGTATGGGGATGGTCAAGATGTACGCAACTTTATCTGACATATTTGGAGGTTATTTTTGTGAATTAAACATGCATCCTCTAGGATGCAAGCTGTTAAGATCCTATAATCCCCCATCAGTTATATGGAAAATTCGATGAAGGTTGATATAACCTTGGACTCTTTCATCTTAACGGTTTTTAGGTTTTAGGATAAGTTCCCTCGATGTTCGTATCACAAACAGCCACCCTACGACTCGTTTTCCTCAATAAATTTGAGTGTAATCCTATTGATCCTTGAAATACATTGAAGATGATGCAATCCACTGGGCTTCTATATATTTTGCTATTCTCCCGTGTGCTACCTGGACCAAGATAGAATCACACTGAGGTGAAATCCCTCCATCACTCGAGTCAGAAAGTGGAAGTGATAGACTAGAAATTAGAAGCCACTCTAAAGACTGTATATCTCAATTTTGGTGTAATTTACAGAAGGGCATGGTCATAATAAAGTTGATATTTGTTACCCGTTTTGTTACTGTGGGCTTTAGAACGAGCTTTACTCATGTTTCATTCTTTTCATTAATCCATACTAGTATATATGCACGTATCTTGGAGTGGATGATTTTGATGAGTTGGTTTAACTCTGCCGTTTTTAATTATATAGGTTAAGAAATTATATAGGTTAAGAGTTCAACCGTTCGAATTCCTTGGTAGTAGTTAGAAGACTTAGCAAGTAGCATGAACTCTTCGATTTCTATAATATATTAATGCATCTTTTAAATGGTTGTCATTGAAATTTATTGTAGGTATTATTTTTAATTATTAAATATATTGAAGGGTCTTTTTGGAAAGACACAGTGAAGCCTACTTACTTTCCTCATTATATAATAGAATAGATAAAGGATTTGTGACCTCAAGATGATGTTATACTCACCTTGGCCCCTTGGGCCTTAGGCTTACAGGTCAAGGGTGTGTATTGGGTTGGTCCGTGCCGGTTTGGGCCCAATTTAACTAGGTCGGGCCTAGAGCTCCATAACCCAAACCAACCAGCCCAACAAATTTCGGGTCGGGATGAACTGGGCTGGTTTCGTGCCGGTTCCGGGTTGACCCAGGTTTAAAAAACATGTCTTTAGCTTATGGTCCAGCCTGTTGGTTTATAAAAGAAATTGTAAATAAAGAAGATTAGGACTTATAAAAAAATAATGTAAATAAAGAAATTTTATTTATTTAATTATTTGAGAAATTCAATATGACATTATTCAATATGACATTTCTATTTCCTTTTTTAAAAGCTGAAAGAGTGAAAATACATATTTTATCTTCAATTTGATATTCGGTCTTCATGTCCAACTTTTTTTTGAATCTTTGTTGCGGTATTCGATATCTTCAAATTTGACCCAAGATGAACTTGGTTGGTTTCGTGCCGGTTCCGGGTTGACCCAGGTTTAAAAAACAGGTCTGTAGCTTATGGTCAAAGCCTGTTGGTTTATAAAGAAAATGTAAATAAAGAAGAATTAGGACTTATAAAAAAGTAATGTAAATAATTTTTTATTTATTTATTTGAGAAATTCAATATGACATTTCTATTTCCTTTTTTAAAAAGCTGAAAGAGTGAAAATACATATTTTTCCTTCAATTTGATCTTCAGTCTTCGGTCTTCATGTCCAACTTTTTTTGAATCTTTGTTGCGGTATTCGATATTTTCAAATTTTTTATTTACAAATAAATTGATCTAGTTCAGCAAGATTCGCCACTTCATTGTTGAGCTCTACTAGGGTCCTCCGTAGTAAGAGATTGAAAGTTCATTCATTAATATCGACACATTCATCTCTTAAGTACTGAGTATGTTTTTTTTCACACGAACCCAATCATGAACGTAAACACACACTTCCAAAATATCTAATAACATCATGCTTCTCTTCTTGCTTAGCATTCTTGAACCTGCACTAAAAAATAAATAAATATCAATTCTACCGCAGACACCGGAGCCATTAGAAGATCACATACAAAAGAATAAGGTATAGGATAAAAAATTTCGTGTCTTTTTTACCACTCTAAAATTGATAATTATGATCCATAATCGTCATCATCTCCATCGTAGGAGTTCAAATACAATGACAACTTTTGAATTGAGAGAAAAAGATATTTTTATTTCTTCCTTTGTAGTATACTCTTAACATGACATAACTTAGAAATTAAACCAAAGCTATTACTACATTTGAGCAGGATCGGTTTGATATGCGTTTTTCTTCATATAAACTAATTAAAATATCTTAATTTATAATTTTAAGTTAGTTATCTCAACGTTCATGTTGTCATAAAAATTATCTAACAATATAAACACACTATATAATTTGATTTTAAGATCTAAATCGCAATCAAACAATATAAAAGAGTTATTTCACATCAATATTTTAGATTTTTGTTTCCTTTTTAGAAACGAAATAATCAAATTGAGAAACATTTCTATATTTTGCAAATACATGAGAAATACTAATGATCTTTGTTAAAACTAAAGAAGAAGTTGGATAATAAACTCAAAATAAAATATCTGCAATATTGTAAAACAATTAACTTCAAAATTTAAAGTAGCAGCTAACCAATCATTCTCAGTTAATTGTTAATCAACACTTGGATTTACATTAGTATAGTGTGTAATAACATCTTTATATTTAATACAAGATTTCAATATCAAATAGGTATAATTTCATCTATGTGGTGCATCATTAACAAATCTCATAAATGTCAAACTATATTGTGCACATAACGTTTAAACTTTTGTTGCCTACTTGGTGAAATGTTCAAACTAATTAGACATATTCTAATATTTTTTAAATTCACTTGGAAAAAAAATTGAAGGAATTTTTGTACAATTAAACTAACAATATGACTAATACATCTTATATGAAAAAGTCGTCCTTCTAATACAGGTAGAAATTGAGGACTTCAAATATTGATAAAAGAAGTATTATTACTAGCACAATTAAACAAATATTATAAATTTTACTTTAAAGACAGATGAACTGGGCTAACTATTAATTAATTTGCGAGTAATTAAGCGGGAGGAAGAAAGAGAATTAATTAAGTAGAGAAAATTTTACAGCATCGGATATGCTTATGTGTTTTAATCATGATATATGAACTGGGCTTCAATTGAGTCCAGACCGGTCCTGTCCAATCCGGACATGAAGAAAACTCGTTCGACCCGGTTGGAAGAGTAATCTGGGCCAGACAAGGCTTCGGTCTAGGTGTCACCCTCACATTTCCATCTAAGGGTAGTTTGGTAATTATCTTGAGTATTAATTATTTTAGAATTATTATTATTAATAATTGTGCATGACTAATTTATTTATTTTATTTATTGTTAGTGTAGACTTGTTTTGGACTTGTGTAGTGGACCTAACCATTTAATTAGAGAGCATGAAACAAATTTTTGGATTAGTCTAAGTTGAGCCCATGAATTAGGCCCATGGATTAGGAAACATGTTTAATTAGTGAAACCATTAGACTAGAACATTCCCTCCCTAATTATTTCTTCATGAGAGGCCCCAAGGGGTATTTTTGACTTTGTATATTGCTTGGGGAAGGGTTTTTATCCAGCCATATTTGAGAGGAGAGAGAGTGCTCTCATTTTAGTTCTTCCCCAAAATTCTAGATCTAGTTTTTCCCCTTCCATTTCCCCATCAATTCCCCATCAATTCACCATCAATTCTCTTCAAATCTCCTTCTAAATTCAACATTGAAGCCTCTACATCAAGGATCTACAAGCAAGGAGCAAGGAACAAGGAGGAGGAGGCCAAGATCTACAAGGAGAAGAGCAACTTGTCATTTGGAACATTTTCATTGGGAATCCATCTCCCAATAGGTACAAATCAGTTTTCCCCCTTCCTATAGGCTATAGATCTGAGTTTTTACCATGAGAAACCACCCCACATGCATAGGTTACCCATAGGATTTGATTTGGAATCATTTGGAGACCTACGGTGGTAGTTATGTCCAATTTGGTGCCAATTTTGGGAGAATTCCGAAATTGGCACATGTAGTGTTTGTCAATAGATCTAATAGATCTAATTGACCATTGATTGTTTGTTTGTAGCTTGTGTCGTGTCCACAATTGGATACGTGTGGGCCGTATCTCGTCAATTTGACGAAACGGTCGATTTTGGGGGTTTTCCTCCGACACGGGGCCATGTGCATATCATATGGCGACACGGACACGTAGACACTCTAATTTATATATGTATTGTTCATAATATATGTATTAGGCTTGTACGTGTCCTCCGGGATACGTTTGGTTGTGAGTTGGGGGCCGTGTCGCAAGCGTATCATAGAAAAGTGTGATACGGGTGCGGTGCACCCCATGTGGTTGTGTTTTTGGCTTTTGTACTATACATACATATGTAAATATATTTGTATATGCTATCTATACTTTAATTGGAGCATATAATAGTGTACTTTGGGTTTTTGGTGTTTATGTGTGTCTATGTGTATTTAATAGAGTATCTACATTAATCTATATGTGTGTGTATATATATATATGGTTATGTTAGTATACATAGTTGTGTATAGGTATAGATCTGTGAGTTAGTGTTAAGTGTTGATTTTAGGTGTTGTGTGCTCAAGTTGGTATCAGTCAACTGATACTTCTCAGTAGATATGTGGCTGATAATTACCTTGTTAAGTGAGGGTGGATGCATTGGATATATGGAATAAGAGGGGGTGAACTTGACACAGCAAGCACTGTGTGCAGTGCACACTAAATCGAGGTTAGGAGGCCAGCAGCTGAAACAGAAACTCCCTGCAGCAACAGCACTGTGTGCTTTGCACACAATGAAGATTTCACCTGACCTGAAGACAGGGACTTGGGAAGTCACTGTGCAGTGGCACATAACTGTGCAGCTACTGCAAGGATCTACCTGAGCACAGCAAGAGTCTACCTGAAGATGAACTGCACATGGATGGAGACCCAGCTGAGCAGTTCCTGAAGACCTGCACACTGAAGACTGAAGAACTGAACACAGCAGGACTGAGCACTGCACAGATTGTGAACACAGCAACTCATCTACTGAAGACCTGCACACTGAAGACTGAAGAACTGAACACAGCAGGACTGAGCACTGCACAGATTTGTGAACACAGCAACTCATCTACTGAAGACCTGCACACTGAAGACTGCACAGTAGGACTGTTCAGCAGCAAGGGCAAGGTATGCTACCTGCTGTTTGAGTTCTGCATAGTGCAGGGGCAGTAACAGTTCAGTTTTCCCTTGTGTAGGAATGCACAGTCTAAGTTATTTTCAGTTGGAGTTAGTTTCAGTTTTAGTTAGTATTAGCCAAGGTATTGGGTATTTGAGGTGAGTATTGGTTTAGATTGACCTTGGGTTAGAAGTTTACAGTAGATAGATTATATAGTATTGTCCTGTTGTTAGCAGTGATATATATATATATATATATTAGTAGTATCAGTTAGATGGAACACTTAGGATCTATATATATATACTAGTTAAGCTATATCTAAGTATGATTTGCTATTAAGGATAGGTAGTTGATATGTGTTATGGTACTAGTAAGTAGTTAGCATAAGTATATGTATATATATACTTGAAATTGTTGTTTGTTAGTAACTAGATATCATAGTAGTAGTTATATTTTGTATTAGTCATACTAGGAGTTGAGTTGCCTTGGGATACCAGGGTATTCCTAAGGTATCGGGCTGATACCCAAGGTATTGAGATTGGGTATCGAGTTGAGTGCGATACGCATGGTGCAAGGCCAAGGTATCCCATTTAAATTTGTTTTGAGATATTATTATTTTTATATATGACTTATGTATAAATATATAAACCTATTTTCATATTAGAAAATCTGCGTATCTTAGGATACGGCTTCTTGTTTTGCACCGTGGTGTGTTAGTTTAGCTAGTATAGCATAGCTTCATAGTGTATTGACTTAGTGACTAGTTTTAGACTCTTACAACCTAGAAATACATTAGTTTGACTTAGAAACGGCGTATTGACCTAGAAATTCTTCAACTTCATTTATTTTCATCATTGAACCTTGTATTGATACAACATACCATATATAGGTTGTGAGACACCATCTTGGGCATCGAGAGACACACTTTGCTCAGGACTTCAGGCGAGTACATTTCTCTGATTGTTTTCAATTCATAATGTTGTATATATGCATGTTCTAGATTAGTATACATTGATTCCCGACACAGTGATTTCACGGACTGGTGCTATATGGATCCCGTCAGGAGGTGTTATCCCCTACCGTGTGCAACGGGTACCCAATGACATGTATTTCATCGTGTGCATCGGGTATTGACTTTCATATGCTTCGTGTGCATCCACGATTTCGTGTGCTAGTGTGACTATCGTGATCATGTACGTAACGTGTCGTGATTGGATCCATGAGTATTGGTTGGGGAGAGGGAGTAGGAGTTGGTTATGTGATCAAAGCCCTCTTGATCTCATGTGCATGTCGATTATACACCTCACGTATAATGGAGTTACCTATATACCTCATGTGCAACCTAAACCGATCACATAACGAACTCTCACTCTAAAACACATAGTTAGTATTTCTTGTTCTCTACTTGCAGTCATTCTTGTATTTTACTTCCAGCTTATTGTGCCTATTGCATGTTCACTTGTACAGTTTATTCTTCCTACTTGTGCATCTTGTATCATTTTTCTATTACTTGTTATATATGCTCGATTATGTTATTGGAACTGCTTTCAGAGGTATGTACTTCGCTCCAATCCTGACTGGATATATTTTTCCAGATGATTGGCTAGAGGAGCTGTGTCCCACACATTACGGACCTCAGGAGGGTGAGACTTTAGAGGACACTTTCCTAGAGCCAGAGGACATAGTACCAGTGACCGAGGAGGTCTAGTTTTGTTTAGATGTTGTATTAGACTATTATTTTGTGGAGATTCACAGATGTACTATTATTTCGTATTGTGGATTGTATCTATCTTTCCTTCGCTATTTCCATTCGTGCATTATTTCCTCCTTAGTTTGTTTTGTGATTGAGATTGATATATTGTGAGATACCATATTGCTCCTCCGATTGGAGTTGAGATGATTGACAGGTACCATATTATATTGTTGAGATGTTAGATAGTTAGAAATGACCCAGACAGCGTTCTACCGCCGATTCTGCGGCGTAGGCTGGGCGTAGCCACGTACTCGTGTCCGAATATCAGGGTGCGGGTCGTGACACTAGGGAATGGAAATCTGATCCAATCCGACTTGGAAGTGGGCTAGACCGGTCACAAACTTTGACCGTGCTTGGACTAGCCCAATCCAGATTTGACCGGACCGATTTACAGACAACCGAACCCATATTTACGTATATATATATAATCGGATTGTCTATAATAAAATGTCAGGATATGATATGATTACTTCAAAGACAGATGAACAACATGGGAGCTTTACGGCATGCCTACAACCAAATGCTTACACTCGTCATGTGACAGCCTTCCATTAAGTGAGGGAGGTATGTGGAACCCAGTGTCCGCCACGTAGAAGGAGTACCACATAACAGTCATTTATTGGAGGAGAGATGGGACCGGATGTGACCCAAATAGCAGGAGAGAAGGAGAGGGTTGTAAGAAGGTTGTTAGCATTCGGTAGTATACTTAGCATTATTGGGAGCTTTAAGGGAGGTCTGAAGCACAATGTCATTCACAGTTCAATAACATCACCAAGCTCACACTACGTTTGTATTCGCATCGGAAGCTCAACAATATAGCAACGACTTAAGTACAACGTGGAGAGCACGAAGATAGACAATGCTAAGAGGACACCAAAATATGACCAC
Organism: Iris macrosiphon; assembly: GCA_036927795.1. Classification (NCBI taxonomy): domain Eukaryota; kingdom Viridiplantae; phylum Streptophyta; class Magnoliopsida; order Asparagales; family Iridaceae; genus Iris; species Iris macrosiphon. Next base: position 1,358,146 of record JAYESA010000007.1, on the reverse strand, counting down.
ATGATATGACCACCTGTCTAAATGTGAGAAATATATTTGCTGCTAACATTGGATTTGCTTTAAAACTGGTTCTCCAAATAACACAATAGTTAGGTACACAATTTAGAGCATAAATAGAGCATTATGTACTACAAATTCATGAGAGAACAGCTAATACTCAGAAGAAAAATTACAAGGAACCTACTCAGATGGTCTCAAGAGGCGTTGATACGCATTTCAAGCAAGAATCAGATCAGATATTGACAGTTTGAGAACCAATCTCAGAATACAAATTCCTAAATTCGCTGCAAAACCCCCCCTTACATGCGTCTTAAAGTGCTATCACCTAGGAAACCTTGACAGGTAGAGATCATGGGAAAGGTACGCAACTGACACCATCCTCTCGCCATACAATCGCCCATGCAAACAGTGGGCCGCAACACAAGCCGACTCTTCCCTTGAGAACTCCACCAGTACACAACCTGGCTCAAATGCATCTAGTCCATCATCATGAGCCTGAAGATCACCACCTACACCGGATGTTTCTCCTTCCTTCAAATCTGTTGTTTCCACCAGCATGTGGTCAATACTGGCATTGCTTGGCTCTGCTCTTGAGTTAGCATGCACTGCAAATGATCCATCGAGCTCCAGTAATTGAATTTCACTAGCCAATCCACTTTCAGCGCCAAGGCTTTCTTCCATTTTAGTAACTTCAATACAGTTGAATGGTAGATCTATTGAAGGACCCTTCAGTCCATCTATTTGGACAGGATCTCGAGGGTCTTCCATCATCAAATCCGTTGACGGAATCTCATCATGACACTCAAACTTCGAAGGATCATTCACTCCATCTACTTGGACAGCATCTCCGCAGGCTTCCACATTCAAATCCTTCGAGGGAATTTCATCATGGCACCCATCACTACACTTCTTTCCTGTACTGATATCCTGAAAATCTTTGGCTATGTCCAGAGGTGGTTCATTTTCATCTTCATTCTCAGAATCATTGGTCAAACCTTCTGTTCCAGACTCTATCTTGTCACCATTGGCATATTGCACCTCAGAAGCTTCAGAGAGAACTTCGTTTTTGCTGCTTTTGCACCTCACTAGATTCACCGACTTGATGGTTCCAAACCTGTGCAATTATTTGATCAAATGTTAAACTTATGGCTATAAAGCATGTCAAGGAGATGATTATGATACGTGTTGGGCTGTCGTACACCTTGCACACTCCAGCCTTATATCTTCCATTGCTTCTTCCAGATCAGATTCAGAGAGCAAGAGAAATTTCTCCAGCTTGAACTAAATCATTTTCACATAGCAAGGAAAAAGAAGAGAACAAACGTGAGATACAACCCAAGGATGTGATAAGAAACATGGAATCTAGACTACTAGTAATAACCACCAATCCATGGCTTAAGGGTACATATATTTCATCCCTCTGCAACTAATATAACTTACCAAATTCTTAAGCTGTAGAACCTGTGTGGAACTAGTAAGTAGTGATTTTGCATGTGTGGGTATGCCATAAGTTGGAAGGCTCTCAGCATCGTCCTGACATAAGATGAGAATCACAGATTTATATGGAAAATAAATATATTCATAACAACCCAACAGGATAATGAATAAAGCATTCAGGGAAAAAGATCTATGAAATGTCATGATACCTCCTCCCCACGTGAATCACAAAGAGCTTGAACTGCAGTTAGGACATGCCCTCCTAGTTTCATCCCATTAAGTCCTGCACGTGCTCTTTGAGTAACCAATTGATCTTCATACTGCAATATGAAAATTAGCCCATTAGTTTCCAAATTCATAAGGCCTTAGAAGCATTGTTCAAAATAAAGGCCACAGACCAGCTGTGGCCCTTTGGTTTTTATCACCACCGATATAACATACATATACCTCTAAGAAAGCACAGGGACCATTTAGCTCCTCATTAAACTCAAAGTGGTATGCCTTCAGAATCCCAAAGGCACTAGCAATCCTCATAAACTAATGAAATTACAAGAACACATGTTAAGGTCTAACAATAACATATATTTCTCAGATAAAACTCCACATAGCTAACATCCAGGAACCAGCTTACCATATCAGACGACAGAGCCTTTGAAATACCACCAACAAAAATCTGCAGCAACAAGAAATGTCCGTTAACTGTACCCAAAAGCAACACCACATGCATATCAAAACAAAATAATCAAAAATAAAAAGGAAAGATAAAAGGAAGACCAATATCTGTGATACAAGAGCTTCTATTGACGGAATAAAGACAAAATTCCAACAACTGGAGTAAAAATAGCAATATCTATCAGGAAAACTGGCATCATTCCAACTCGGAAGGACACTAGATCCTAGTCATCTAGATAGGCATAGAAGATTTTATAGTTATTCACATTCTGCGACAGTGAAGAGAAAGAAACACATAACAAGGTAACAATGGAAGAGATTTGAAATTCTAATTTCATCCCACTAGGCTTTCTGAAATGATTTGCCTAAGGTGCATATGCCGAGGCTTGTGAAAACAATCTTCACCATGTTCCCTCTAATTTGTTAACCCAAGAAAGATTGAAGGCAAATGTGGAGATTAACCAAATATGTCCATCACGCAATACATCCTATAGAAAATCTTATCGAATAATCTTCCAATTTCTCAGAATCACCACAACCAATAAGATTTGAGAAAATCTGATTGAAATATATACAGATGCTCTTAAATTCTGCAACCAACCACACCCAGTTCTAGCCTTCCTGGGGTGTTTACTCCCTTCTCTTGCAATGCCCTGGATAATCTGAAGTTAAAAGTATTTTTGAAGGACTTTTGAGTTTGGTTTAATGTTTACAAGTACATATTCGGATACATGTCCCACATATTTTGGACACTGCTAAAGCAACTAAGCTGCGTAGAAGGATAAGGCCATTCTTTGTTTAAAACAAAATAGGGCTAGCAGCTTGCTCCATTTTAAATGACAGCTAACAGCGACTATTCATGCACCTGGCCTCTAAACTCTCTTAGAAAGAACAAAATGGACGGAAGAAGCAGAGAGAGAATTCAGAATAAGAAAAAAAGAGAAAGAAACTTCAGGATAAGAAAAGAGAGAAAAAGACAAGAGAAAAGGAAAATCATATTATGGCATATAAGTTATCACAAGATATAACATTATGTACTTTCATCTTTTAGTGACTGTAATTTAAGTTCTTATTTTTTCACTAGACAATCTAAAAAAAAATGATAAAAAATCAACTATTGTCAAACAATCTTTATCGGGTCAAGCTAGCAAAAATCCTTTCTCGCCATTATTTGATTGGAATTAAGACATTGAGGATTTAGAGGAAATAAGTTATAAATGATTAACCCTCCTCGCTCAAGGCAAATTGATCCCCGTGAACAAGATGGTATTCTCAGGAGAACAATCTTAAACTTCAAAAAAAAGGCGTCCTGGTGCCATGAGGCTTCCGCTTACGCAGGATCCGGAGAGGGTCGAGATGTACGCAGCCTTACACCCTTAGAGCATGTTTGGCTACAAGAAAGTACTAAGTAGCATGAAAACTAGGAAACTAGTAAATCCTCCTAGTTTCCATTTGTGTTCTTTGTTTGTAGGAAACTTAAGTTCCCAAACTTTCCGTCACATCAACATAAATGAAACTATAGGCCCATCCATGTGTGGGCCAGAAATTAGACTGAGGGGGACCCAAAGTAAGAAACCTATAAACAGTGTATAACCAGAGTTGCATTGACATAAATACACTACGACACAATACGGACATTGTTACATGGACATAACACATATTTTGTGTGCCAAAGTGTATTTTTTAGAGTGTGTTACGCCCAATATGTATTCGAATGATGCAACACTAAGACCACATTTTTAGAGTGTCTGGAGTAACTAGCTTAAAAGTAAATTTGGAATTAATATGTATATTCTTTTTTTTACGCTATATATACTAAAATAAAAAATAAAAAGATACTTTGTATTTTAATATTGTCGAGGTTGTTGTCCCCGTTTATTCATATTAAATAACATATGGGAGGGAGGGGCTGGCCCCACCCAGACCCCCATTGATCTGCCCATGGGCCCATCTAATTTCCATCCCAAATGGTGGAAACTCAAGAAACTAGTGCAGACAACATTTATTATTATTATTATTATTATTATTATTATTATGTACAAAAGTGGTCAAAACTAATAAATATGGTTCACATTTATATTATTTTAACAGTGAGATGTTATCATGTTGCTCTAGTTACTTTATTCTAATTTCTAGCAAATAAACAACATTTTTAGTTTGGAAACCTACATTCTTTAGTTTCTAAAAACTCAAAAGCATGATAGTCAAAGACGCACCTCGAACGCACCTAAGACGTGCCTAGCAGAAAGGCACAATAGTCAATAGATGCACCTCACACCTCACTAGGTCCGGGCGCACCTAAGGCGCAGCAAGGCGCAACCCAAGAAAATACGCGTCTTATGGTTTTGTTTTTAATTTTATTTTTTATATGCAAAAAAATTGAGGCATGGGAATAACCCTTATCTCATACAAGTGGGAGGGGGGTAGCCTTTTCCACGATTGTCAAAGTTGGTTATAGTTGAACTGGAAAAACTAAATTTTACTAAAAACGTGGTAGGTGCAATACAAAATCTTGTTAGTTTTGTTGACTGTTATTTTTATTAGTGCTCTACTAGTTTACTTGGTTATGTTTTAACATGTTTATTTTGTTTTAATATGTTATTTGATTTTATTTCTTACATTAGTAATTTGCTTATTTATTTATGTATATTATTTTTTTATTTTTGCGTCTCACTTCGGTCGGAAGCGCGCCTGTAGTGCGCCTTGCGTCTCGGACGATATGTGCCTCGAGTGCGCCTTGCGTCTTTGACTACCTTGCTCAAAAGAAACTAAATCTCCAACTATCAAATAGTTTCCGGTTGCCAAACATACTCTTAAATAAGGAGAGATGGTTTTCATGACTCAAACTGTATCCTCCAAGATGCAAGCAACAAACGTAGTGCCCTCTAATACAATCTTAAACTCCAAGCACATAAATAGTTTTATATATACTACACTGACACAAATTGCTCAGGTGACTTTTTTGCTTCATGTCAATAGTCGCTACCCTCTTTAAATTTGACCAAATGAACAAATGAAAAGGGACTCTGTAAAATATGACAAGGTAATGAAAATGATAATTTCACACAGTAGTTTAAAAACTGGCCAAGTATTTATGACATTTCTGAGCAGTTTTGAGCAGTTTGAAATGGAACACATCCAAAACTAGTTGAAAATTGAAAAACTATGGATTTAGATGGCTTCTAGTGAAACCTGGTGAAGGTAGGAGAAAACAAGAAAAATAATGTAAATCATACCAGGAGTAGCTAGTTGGAAGCGCATAATCACACAAAGGAAGATTGCCCCAAAAGACTAGAGGAAGAAGAATGCGCGCCTAAATCATTTACCATGTAACCATAAACTCTTCGAAGGGCAAATTACATGGACAACAGATACAAGTATAGACACGAAACTAAATCTAGGTCCAATTTTCCTTAAAATCTAGGATATGGTAAAGATTACATGCACATATATGTATATATAGGTACATAAGTATATAATGTCCTAATAATCATGTGTATATTAATGATGGTAACTAAGTTTCCAAAATCTTAAAGCGGGCTTGCCATAAAAGAGATTTTTCTTTTTTATGTTTCCAAAATCTTAAAGAGGACTTGCCATAAAAGAGATTTTTCATTTTTTATGTCTAGAGTATGTGTTGCATTAGTTGTAATGCAACGCTCCTAGTGGTGGCATTATATTTGTATAGATGTCGGTTTATTGGCTCAAGTAAGTAGAAACTTTCAGTAAGAGCTCTATTGTTGGGACATGAAGACATTTCATCATGTGTGAGTGGACAATACTTCACTTTCTGATTCTTTCACGATTAATAAAGAACTCATAAAGAATGGACATGCTTTGTTGTTAAGAATAAAGCATGTAATCACTAGAATGATAGTAATGAATTTTGTATGCCCTTAATAAGAGAATTGCATGCTTGTGTTATAGACCGTGAATACAATTGAAAGAACTATTACTATGCTAAATAAAAAAAAGACAATGATTGCATGCTAAAGTTAAACTATTATTACAATTGCAAGAATTGTTGCCATTTTTGTTAAAGAAAGAAAATGAGTGTATGTCCCTTTATTGTGTATTGTTAAAAGAGTAGAATTACATGCTTTGAGTTAGACTATTAATACATGTGAAAGAACTGTGCTATGCGTGTAGAAAGAAAGAATGATTTCATGTTCCTTCATTATAAGATGTAAAGATAGAATTGTATAGAAAGAACCTGCAATGTTTGTAAGAAATGATACGGAAGGAAGATCACAGCATGGTCGTAGGAAAGAAAGGAAGGAAGAACACAGCTACGATTCTATAGTGTGAAAGAAAGAAATAATCGTTTTACTTGGCACTTAGTTACTGCATTGCATTGTTTTATTTGATAGAAGTTGCATTCATATATTGGTGTTAGACAACTTGTGCACAAGGTATAGTCTCTCGATCGATTTTCGGGACATCGAAATTGTATCGGCCTAGGAGAGAATGGGACACCATGAGGCTTGTACATCCTCGCGATCGGGGTGTCATGCTTATTAGAAAGATGGGCTTGTACGTCCCAACTTCTAATTATGTGAAGTCATCCATGGACCATCATGTAGTTAGATCACATGCTAGGGATAACATTATTACAAACCTAACAGTTTGATACATAAACGGACACGAAATTATATATATGTAAATTGTTCTAATCCTTGTTTGTTGCAAGGAAGGACAGTCGGTCGTAGGTAAGATTCACTGTATAAGTGATGTCACTACTATTTTATATTTCTTATTATAAGTTGCACATAAGAAAGAATTGTGTTAGGTGAAATGTTGCTATCACGTTACTAAGAAAATTTTTGGTTTATGTGGACAATGTGCATGAAATTGTCTCTACTGCTTGAATGAAAGAAAGAAGACAATACCGAGGTTCGCATTATCGGTATCGGAATCGATATCGGACCATTCCTATAAGTATCAGGATCGACGGTATCACCAATTTCGGATAAGAGTATCGATTTTTTTTATCGAAAAGCAAATAATTATTAATAAATTATTAATATTAAAAAAATATTTAGGCATAATTTTAAGTATTTTTACTGTTGTTTCTTACTAGTTTTGAAATTGAATGAAATAGTAGTCACCATTATCGATTGGTTTTCATGCTGTAGAAAATTCTCTTACATATTTTTACAGTCTTACTATACTTTTACACCCTGATTAGTCTTTTTTGTTCAATTTTCTTTGTCGTATTGATCTAAAAAGAGCTCCAATGTCGGTATCGGTCAGTATCAGATCGGGACATGCCAAATCGTATCGGTATCGGTCGCATCAGATCGGTATTGGCCGTATCGGATCGATATCGGCCGATACTGCAAACTATGGTAAATACGACTTTTGATTAAGATTTCAAAATAAATTTTGACTCTTGAATTGTATTGGAATGAAATGGAAGTAAATAAAAGATAAAAATATCACTTTTAAAAGAAATGTTTTCTCACGTAATTACTTAGTGACTGTTTTTACTTTAGTGTAGTTTTTTTCGCTCACAGGTGCATTCTCCAGTGTACTGACCTCTACCTCCATATGTTATAGATGTTCTACTGGACTTTCTTAGACGATAAAAGACCCTCATCCTATGAAAGCTGGATATCTAAAAGTGTTTTTGTTATTTTTGTATAAAGGGTTGTAATGTATGGAACGAAGTTATTATAATTCTTTTCACTTTCAAAAGTTGTAAGCCAAGTTGGCAAGTTCAGTTGGCTATTGAAAGTCTTTGTAATCGCTGCAAGTTATGAATAAAAGAAATTTGTTCTCATCTCATTGTTGTTATTTGGTTTTCTGCATTAATCGTCGGCTGCTTCTATTTGAATTCAGTCTACTTTGTTAATGTGCAAGTTCATGTCTTGTACAAGTGCAACTTAGGCTTGTACGACATCACGCCCAGTGACGACTTATCGATCCTTCGGGATCGGAACGTGACATTAGTCTTCTAGTGCTAGTTGTATATTCAGCCATGTTTTGGGACCTTTTACAAACTAGAAATGACCCTACCGTGTATGATAAGTGTTGAGAAGGTATTGCGTCAAATACGAGTCGAATTCAGAGACTACCTTCTGGGGACATGTCAATGAAACTTAGTGTCACGATCCCCATCCGATAATTCGAACACGAGTACGTGGGTACGTCTAACCTACGCTGCAGTGTCTGCGGTAGAACGTTGACTGGTAACTCACAAATATCCAACAACTCACGCAATATATATGAAATAAATCATCATAGTACTCAGATCACATTTTCTAAGAAAGATAACACCAGAAGAACAATACGAACATTAAGACATATATATATATATATATATATATATATATATATATATATATATATTGTACTTTATGCGGCCAACCTGCGCGTTGAAGCGCCCACTGCGGGGGGTGAGGCTCGATCCCTACCCTTCCGGCCAGGAGACCCAAGTGTAACCACTAGCCTATACTCCTAGTACAATATATATATATATATATATATATATATATATCAAGTTTCATAGTTTTAAGTCAAACAACTTCAAAGAGTCTAGATCCAAAAGTATAACATAAGACAATAGACTATCGGAGATATTCCGGAAAAAAGATATAGTCTATAAGCTATATTAAACTAAGTAGTCGCAGCCGAGATCTCCATTGCGAGGGTCTCCTGATCCTCTGGTAGGGCAGCATCAAGCTCTGCTAAAAGGTCCTCCTGAGGTCCATAGTAGGTGGAATATTGGCCCTCATAATCGTTCCCTATTTACATCAACATCCAGTCAGAATTGGAGCAAAAATACATCAATGAAAGCAATTCCAAATACATGGTAGAGACTATAAAACAATAATAGACATGTAATACAGGATATACGGTAAATCAGAATTATGGCATGACTACAAGTGATAAAACAAGTAATCACGAAAATTCATGATCATAAATAGCAAAGTATCGGAATGACAAAAGGAAAGACTGTAAACACTCTTAAGTGAATTTAAAATACTACTTTCACTCTTAAGTGAATTTAAAATACCACTTTCAACATGTGATCAGCTAAGGTAATCTAGCACATCCGTCGATGGCTATTTACATGAAATTGATCTGGCATACTCATACGTGAATTGCATGATTTGCTATTCACATGAAAGACGGGGGGATCACACATCTACTTAGTTTTTTTCCCCCCGACTAATACTCATGGATTCAAGGCATGATACAATGATTCTAGAAACATAAAAATCACCAAGCGAGATAGACATGAGATACGTGATCATGAACAACAACATGACCAACCTGCACCACATGACACTTGAAACATGACCAACATGAGAATTACCATTCAAATTGAGAATCCATACAATATCAATCCGTGTATCAAGCGTGAGAGTAAGACATAGCTAGAACATGAAGTATTGAAACTATCAAGTAATGAAAACAATCAGAAAATGTACTCGCTTGCCGTCCTGAGCTGGTGATATGTGTCCGGTAACAATTTGAGTCCAAGAAACATATTTATGAATAAAATGTATCCATAGGTAAAATGGAACAAAGTCTATTCTATCTCTTGAGTTATTAGGTTTTTAGGTTCAATTACCTACTCTAGTGGGTAACATATCTAGGTAGGTTTATAATATGTTTAATATTATCTACTTGTGATACCTAATATAATAAGTATTTTATACTAAAATATAGTTTATATAGTTCAAAGTAGCATATATAACTCATATATATATTGTAGGTTATTATAACACTTATTATACCTTATATAACACTTCCAATTTCCTAATTCAATACATTGGTATTTACCATAACACTTATCTAACCAATACATTGGTATTTACCATAACACTTATCTAACCAATACCCAACTTACCTTGACACTTACCTTGTCATGAATCATACCCAAATATACACAACACATCTAACCCACTCTAGGATACTCACTTGTATCTTATACATAACACACTAACTATACTTGACACTAAACTCACTACACATCTCATTCACTTAAAAACACACACACATACACACTCACCCTCTTGATCAAGTTGATGAGGGTGATGATGCTACTACTGCTGCAGTTGTTACCGCTGCTGTTGCAAGTGGTACTGTTGCTGCCTTTCACTCCCCCCCCCCTCTATTACACACTATTTTTTTTTGAAAGAGGTAATTGTGTTACAGACTCCTGGTCCGAAGGCCTACAAACTCGACCCGAAGGCCCCACACGTCTCGGCCTGTAGGCCCGCACCTGCACCGCACTTGACTTGAACACACTATATATATAAACACACATATGTATGTGTGTATTTCTCATACATCTATATATATTCTTATATAATATATACACTAATCTACTCGCTCGCTCTCTCTCTCTCTCTCTCTCTCTCTCTCTCTCTCTCTCTCTCTCTCTTCTCTTTATATATATATAAACACACACACTCACCTACGCATACCAATACCAATTGGTATTGATACACAAAACACTCCCAACATTCTAACACAAACTAATACTCATGATACTACCAAGTATCACACAAAATTGAAACACAATTAAATCTACTCATGGATTTAAGTAGGATACATAAATCCCTATGAAACTTAATGGTATCCCAAGCTTCACAACCACTAACACATACCCTCTCATAATACCCAAAATATATAAATAATTATACTAACCTAGTTATAATATGAATTTAATCACAAGGAGAGTATAACCACCTATTGTCTAGGCATAGCATAATTATCTAAAGAGTATAACTACATGAACACAAACACTAGTAATTTATTAGGACCTAGTATCACCATTAGAAATTAGGCCTCGGGACTAGTGGACTTCCTATGGGTTTTAGATTAATTCTATACCATAAAGTGTAAAGGAAAGTAAGATTTACCTCTTGGGAAGGGCTTCCAAGTACAACCAATGGGTTCGACGCAAGAGCTAAGTCCAAACTTTACTTCTAGTCTCAAGCTTCCTTTAGCAATCCTCCTTGATTCAGTGTAGTCAAAGGCGCGTCTTGACCCTAGGCGCAGGGAGAGCGTCTCAAAAGTGTCAAGGCGAGGCGCGGTTGACGACGCGCGCCTTTCCCGGAGGCGCACGAAGTGAGTAAGGCACGCCTTGAGAATTTTTTGCTTGTAGACTGCCTTCTTTAGTCCATATTTGGGAATATGTCCTACTTTTTCCATGTTCAAGCCAATAAATGATACTGTTTACTAATCATACCTTCTTTTCGTTGAACTTGTTAACATATTTTCTATTGAATGCTTAAATGTGCATGCATTGCTCATTGAGTAAGATCACAATATATTTATCCTGCTCGGGAGTATGTCCTGCTTGAGAGTATGTCTTGCATGCATATGTAATATCCTGCTTTTACCTGCTTGTAGACTGCCAAAACTTGATGGAAATGATTAAGTTTGCATGCATTGTTCAATGAGAAAAATCAGAGTATATTTTTCTCTTATATACTGGATATTACATATACTTATATTAAGAATCATGTTATTGTAGCCTTTTGCTTGGTTTTGAAGTATATATATATATATATATATATATATATATATATATAATTTTTGTGCCTCATCTCGCCCAGGTGTGCGCCTTAAGTGCGCCTTGCGCCTTTGATTACCTTGTCTTGAGTCCTCAAGCTATTGCTCTTCTTTTGGAGGAGTTTGAAGAAGTCTGAAGAGTGTTTGTGAAGGTTTTGAGTTAGAATTTTGGATTGAAAATTTGAAGAAGATGAAGTGGAGTAAATGAAGGGGTGGGGGTGTGTTTATAGGGGTTTGTTAGCTTCTCCCCCAAGCCTCGCTTGATATTTGTTTTGAAGATGTGGAATGGGTATTTACAAGTTTACCCCTAGATATTAATTATGAAGAGGTGGGATTAAAAATATCTAGATATTTCCTAATCCAAGATTAACCCTAACCTAAACATCAATCTCCCATTAACCTAAACCAAGGTTAACTCTAACCTAAATACTAATTAGGATTAATTAACTAATCAATATCTATATATTAATTAATCATGACAATAATAAATAAATAATTATAAAAAAATTGAAAAGTGGAGGTTACACTTAGTACAGAAGAAGCAGCAACAAGAGGAGGGCACTTCATACACAAGTGAGGAAGGATGAGCATCTTGACAGTGGGACTGACTATAAAGTACAAATAGTAGGATAGAGTTAACTAACCTCCCCTAATAGAGTGAGTCTCGCAGGTCAGGATGGATAAGGTAAAAACTTATAATCTGGCAGACCTTATGCAACATTTACTTTCAGCGTGGTTGGACTTTGTATGATAGACAAGCCTTGTGCTTATAACTAACCAACCTTAACGAGTTGTCTTAGGAACAGTTTCTCTTATAGAGTACATAGACAAGGAACAGAGGAAAAAAGAGAGAATCTGCCAGATCAAAATTTAAATATACTTATAAGCCGGAGAACAGTTGTATACGCAAAAGCTAAAATTGGACTGTATGAAATTACATGTTTGTTCAAATTTTCATTGGTTCATCTAGTATATATCATACAGAGGTAAATCAATCCACAATCAGTATAATCTGAGATAATTGAAATAACAACACAAAGTCAATTCAGATGTTAATCATGACAAAAGCATCTAGCAGGTCCTCAACTAGAACAGAATAATTGCAAGTGATGAAGGCAAAGATGCAGATCACTGGTGTAGTTTCACATAATAATTTGGGAATGTGTACCTTATTGGGTGAATCCCTAACGGCATCAGATATTACTTTGGCCACTGGCACATGATTCCCAAGGGCTCCAGTCTGCATGAAAATAGCAACTGTCTGAAAACCTGGTACATGAATATAGACCATGATATAGCTCAGAAAGCTTCATCATATAAAATTCTAGAATGTGTTATCAATTAGTATCATGGAAAAAAGATAGTGGCGGATATAATTTGATTATCACAAAGTAATAGGAAATGAAAATAGTATGCAGATAAAGATAGTAGAAACTAGGAGATGGTAAATCGAAAGGAGCTATCCAATGTCACCCTTAGACTACTTAGAATATGATAGTTGGCAATGTAAGTTGAAGAACTGCCACTCTGTCGAAATTCAAGTAGGGAGTTTCAATTAAATATTCACACTCAACAAGATATATTTTAATTCTCACAAAGTACTAGGAATTGAAAATAGCTATGCAGATAAAAGATAGTAGAAACTAGGAGATGGCAACGAGCTATTCAATGTCATCCATAGACTACTTTGAAAACTTTGAAACATCAAAACTAGGACAATTTTGTTTAGATTGAATATAACAAATTAGCAATCACCACAGAGAAGGTATCATGTAAAATACAAGAGTAACTTTACATCAACTCTTTTTAGAAATAATCAGCAATGGTTGCGGAACAGAACATGAGAAAGAACTCTTAAAGAAACAAAAACTGCATGAGCTGAAGTACCAGTGACTTCAAGTTAAAAAGTTGTCAATACCACCAATAATACAGAGATACTTTAGAATCCAAGCAGCTGCCCTCAAAGTATCATGAATACTGAATATCAACACCTAGCAATTTACTAAACAAATCGCTTATCTAGTCACTAGGGATAAAATCAGTCAGAATGCTTGTGAAAGGCATCCTATAGGATGAGAGCTTCCCTTATTATACTGATTAGCAAAGAATAAGCAACCAAAAGCTATACATCTACATGGAAGTTCTATTTCACTTCTGATAGAGCATATCCAGTGAACTAATTTAAATGCACTTTATAAGCTTGCTGCCAATAATATATAGAGGATCATGTGCTAATAGCAGTAGAATATTGTCTTATCTTCTATACAACAGTTTCAAGTCCGGAGAAAAAGGGGTGCCTTCAACAGTCAACAGCCAAGGTTAAACGATATGAAAGAAAATTTCCACGAAATGAATTCTATCCAAGAAGCATAATGCACATATACCATGATGCTTAAACCTACTTTAGCAAAAGGACAGAATCAAAAGAAGGACACAATGATACTTGTGAACAAAAATAAAACAAATAATTCAATAGTAAAGCAAGCTTGTTCATTTTTTTGCAACTGAATTTAGAAGATGAAATTGACAGAATATGTGCAGAGCATGGTTATCAACTCTTTCCTCGGGAGTAAGATTCCTCCAAAAAATGGTGAGCCAAGTCAAGGCCCTCACTATAAGTTAACCTAAATACGAGCATTAGAAGATCTAAAACTCGTGGTGGTAGTTAACACTCCGACGAACTAAAAACCACAAATTTCTAAATATAGATAAAAGTAGATCACTGTACAAATAGCGATTTTAGTTCGAATATATCAAATTTTATGATTTATAAGGAGAAAGTTTTCCTATTGTATATGTAGGTTACTTCTCCCTAATGTGCCACAGTGGTTCATTTTCGTCTGTGACCATCAGTCACTTGGGTTGTTACAAGCATATCCACCTTATATAATGAATATGCCTAAAGATGAAGAGCGTTTTACTCTTAAGGCTATATATATATATATATATATATATATATATGCGCCAAAGACCTCTAGCTCAAGTGGTTAGAGTGAGGTATATCCCTCCAGAGGTTACAGGTTCGAGCAACGGAGGAAGCACATTTAATTCCCTATTGGGGAATTAATGTGAGTGAAGCCGGAGTGCAGGTGCTGGCCTTCGGGCCGAGAGTTTGTAGGCCTTCGGACTAGGAGTCTGTAACACAATTACTATATATATATATATATATATATATATATATATATATAGGGCGGGAGAGAGAGAGAGAGAGAGAGAGAGAGAGAGAGAGAGGGGGATAAGAAGAGAGTGTACTTGTGGCAAGCTAAAATAGTGCCCACTAGGGATAAGATTAGAGAAGCTGTCTCAGATAAACCCGCTAGGAGCAAAAAAGATATTAGTCAAAGGAGCTACTAGAATCCAAGGTAGGCGTAAATGAACTTGGATTAAGGCTTGTGTGTGTGTGCCCCAATTCTATAGTGGTTCTTTCCCTAACTTTAGCTTGTTTCTAATACGCTGCAAGTGTCACGGCCAAGCCAAACAAACGGCATACAAAGAAATCACATGTAAAAGATTAGAAATGTAGTCTCTATCGTCAGTCAATACTCAAAAAACAAAAAGAACAAAAATCATTAAAAACACTGTACTATATACACTTTTTACTGCTAACTAATTCCGCAAGAATACTAGGTGAAGGAAAAAAATTGTTTGACAGGAGTGAGGGGACAAGAAATCTAAGCGCCGATATGTTTTGAGTCTTTTGACTAGTTCTTCATCAAACCTCAACCCATATGAAGAAACCCTAGTTTCAGAAATGGTGGGAATTAAGGGCCAACAGAATGCAGATTTTGATTGCAGTTAAGTTTCATCAAGGCTTCCTTGCAGCACAAATGCAAAAGACTTGCCGTTTACCTACATCTTCTTTGCATCCGAGCCACAAATGCTCATTCATTTGGAGGCTCAAACGTACATTTCCCAAAGACTCACTTAGCTGGTGTTCCCTGAAATGTGCATTTGAGCAAACACCCATCTCCCAGGCGAGACTAAATTTAGTGTAAAAGCTGTCTCGATTGATACATACTATAAACATGTTATCTTTCTTTCCATACCCGTATGGTGTTGAATTTCAAAGATATATATATATATATAAAAGATATTTACATCAGAAAAAAATTATATTGGCTGATATTATCGAAAATCAGTTAATATTGGAAAGTTTTGGTTAGTTCGGGTACACTAAGGGGCTGTTTGCTTGGTGAAACTGCATTGAAAGTGCATTGAAACTTGCACTTCCATAGCAACTGCCGCCATGTGTAGACAATTTCCGTGTTTGGATTGCCATTGCAACTCCATTGCAAGTGGCCGTGATGTGACATTTTTTAGTTATTGTCCCCTCTCATTTCTTCATTTCTTAGTTGCAAGAGAAATGGAGAGGACTCCATTGCAAGTGGCTATGCTCTCTGCTTTTTCAATCCTCACATGCACTTTCATGTTCTCATCCAAACAAAATGGTTTGAAACTCCACACTTCAGGGGGACAAAAAACTATGTATCAAACATATTTTTGAAAGTGATACATGTTGCAAGTGCACTACATTACAACATGTTGAAAGGGGCACTTTAACACTTTCGAGAAGTTACCAGCATCCAAACAGGTCCTAAGACCCAAGATCAGTCAAAACTTTCTGGAATTAGCCAGATAGTCAAAGCTGTTTTTTTTTCTTCCAAAATTTTGGTTGAGGCCTCCAGTATTTTTCATTTTTCTTTTTCCAAAACATCTGAAACTTCCTAAAATAAGATATACACTTTCTAAAGTTCTATTGAAACTAGCCCAAAATGTGTACTTGATTTGTTTCTAAAGATTTCATGTTCTAAAAAGAAACTTTCTTGAAGGACTCGATAATTGCTTTCTATGACTGACAATTGCTGAAAATGTCAGTGATAATTGCTTCTTTAACAGTGCACATAATTTACTCTGATGTTCTCATTTATGAGATTTAGGTATCATATGGTCCACCGACGCCTACAAACACCATATGCATAATTATATTAGGAGACCATGTCAGTCGTAGGCCTAACATTCTCAATATGACAATTGGTATGTGCACAGTTCAAAGAATTTTACATGTTGCAGATTTTGGATACTTAAGAATAACCCTGGCACTTTCAATACCAACCCATTCCAGACTTAAATTAAAGCAAACCCTTCAAATCATTTGGGTAGGATTTGACTATGTGTAACGAATCAGGTCCTACGAAAGCATATTAATCTCATAATTTGCTAACAAGTAATAACAATAGATAGACCAGTGTAGTCAAAGGCGCACCTCAGGCGCGCCTAAGGCGCGCCTTGCTCCTAGGCGCATGGGTAGCGCCTCAAGAGTACTCCAGGCGGGGCGCAATTCTTAAGGCGCACCTAAGGCGCTCCTAGGTGCGCCTTTTCCTAGCGCCTTGGAATAGCTAAGGCGCGCCTTAAAAATCTTGTGAAAAATATAACATGTTTAGACTTTTTTTTAACTATTGTACTATTTTTAGACTATTTTTTGAACTGATGTACTTTTTTTTAATGTTTTCTCTCTCACTCACTCAATTCAAAGTGATTGCAACCTAGACATGGGAGAATTTGAAGCACACATCTTTATCAATATAGAAATCCGATGTGAATATATATATATATATATATATATATATATATATATATATATATAATTTTTGCGCCTCACGTCGCTCGGGCGCGCGCCTTAAGTGCGCCTTGCGCCTCGGACGATTTGGACCCTTTGCGCCTCGAGTGCGCCTTGCGCCTTTGACTACCTTGAGATAGACTGGTCTGTTGTAATTGAGTAGACTTCTTAAAATAAGTGTTTAACAATGAGTACAATAAAAGTCTACATTAGACCAATCCAGTTAAACTGGATAACTGGATATCGAATCTGACTGAGCCAGTTCATTTTGAAAATAAATATTGATATTAGCCTAACGATCCATTGGACATGAAACTACAAAAACATATTAATCACAATATACAGAGGCTGGTCTGTTATGATTGAGTAGGCTTCTTTGAATCATGGTTCAACAATGAGTACAATAAACTTCTACATTTGACAAAGCCAGTTGAAAATAAATAATGCAATTGGCTATTGATATCTTTAAAATGGAATGCTTAATTATTATGTGGAAGTTAACATCATCAACCATAAGAAGAAGAATAAGACATTATCCAACTTTGGGGGGGTCAGCTACAACAACCCTTTTCTTCTATTCTGTTATGTTAAGAGCTATCTCTCTAACATTAATCTATCTCTAACATTAATCTATCTCAAAATCTAATCTTACAGTATATAGAAGCATGATGGTGTTGTAATTGAAGACATCAGACAGGTTTCATTTGAGCTATCATAAAGTAGATAAGCTTAAACATGATAAAATCTGCATAGGACTGCAGATAACAGATACAAGGGAGTCATTTTATGTGACGGCACATAAACTAGTCAGCAGACTCAGCACCTCAACAAGGTGCTAGGATAAATAGAAGTTAGAACAGTCTTCTGGTCAATGGAGGGGAGAGCTATAGTAGAAGTTTTCCAGTCATCTCCTCATTCTTAACGTATATGAGTGGCATGTCGGTTTAGTTGGGAAAAAAGTTGACAAAAATTTATGATCTTTGGGACAAGAATATGTTCCAGTTTAAAGCCTGAAACACGAGAGGACACATAATTTTATGGTCATTGAGTCAAGAAAATGCTTCAGTTTCAAGCCAGACAAAAACTAGAGAAGGATACCAATGTAGCACATGATCTTCAGTTTATCTAAGAAATAATGGCAAAACAAAAAGAATACTTGGCAAGGCCAACATAGAACTATTTACAGCTCACTGTTGAACCAAAAAAATAACCATACCCTTACTCATAAACAATGCAATTGCAATTGGCCTACTTTTAAGAATATATAGACAAATAATAAATGTTTCCTCAAATCAAACATAGATGCTAGCATTTTATGTAACACACTCGAGATGCTCGAACAACCCCCTCTGGCACCTAAATAAATTGTTTCCCAAATGGATCCAAGCTTAAAGCCTAAAACATTGACCGCAAGTAAGATGCCTCAATAGAAATATCTAGCATATTGCTTAGAAAAATGGGGAAAGAAATAGGATAACAGCGCAAAAAAGTGCAGGGCAGAATCTTCCATCTTCAACTTCTTCTTTATAGCATCTTCATTTCCATAAAGTACAGAATGAAGGGAATAAAAACAAAGATATCTATTATACACTTCGCACTACTACTATACACACAAGCATATTGCACAAGAAACAACCTAATGTCCTCAAGATGGTGACAGATGAATAGCTGAAAGGGAATGCCTTTTCACATGGTACCTAAAGAATAGTCCAAGTAAGTTATGTTTATCCAGTACCATATATATAATGGTAGAGAGAAACCTAACGCAATACCAACATGCCAAAATTCCTGAGAAGAGTTGAACTATTATAATCGTGTAAAGTTTGCTATAAACTAAAAGCAAACATCAAGAAGTCACCAGAAAGGACTCTACCAAAAATCATGATAAGTCACCAGAAATCAGTTCTGAAATAAGCAGCAAACGTATCAACTTTGCACTACACCTGGAAGTCAGCTTTAATAAGTCCTCGCTTTGTCACGATCCTGAATGTGAATCATGACACACCCAATAAAAACACCCTATTTAAAAGAGATTCCAACATCATTGTCAGACAAGGTTTCATCTAAGAATACAAACATATGCCTTGAACAAACAACATTGAATAAATATTTTCTTGGAGAAAAGCAAGCCATAGAAATTGCCAAGGTACTAATAGTTGCAATTCTCTCGAGGAAAAAAAGAGAGATTTCTCAACGCAAATTATTGCAAGGAACATTTTTTTACTTTAAAATTCATTATCGTATCAGAATGTGCAGCTAGCAATCCAACAATATATGGGACTCAGAATATCACATTGTTATGAAATATAGATATGCATGCCCTCCATCTTACAAGTCTTACAGTATTTTGGAATCCATCTATAAAGTTGTATAAAGCAACAAGTATTTAATTAGCATGTCCATTTGCTAACAATAGAGAAAGATGGTTCCATTATTGGCATCTCTATGGACAGCTACAGTTTCCGCATTCATTCAAGTTTTTAAGGGCATAAGCATTGTGAACAAAAAATCCATGAAAATTTTCTTCTGATGGCCACAATAGCTACTGTAGCAATTAGGTGTTTAGCTAGCGTACATGAAAGAGAGAACAAATAATAAGAACACAATATGTATTATATGCAGGTGAATCAGCATCCATGTTAACTAAATTGGAACAAATATAGCATATAAAAGGCAATTGCATATGACAGTTAACTGGATCCAGAAGAAGCAACTAAATAGGTAATTAACTACAAGAACTTTATGAAATGTTATAAGAGAGTGAAAAGCCCAAGCATGGAACAATAATATCAAAGTGCACTTCCCAATGTCCATAGTGAATTGGTTCATTTATTTCTTTAATAATCATAGCCAAAGAAAAAAGTTAATTTATTTATTTTCTTTGCATAATGACCATAGTTCGGTGATAACGATACGGCCAATACGGATACAATTTTGGCATTCTTGGTATGACACCGACTGCTATTGATACTCATCGATATCGACGTTGAAGATCTATTTTCCAGTCAATTCGGCAGATAAAAATTGAACGAAAATGATAGAAGAATAGAAAAATAATGTCAACACAATGATTTAGTTGTGCCCCAATGTTATATGATTCCTTTTTGATAAAATAACCATTTCCATTTTAGAAGTTGTATATCAATAAATTCACAACATTTATCCATATTAATATTATTTCATTCAAAACTATTTATTGTGGTTGTACCAAGGTAGTCAAAGGCGCAAGGCGCACTCAAGGCGCAAAGGGTCCAAATCGTCCGAGGCGCAAGGCGCACTTAAGGCGCGCGCCCGAGCGACACGAGGCACAAAAATTATATATATATATATATATATATATATATATATATATTTCACATCGTATTTCTACATTGATAAACATGTGTGCTTCAAATTCTCCCATGTCTATGTTGCAATCACTTTGAATTGAGTGAGAGAGAAAACAATAAAAAAAAAGTACATCAGTTCAAAAAACAGTCTAAAAACAGTACAACGGTTAAAAAAAAAGTCTAAACATGTTATATTTTCACAAGATTTTCAAGGCGCGCCTTAGCTATTCCAAGGCGCTCGAAAAAGGCGCACCTAGGCGCGCCTTAGGTGCGCCTTAAGAATTGCGCCTCGCCTGGAGTGCCCTGAGGCGCTACCCCTGCGCCTAGGAGCAAGGCGCGCCTTAGGCGCGCCTGAGGCGCGCCTTTGACTACACTGGGTTGTACTAGGTTTAAAGAGAGAAACAATAATATCTATTGCAAGTGAATATTATTCCATTTAAAACTAACAAGAAACAACATATACATTAAAATTATGTCTAAATGTAACAAATAACTTTTTTAGCTTTTAAATTATTATTAGTTTTGGCTTTCCAAAATGAAGAACCCGATATTCCAATCCGAAACTGTCAAGAAACTGCCAAAACCGTCAATACCCATACTCATAGGAAGGGTCTGAAACCGATTTCGATGCAAATATTTCGAACCTTGATAATGACATCACTAATCTAATTATTATTACACTGTAATAATTTTATCTTATGTATATATTATTATCAGCAGACAAAACAATGGGAAATGCAACAATAAATTGTGTTGAATTGAGTAATGAGTATATATGCTACACGTCCATGCCAAGGAAAAAAAATTTCAGTTGAACATTGGAATAAACGAGACATATTATTCACCAAATCTTCAAAATAGAGTTGGATTAGCAGTTCATATAAATAGTTAAAGCATTTCAGAGAAAACAATCTTGTTGTGACTTCCGATTGGAATATAGATGCACTGATAAGATACTAGTCAAAGGAGCTCCTAGACTAGGGATATGCCTAAATGAAAATTGATTCTGTTAAAAAGGACAAGGATCTATTTGGATAGATTTTCTAAAATTTTGTTAAGAAAACAGTTTTCAGAGAAGATGTTATAAAGTTGTTTTCTAGATATACAGTTTTTGAGTTTGCGTTTGGTTACTTTCATCTCAAAAATGGTTTTAAGAAACAAAAGTTAAAAATTTTGTTTGGTAATAAAATTTTAGAAAATAATTTCAACTGTATATTTTTGGTGTCTGACATAGTTTTATTCTTGCTACATCCCTCTCCGATCTGGAGTTTTCATCCTCACCTTCCTTTCGAAGCCCCTCCGACCACCTGGACCTCACGAGCTCCTCCAGCATCGCAGCCGGCTAAATCTCCTGCGGGGACGACCTCCCAGCACCACATGTTATTTGTGTTGGCAACCCGGCGAACTCAACAAGGAGATGATAAGTGCAACGTCGTGGTCACGCGGCCTCGATAAGGCATGCTCCGTACCCTACGGTGGCTAGAGGTGCTCACTAGGAAGATCGAGAATGTCTACGAGTGCATAGGCATGGTCTTGAAGTGTTCGTGCCTGAACAGAAAGTGGCCGACGACCCGAAGGTGATCCCGCTTTGTCTGGTGGCCGACGACCCGAAGGTGATCGGCGAGGTCTCCCGCTCCGTCGTCTAGTTGTCGCTCGCCGAGAGCATGGCGTGGTCTTGAAGTGTTCGCGCCACTCACCAGGAGCATGGCATGGTCTTGAAGTCGATCAGTTTCAGAACTCTGCATGTCTGCCGCCGCTCCATCCCCAGCAACAGACGAGCGCGTCGGCTGCCGCCTCCTGCTGCTGCGACCGAAGAGAGAAACAGCTTTGGAGAAGGACCCCTAAAAAAGAAGAAGAAATGGTGAAGGAGAAGACCCTCTCACATGTGAGGAGAGAGAGGGGGCCTGTCACGAGCACCAAAATTTAGAGACTGGTCTGATTTTTTTTTTTCTAAAAGCTACTTTTATTTTAATTTCTGAAAACGACATTCTGAGAGCTGGTTTTAAAAAAAATGGAAAGCAAACTCCGAGTGTTCACTGCCAAACACGGTTGAGGGGATTTTTACACTTAGACTCAAAAAGCTGAGTTTAAAAGAGTAACCAAAGTTACCAAACACACCCTAAGTCTTTGCTTAAGTTACAGAAGACATGACCCTCAGTAGAGTTGAATGAAAGAAATGATTGAAATAACGAATAAAGGCTTTGTTGTTTTTGTACTAGTAAAAAAAAGTGGAATGTTCATTTTTCATATGGTCCCAAGACACATCTATACTAATATGGAATTCAGTAAAACATTGCAACTGTCAATAGGGCTTTTCTTCCTTGTTCTACGCAAGGTTCAAATTATCGGTATCAGAATCGATATCAGACCACTCCTATGACTATTGGGATCGGCGGTATCGATAGTATCGGCTGTTTCGGATCTGAGTATCGAATTTTTTGGTAACGGAAAGCAAATAACTATTAGTAAATTATCAACATTTTAGAAAATATATTTTATACATTTATTCATAATTTTAAGTATGTCCAGTGTTGTTTTTTAGTATTTTTGAAATTGAATGAAATAGTAATCACCCTTGTCGATTGATTTACATGCGATAGATAAGTTTTCCTCTTTTATATGCTTTTACAACCTTACTATGCTTTTACATCCTTACTAATTGGTCATTTTCATTTAATTTTCCTTGTCGAATTGATCGAAAAAGCGACCTCTAATGTCGGTATCGAGTATCAGATCGGTACATGCCAAACCGTATCGGTATCGGCTGTATCGGATCGGTATCGGCCGATACTGCAAACTATGGTTCTACATCGCAGGCGAGCGCATGCACTTGTTCCATGTCGCGCGCACGCGAGGAGCAACCCCCTTAAAATGTTAGGACTTTATGATAAGGAATTGACCAACTAAGGATAAAAGCTATTGGGGACTAAACTTTTGGTAACCAATGCGTATGTCTAACTCAAACATTATTTGTTTCAGTAGCCTCTGATTCTAAAATTTATAAATGGAGCTAATCTAGAGCATTTGTGAGATGATTGAGTGCTAAGGGAATTATATTTTACATATTTGTGAAGGGTTTTCAAGTGGAATCTTCTTTCTCAAATCCAGTATTTAGTTTCAGATCTGTTGATATGAGTAATGTGGATTCACACACAAGGAGTACATCGAACCAATGGATGATGCCAAAACTAATTATTACAATTTACATGTCAAAACCTAATGCAGAGAATTATATGATAAAGCAATCAGTAAATGCAGTTGTTATGTAGCCAGTGTAAAATGAATTCAATTCTTGCAAGAGCACAAAATACAGTTGAAGCACACTGCAGAGTAACTTGCCTGTAAACTATCATTAAGCAAATGGACGAAAAAATTTGCAGTTTCAGAAGACATAACACAGACGTGATTGGCTCAAATTAGGCTGTTCGAGCCTAAACTGGAATTCCGGTTTACCTGTAAACTTACGCTCAGGGAAAACTAGAATTCTGGTTCAATTGAACCGGAATTCCGGTTCGGCTGATTTTGGCGGGATTTGGTGGTTTATTATGCAATTATCTTTTCTGATTTTGGTAGATTCTTTCCTAGTTTGTCAGGATTTTTTTTCTTAGGGCTTTAGTCTTTTCTTAAATAGATGATATGTAGAGAGGAAGGTTATTTATGTTGAATGATTATTTGATTTTGAGTTGCTCAATTGGAGCTCTCTCTCTCTTTTAATTCTCTTTTGTGATGATTGAGGTGTCAACCCTCGTTTCGGGTGTATTGGGTCATTGGGTTCAACTGTCGGTGTTTCCGTGTTGTGTCAAGACATTATATTGGTCTACACTTCTTTCTGTCTTCCTTCTTCGCTAAGGGCTATATGTGTTTCATTAGGTCTAGCCCTAGTTCTGGCAGCTCCTTTACCTATGGACTTCACTCCTAATTGTTGCAGCAGATGATCCTCCTCATCATATCCTCAATTAAGACTATCTTCAACTTCCTAAAAGTGCACTAATTTCCTATTTTAATAATGCGTTTTAAATTACGCTCTTTTTCGAACATATAAAAGGAGAGAGATCATAAAATAGAAACACAATCATGAATGCTTAGTTCATTTATATTGCCATCGCCTTGCACTGTTCTGTTGTATTATATTTCGCACCTCCAAGATGAATGCAACATTGCCTTTGTCCAAGTATCTTGCATTTGCTAGATGAATCCAACTTTTGTGTTCAGCTCTACTATGCGCCACATCAAGAGTCAAGACAATTATTACCATATCATGTTAAGTGAATCAATGCCAATATGTTTAGATCTATTCCTTGTTCTAGTTTTGCAACTACATTATTCCTATTGGTGCACTCATCTGTCTCTGTTCATATCAAACTGTGTTTTTTTCTTCATCTAGACTATTATTTGGACTAGAGGAGTTGTGGTCTCTCCCTGATAATTAAAGCAGAAATAAGACTGGTCTTTCTGCTTGCCAGCTAACCTTTGCATGGCCCTCCCTGATAACTTAAATTCCAACAAGGTTGCCCTTCCTGCTTGCAAGCTAACCTATGATTTGCAGTACGCCCCTCTTTTACTCAGATGAACTGCAGGGACCACAACCCAACATACCCCTATTCAGAGAGGGTTAAGTTCAGGTTGATAGCCCATTGCAATTATTTGCTCAATGATTGATGCTGCCAACCCAATTTATTTGCCCTCATTCTTCAATACCAAACCCCCGTTTCCATGTGAACATGCTTTCTTAACAATGATCACATATTTCTATATGCGATATATATATGGCTTGTTCTGTCCTCTATTTTGGATTATATCCAGAATGATATAGGGATTTTCTTTCTGTTTGGCCACTTAACTTTTTGTCCATAATTATGTAGTTCCGGCAAAGACAATGTATAACCATGTAACCACTTTCTTATGAAGGGACGAGGGTTGGTAATTGGGCCAAGCCTTGTAAAGGACCTGCACCTTCTCATAGCTTATTGTCCTCCATTATTCTGAAGTACAACATAATGATTATATCAGCAAGTAAAAATGGTTGGAAGAAGCCCATTGAAATGTAAACTGAAGTCCCCAAAAAATCCCAGAGGTAAATTTTTATTATCAGTTATCTACAGGATATAGAATGTCTAATAACAAGAAACTAAAAAAGAACACGATTACAAAAAATAATTTTTGGCAGGAAGCTGAAAAGATGGTTAAAAAGAATAAAATCTTACTGGTGCTTCGATAAAATCTTTTGGGCGCCTTATTTTGATAACAGATCCAGATAAAGATCTTCCATCCAAAAAGAGAGCTGCTGTAGCATCCTCAGGTGTAAGGAATTCAACGACAGCCTGACACTTCTCTTTGTTTATCTGTGAGAAAACAAGAATGAGTGGAGAAAGACAACATTCTGTTAACTTCATATGTAGAAAAGGCACGTGAGAGATCAAGAATCAAGTAAAACTGAATAATCACATACAATGCAGCTGATGCATGGCTTTGCTCCTTGGATGTGATTAGCATGTGATGACAGCAGTAGTTCGTTAAGGCTATCAATCACTACTTTTTCAGAAGCAGTTGGCAGCAAGTTTTCTACATAAAGCCTCCTCAAAGGACGTGTTGCTTGAGTCAGCTGCACAGAATCGATGGACGCACTTACCAATGTTGTCATACTATCTAATGAAGGTGCAGGCCGAGGCTTTGTTACAGCTGGTGTAGCAAGGGTAGACGAGACCAACTCAAGCATCTTACTAGTAGATGACTGGAAATTGAACTGAGTGGATCCTGGATCGGCGTTGCTTGTTCCTGCAGGAGGCTGATCCCATGTGGAACTTTTCCTCTCAGGGGAACGAATAGTTGGGGATGGAGTCTTAACAGCTGTCCCAGTTTTCCTCTTCCTAGGTGAATAGCCACCAAGCCCACTCCCATGTTTACGGTAATGGCCACTAGTATGCCCTCCATTTCCTGAAGCCCTATATTTACCATCATCTGAGTACTTCCCTCTAGACTTATCTTTAAAGGACTGAAATGGAGACCCATCAAAATCCCTTCCATCATAGGGGTTCCTGTGTGCCCTAGGCGACGATGAAGCAGACCTGTCTCTTTCTCGATTGTATTCCTGGCTCCTAGACCTTCTCCTTTTTGACCTTGACTCCTCGTGATAAGTTGGAGAGTGCTCTTTCTTTCGACCTTTTCTTTCTTTATATTCTGCATCTCGCAATTTCCCAGAATCATGCTTCTTTGAAACAGACCTGTCAATCTCGGACTTCATTTTCTCATCAATGTGACTCTCATGCTTTCTTTTTTCCTCCTTTCTAGACTCTCTCTCTCTTTCTTCATGTTTATCCTTGTCTACCGAAACCTCATTCCACTTCTTTTCAACCTTCTCAGAACCACTAGACTTGTCTTTAAAGGACTGAAATGGAGACTCATCAAAATCCCTTCCATTGTAGGGGTTCCTGTGTGCCCTGGGCGACAATGAAGCAGACCTGTCTCTTTCTCGATTGTATTCCTGGCTCCTAGACCTTCTCCTTTTTGACCTTGACTCCTCACGATAAGTTAGAGAGCGCTCTTTCTTTCGACCTTTTCTTCCTTTATATTCTGCATCTCGCAATTTCCCAGAATCGTGCTTCTTTGAAACAGACCTGACAATCTCGGACTTCATTTTCTCATCAATGTGACTCTCATACTTTCTTTTCTCCTCCTTTCTAGACTTTCTCTCTCTTTCTTCATGTTTATCCTTGTCTACCGAAACCTCATTCCACTTCTTTTCAGAAACCTTTTCAGAACCACTTCCTAAGCGGTTATCTGGCCTGCTCCTATAGTGATATTGCTCTTCATTATTACTTTGTTTGTCTCTACTGCTTTTATTATAGCTGGATTTCACCTTCATCTTGACTTCAGAATCACTAGTCCCTTTATCCTTGCCTTCAAAGTGATCTTGCTTCTTTTTAGAGATTGCTTCTTCTAGCTTTCTTGGGCCATTTTTCAGCAAATTCTTCTTTTTGGGCGGACTAACATCAGAGTCGTGTTCCAATGCACGAACGTCATGACCTTTTTCAGATGACTCCGTTATTTCATTCCCTCTTTCTTTAGCATCTAAACTGGGTTTCTTTTTCCGTCTTGACATAATATCCTCAAAGCTATAAGGTCTAGTACGTGCTGCAGTGCTTTCAATAGAACTTCTGCGAGTAGTCTCCTTTCTTCTATCAGTTGTGCTCATCTTGCCTCAGTATAAAAATCATACACTTGTATTTACATTTTCTATTCTATGTCCCACGGACTTAGAAAAAACAGCATGCCGTCATTCCAACTAAACTAGGCTTCCTTCCTGCAACTATCACAGCAAAACGAATAAAACCAAATAACCTGCACTGGTGGATCCTACAGAAGAGCCTGTGGTTCATAAGCAAATCTACAAGGAAAACAAATCATAATTCAAATTTATCATTCAATAATGAAGTTTTAAATGTGCTGTATCATTAGATACAAGAACTACAACGGAGAGTAGATACATGACATATCATGATTCAATAAATTTATTATTCAATAATGAAGATTTAAATGTACAGTATTTTTAGATACAAGAACTCTAATGAAGAGTAGATACATGACATGTCATATGTCTATGTCTATATGAGACCAGAATTTCAATAATAACAAAATATGACATAATAATGCCAATGTTAGCAGGTTTAGTTAGTAGACTATTGAAAGGTACTTTAGTAGTAAAATTTATACCATATCTAACTTAAATGGAACGACACATTGGGACCTAGATGTAGGTACTAGGTAAGATGATACCATACCACCCCCCCCCCCCCCCCTGCTGGCCCCAAAAAAAATCATGAACCAAAAGATTTTACACGTACAAATGAAACTTTGAAGAGTAAGTAGATGGAGTGCAAGTGGACAAGAGCAACTTTATAGTACACAAGAAATAGATTAGTGACCCCCACTTCCTCCAATCTTCTGGGTGCACAAATGATGAAGCTTGTATAGGAGAAATAAAATTAGACTTCCAATTCCAAGGACACGAGACTACAAAGTGCAGTGGAAGTGAAGCGAGTGAAACACTACGAAGTTCAATCAAAGTCGAATTACAAGGAAGATTTAAACGTATCGTGTGGCCAATGGCAGTGCCGAGAAGAGAAATGTAAGAAGTTAAGACATCCCCGGCCCAAAAAAATTCATGAACCAAAAGATTTTGCACGTACAAATGAAACTTTGTAGAGTAAGTAGATGGAGTGCAAGTGGACAAGAGCAACTTATTGCACACAAGAAATAGACCCCCACTTCCTCCAATCTTCTGGGTGCACAAATGATGAAGCTTGTATGGGAGAAATAAAATTAGACTTCCAATTCCGAGGACACGAGACTACCAAGTGGAAGTGAAGCAAGTGAAACACTCCGAAGTTCAATCGAAGTTGAATTGCAAGGAAGATTTAAACGTGTGGCGTGGCCAATGGCCGCGCCGATAAGAGGAATGGAAGAAGCTAAGACATGGGTAAAACAAAATCCGATGACTACAAATTTTAACTGGTCAACTAACCATTCGTTACTCGAGACAACCTTTGTCTTGACATACTTCGTTTTCGACTCTCCTCGAAAACCCTTAATGTTCACTTTAGGCAACCTCAAATCAATTGAAGTTACTGGCTAAAAAACTGTACGTCTACGGAATCAAGAGCCCATCTAATTCAGACTGATCAGTAGCCATTGAGGAAACTATTTATAAATCAAGCGAAATTAATCAATACCCACTTGCCGAAACTACCTATAAATCAAGAAAAAGTACTACTTAAC
Organism: Iris macrosiphon; assembly: GCA_036927795.1. Classification (NCBI taxonomy): domain Eukaryota; kingdom Viridiplantae; phylum Streptophyta; class Magnoliopsida; order Asparagales; family Iridaceae; genus Iris; species Iris macrosiphon. Next base: position 1,328,785 of record JAYESA010000007.1, on the reverse strand, counting down.
AAGAATAGGAACATGGAAACTTTTATCAGAATCGACAATTTCTCAACAGATCTGCCAACTACTGAAATTTGCACAAAAAACTAAACATTTTTTTCTTGCGGAACAAGTAGCGAGACCCTAAGGATTTGATCATAATGAATGGTAGAAATTCTAATAAAAAAAAGGAAGAAAAAGAGAAGGAGAGTTACCAGGAGTTCGTGGAAGTGAGGAGAAGGGGAAAGAGAGGATGAGGGGGGATGGAACCCTAACCCTAATAATTAAGCATTTGCTGTGCGGCCAGGTGCATCAAGTCACACCTCTCACACCAAAACCTTCCTTTTATTTTGCATATAAGCCCCTTATATACATTTTAATATTTCTTTGAGTTTCATACAGAATATTTTGGACATCAAATTCCTAGATATTTTAGTTTTATTGCGCCTAGATATGAGATGCTATTTTCTAGAATATAGAATTATGTGTTAGTATTCTAAATATATTGCTAGGAATATAATATTAAGGAACATAGTTTCTGTAAATTGATCCCAAATTTATATTAATGTAATTGATTCTCTATAGTTTGGCTCTAAGTATAAGATTTGTGTTGGGTCATGGTTTTGGTTAAGTCGGACGATTAAAGTAAAGTTTTTATCCTATTCACAATGAAGGCTATAAAGTTATTAAAATATTCTAGTACTTTAATTAGAATTTTTTTATATATTTATCTCACTTTATCCTATTATCAATCAAGAAATTGTCAAATTTTGTCTTACAATTATTGAGATTGGGTCATATTTGCTCGGGTTAAGTTAAGCTTGAATATGGGTTTTGGTCATGCGAGGTTCATGTCCAATCGGATTTAAGTCGAATCGACTAAAGTTTATTATGTTCAAAATTATCATTATTCATTTTAGTTGGAAAATATCCATACTCATTTCTCGACATGGGACTGATATATTATTTGTAAAATAAAAAATGTAACATTATTTTTTTAACTTTTTTTTGGGAAATAATCATATAAAGAATATCGTATATATAATATGAAAAATTCTAAATTTGGCATTAAAACTTTCATGTTCAAACAAATGAGCTTTCCCAACCTTATTTTTATTATTAGAATGCAGCTTATAAACGACTCAAAATTGAACTGGCAGTATGTATATCATCAATTAGTAATATATGAAAAAATAACTACCATTATGTATATCATCAATTTAGTAATATAAAAAAAAAACCGGTATATGTCTTTCTCACGTACGTGAGGAAACATAAAAAAAACAACCTCAACATGTACAAATCATAAAATATATTTAAATTTTAAATTATATTTAAACTAAGTACATAATAGTACCTAATTAAATACATATAAAAATAAATTGATAATAAATCATAATAAAAATTTATTACAAATATTATAATATAATTTAAATTTTAATCTAAATTTTTAATAACACCATACATATTTTATATATGTCACTAATATATATATATATATATATATATATATATATATATATATATATATAAATTAACTAAGAATAAAATATATAAATTAATAATATGTAAATTATACACATTTAAATTAACAGAATCAGTGACCATTAATAGTTATACACTTCCACCTACAATTTATGTAAAGAATAATTTGGCTTTAAACTATTTTATACTATTTCAAAATAAATTGTTATACAAATATATATTTAAAAGTGAAAAAATAAAAACAAATACCGACCTTATAAAACCTCGTCCGGAGGACTCTCCCTCCCACACCTCCAATGTCCGTCTGCTATCCCTCCGCGCTTCGCTCCCTCTTCTTCTTTTTCTTCTACTCCTCCTCTACTAAGAACCCTAACTTTTCCCGCCATTATTGCTCCATGTCCTCCTGTCCCAGCTCCCGCGGCGGCCGGAGAGGCCGCGGAAGGGTCCGCGGCGGAGGCGGGAGGGGTGGCGGAAGGGGAGGCGGAGGAAGGGGCGGCGGAGGAAGGGGGGAGCAGCGGTGGTGGGACCCACAATGGAGGGCCGAGCGCCTCCGGCAGTTGTCCGGGCCGGTGATCTCCTCTCCCAATCCAGCTTTAAAACGTCTCCTTTACTGATTTCTCCTTTCGATTTACCGATCGATTATTTTTTGATTATTGTTTGATGTAGGCTTAATGTTAGTACGAAAGATTTTAACTTTTAGGACTGGATCAACAATAATGCATTTTCATGGATTCCCGATTTATGGGTTAGTGGGCTGGTGAAGGATTTTCGACTGAGACAATGTTCATTTAAAAAAGAAATACATTCCTAGAAATGTTACTTTTTGAAACTTATTAACAAACTAGCATTTTTATAGGTTTTAGATTTATGAACAGTGGGGTGGTGGTGAATGATTTACGACTAAAAAATATTTCATAAATACTATGATTTTGGAAGATACTATAAATGTTGCATGGACAAGGATAAGACACCGTTTTGACATGGCAATATGTACACAACATCGAGTTTGGTGTGTCCTAGTGTATATTGGAGTCCGTGTTGTATCCAGTACATGTCTGATGTGACACAGACATGGCACTGAGTTTTCGAGTGTCTGTGTTTCGTTTCTTATTACCAAACTACTGTCATTTTCTAAAATGAGAATTCAGTTAAAATTACGTTTGGCTGGACCAGAAACTGTGTTTTTAGAATGCAATTTCTACTAATGAAACCACATCTTGTAGATGTGATTTCAAAAACAACTGTAATAAGTTTCAAAAGTACCATTTCATTGAATATTATTTCTTATTAGAAGTAACATCATTTTAGTCGAAATTAAGACAGGTGAATATGGATATATGATAATATGAAAGCAGTATTCTTGAGGCACACACATCAAGGTGGAATTTTGATTTCACTTTGTTAGAAGCAGCTTCAAGGTATAAATATTGAAGCAAGAAGCTTGGTATTGGTTATGATAGATACTAAGAAGATTACGCGTTTGTGCTAGAAACAATTTTCATTTAGACCCAAATAAACTATATAAGTTTTGTAAGGTAATACTTAAACAAACACTAAAAATAATAAAGTATCTGAGCAAGGACTCGGTGGTTCATTTTGTAAGGAGTTCAAACATTCCTCGAGTCTCTGTCGAGGGTGAAGAAGTATGACAAAGAAGGTGGTTTAAGTTCGTCATTTTAATTAATTGCCAAGGAATCGTTCAATCTATTTGGTGGTCTATCTTAACGGCATCAGTTTGTTAGCCCTTTGTTTATTAAGTTTCTGTACGATTTTCCACCACCACAACATTGAAAAACTTATGTTTTCATTCTACTTCAGTGAAGTTTCATGAAAGTGGTTTATTCACAAATCTCTTTTCGTTTTTTTTTTTTTGTAATTTTTCTACCGTGGAAATTGACAAATTCTTGTTTTTTTTTTCCTTCTGGTTTTGCTTAATAATCCCATGAAAACCGAGGTTTTAAGACATTTCGTAGAAATTTGAAGTTAGCTCTAAATAAATTTGATTGTTGTAGCTTCATACATACATATGCGTGTATTTAGTTGGAATTTCCTTTCTCTAGGTGGAAAAGCTAGATGAAAATGAATGGTGTACCAAGTTGCAGCAACTTAAAGAGGGTGGGCATAAGGAGCTTGTAGTCAAGCAGAATTTTGGGCATGATGGACAAAATACTCTTGCAGACATGGCTCGCCAACAAGGCCTTCATTTGTAAGTCCTTTTTTTGGCATATATATATGAATGTTCCTTTTCTTTTGTTTGTTCTTTCTTTGCCTTTGCTATTAAATGCATGGAAGGCTGACAATCCTTTGTTTTGGCATTTGTTTTTGGGAAGAAAGTCATGCATACAATAAAGGGAGGACACTTGTTTTTAGCAAAGTTCCATTGCCTGATTACCGTGCAGATCTTGACGAACGGCATGGATCAACACAAAAGGAGGTAGTATTCATGTAAATTTTCATACCTAAGATGGAAATCTTTATAATGTAGTATACTAATTATCTTATATTATATTTTTTATCCGGTAGATCAATATGTCTATAGAGACGGAGAGGAGAGTTGAGAATCTTCTGTCTAGATCAAAAGGCATGTCACTAATTAATGATGCCGGTAACACATCCAGTCACATGAGTGCACAGTCCTTACCTGAGAAAATGATGGCCAATGGCAAATCACTAGAGGTTGATGATATGAAGGAGAAGTTCAGTTCTGAACTTAGGGAGCTGCAGAACTCCAGACAGGTATGCTCATCTAGGGTCACTGGGTTGCATATTAATATAATGAGAATCTACACTTCACAGAGTTGTTTTAGACTGGATTATGCTTCTTATTGCTTTCACAGTCCTCTGCCAGTGCAAGATTAATGCAGTCATTCAGGGAAAAATTACCAGCATATAAGGTGAAAGAAGAGTTTTTAAATGCTGTTGTCAACAACCAGGTAAAAATGTGTTTGTGATTACTCTTATATCACTTTTTGTTTGGAACGAGCAAAACAGCTGCTTTGACCAGAAGAACGTTTTGTATATCTCTATCATCTCGATTTGTACTTCCCTCTTATTGGTTAAAATGGTTTGTTTTTGTCATTTCTCCGCATTGTAGACTGTATTAAAAATTTAAGTTTGTGAAATAATATCTATTGATTAGCTTCGGTCCCTATACAATAAAATACATCCCTGGTGTTGTGTTAGTTATTTTTTTTCAAAGATTGGAAAAGTGAATCATTCTTATTTATGATACTCGTTATATACAATTTAGACAATGGTCATTTTGCGCAATGCTAAACTGATGGATCTCTACAAAGTCAAATGCACAATAGTCGGTCAAGAAATGCTATACGATGGTATATAGTTTACTGATATTCTAATTGAATAGTTGACTACTTTTCGACCATCAAGACTGCTTTTTGCTATTTCTTATGTAGATAAAACTGAATATTCTTGTCAAGGAGGTGTCTGGCCTATTCCTTTGTACATAGACATTAATCTTAGAATGACATTGGTTATGTGAATTGGAGATAACAAGGAGGAGACAGTACGAGGTTAAGTATACACTGATTCGTGTGATTTAGTTTATAATATTAAATCATCTAACCACGCAAGATGAGGTAGCAGTAGCACATATAAGGATGCAGTACCTAGATTTCGGATGGCCGAACAGGTGAGGAGAGCATGTAAAGGAAGCACTAAGGTAATGTTATTGTAAACTGAAAGAACTGAGATGGTGTATGAAAATAATATACAAGGAGATTTGAATAAAGGATGTTGAATGTGTTGAAGGGAAAAGAAGAGGAAAGATCCATTATGAACGGAAAACTATGAGAAGGAATTGGAGAAAATTACATAACACTGTCAATAAGTATCTGACAAAGCAAAAGCCGAGTGACGGTGCAGTTTGTTGAATGCTTAGTTCATGACTGGGAATAAGGAAGAAAACTAAAGAAGTTGTGTAGAGGAATTTTACTAAAGATGAAAAAACTTAGGTGGAAGCTCTCTTTGCTGTGCTTTTTGTGGGCAGTGTTGTATTTATGTAAAATACTACAGAAGCTTGAGTGGGAAGAGCGAACATGGGCTGAATTCTTTATGAATGAGCTCTTTTCTTTTTTTGGCTGTTTTTGGGTTGTTAGAAAATGGGGAAAAGAAAGAGAAAAAGAAAGCAAAAAGAATTTTTTTTGCTTGTTTGGTTGATAATTAAGTTTGAGAGAAATGAAAGAGGAGATGAAAAGAGAGAGGGAAAGATACAGGTACTAAGATGGAGAAAGGGACGTGTTTGTGGAGAGAGGGAGAGAAACAATCAGGAGGTGAGAGAGCTAGGTTGAGAGAGAGAAAATGGAAACCCACCATTTTCAGAGGGGAATGACAAGGACAATTCATATTAGTTATGTTCTCTCTCTCTCTCTCTCTCTCTCTCTCGTTCCTTTTTCTTTTCTTCCGACCGAACATGATAAACATATTTTCTCTTTCATTTTATTTTCACTCCCTTTCCCTCAAAGCAAACACAGTCTTAGGGAAGTGAATTTTATCGGTATATGAACAAGTAAACTATTGAAGCCACACAAATTTATTTGATGGGTTTGAGAAAAAATGCAACATGTGAATATTCCTAATATGAGATGTATGCGTAGTACTTCTCATCCTTTCATGGACATAGTTTGGATAACCTACTTTTAGGGCTTGTGTGGATTGAAGGAGCTGAGAAGGAGGGAAAGTGCAAACCCATGTAGTCATATGCTTGGACTTTCATGCACTTTCTTGTCTCCCTTGCTTCCAAAATGTGTGTTTGGATAGCTAAATGTAAAGGAGTTGAGGAAGTGAGAAAGTACACTATAATACTAACTAAAACTATTAATTATCTAATTGGAATTATAAGTAACTATTAGTACTAGTTATTTAACTTAATTATTGATTAAATATTAAACAACTAATGTTGACAAATAGTTTTTTTACTTATTTAAAATAATTATTAAATAATAAAGCATTATTTTTAATATTTAATTATTTTAATTATCTTAATATCACTTAGCATTATTACCTACTGATATTTATTAAATATCTTATTATTTTCAAATATTAAATTATTTTATATTGATTACGTTTATGAATTACTTAATAGTAATTATATTGATAAGTTATTTATTAATATTAATAATTTAATACAATTTATTATTTATTTATAAATATAAATTTTATTTTATTTTTAATAATAATAAAGTATTATTAACTACTAAATGTTATTTTATTATCTTAATTGTTTAATAATGATTAAGTATCTTACTTACTAAATTATCGATGTAATATTAATTAATTATGATAAATAAGTAATTAAGTTTTACTATGAAAAAAATAAGAGTTTCGCCCCACTTCGTCCTTGTAAAAGAGGATGTGGGATGAGGGTTAAAAGAGGACAGGGGACGTACATTATTTGGAAATCCATCATTGGCATCCAAATCCTCCCCAACTTGGGTCTCAACCAAGAAAGGAGGTAGAGGGAAGTTGGCCAAAATCCTAGAATCTAGCCACTTCCCTCACACCTCCTCCAAACCAAACAGCCCCTTAGATCTTGATTTATGGCTGATATTGTCTTCTTAATTCTTAACTGTGTTATTGAGTACTAAATTTCGTACCACGTTAGTATTTTGCATGCTTGTAAACTCATTTTACATGTTTGTATACCAAAGTGTATTTGGCGCTACTTGTGTGGCTGTTCTAGTAATGCTTATTTTTTCATGAGCTTTGTTAATGCAGGTGTTGGTTGTTTCTGGAGAGACAGGTTGTGGCAAAACCACACAATTACCCCAGTTTATACTGGAGGAAGAAATAGCACATCTTCGTGGAGCAGATTGCAACATTATCTGCACTCAACCACGTCGTATATCTGCCATATCTGTTTCAGCAAGAATTGCTTCAGAAAGGGGCGAGAATCTTGGAGAAACTGTTGGCTACCAGATCCGCTTGGAAGCAAGACGTTCAGCGCAAACACGACTTCTTTTTTGTACAACAGGAGTGTTACTCCGAAGGCTGGTACTTAGATACTCTTCACATGTGTATTCATTTACTGAACGAATGCCATGATATGATATATTTTCTTCCAATCACGATGGTTAGCTATTAAATTTTAATATAGTAGATTTTGAACTGTCGATCTTGTTTGTTTGGAATTTATTATTTCTAATTATAAAGTTTTGGTCTATTGCCTTTCAGTTCTTCCTGTTTGTTTGGAAAATGTAAACTGTGTTTGGCAAAAAAAATTCTTGGTGAACCTAGACGTTTAGTACATTGGCTTTCAGTAGTTCCTGTTTGTTTACGAAACATAATTTTTTATTACCAAATGCTTTTTCTCACACTTAGAAGTTTTGACAGGTTCAGGAACCTGATCTGGAAGCTGTCAGTCACTTAATAGTGGATGAAATTCATGAAAGAGGAATGAATGAGGATTTCCTCATTATAATATTACATGACCTTCTTATTCGACGTCCAGATCTTCGTCTAATTTTAATGAGTGCTACTATAAATGCTGATCTCTTTTCTAAATACTTTGGAAATGCACCAGTTATCCATATACCGGTATTGTAACATTTTATTCTTCTGATAATTCTGTTTTATATGTATCTTCTCAGGGTTTTATTACTACAGTTAAATATTTTTTATTTATTTCTTTTTCCAGGGGATGACTTTTCCAGTAACAGAGGTGTTCCTTGAAGATATTTTGGAGAAAACTCACTACCGGATACAACCAGACCCTGACAATTTCCAATGGAACTCAAGAAGAAGAAGACAACAATCAAACAAAAGTGATCCACTGACTGAAATGTTTGAGGTATACTACATTTAACTTAATACCCAACTCTTTTCAAGTTATATCAAGAAAGATGTTATTGAGTCCTATTTACCTTGTCGATCTTTTTTGCAATATCATGTAGTTTCGATTTGCATGCTTCATAAATAAATAAAAAACCTTCAAAGTGTTCAACATTCTATTCAAGAAGTTATTGATTTCTTCATATATGGATACTTTCATATAAAAGCCTTATTAGACTTACCATGTTGTTAAATAGCACAAATTAAAAGCAATTCTTTCTCATATCAATCATTTCCGTCTTGGAAAATAGACTAGGGATAAGTGTTTACATTTGATCAAATGGATAAACACTTCTATTTTGACTATGCTCTGATCAAAATGATATATTTGGCATAAAGTGATTTCCTTCTATTGAAATGAGCAAGATCAATAAAGAAATTCAGGGCCACAGACTGAATGTTATTATTTGTAGTCTTTAAAACTAAAAAGTTAAGGTGGTTAATGGACTCGGAAGAATTTCTTCTTCTGATCTATGTTGTTAGTATCTTATGATACACGATATGCCACGATATATTACCATTTGTTACGTATCGGTTGATCCGATAAATATAGGCTGATAGGTAGGTATCAATTTTTGTATTTGAGTCATGCAATGTATACTTAAGAATCTAGATTCTAGAATAGATAGACCTGTAAGGATGAAACAAATAAAAGATTTATGAGAAAATTCTGTGAAATCATGTTCATATTTGGATTTAGGAGGATAGACCTAAACTCTTAGTGTTACTGTATCATACGATACACAATACGATATGCAAGCAAAGTGAAACACGATATATATCGCCAGTTGACAAGATAGCTTCTGATAGCAACTTGAAGCTTGGTTTTGTCATCTTGAAAAAAGTATTTATTTACTGTAAGAGGGACGAAGCAGATTATGCCCAATACGGAAGGAACACCGTTATTGAACTAATTTGTGTGATGAGTGAATTCCTCTTTTTTTGGTGGATCCAGAGTCTATGAAACTAAGTTTTGCATTTCAACTTGCTAATTAGGCTAGGGTGGTCCCTCTAATTGCTGGATGTGGGTTACATCAAGAACCTCTTTGACTGCTATCTCCATTTCTTGTTCGATCTTTTAAGTCACGTGTCTGAGAGAAAAAGAACCACTTCACTGATTCAAGAAAAATAGCCTACACCATGATTATTGCCCTACAGGATAAGGAACAATATCTTTTTACGAAGTTTTCTTGGCAGCTTAGGTTTTTTTTTTGAAGCTCCCATCTTAACTAAGTTATTGCAGTGTTGCTAGGCTGGTGAAATCAGAGATCTGACTATATTTCTTTATCAGAACTCGCGAACTTTGGGGTATTTGATTTTATGTTTCAATCTTTGAGAATTTAACCTCCATCTCTTTATGTGTTATTATTTTATATTTCTTTTTATCCATAATTTGGACAGCCACCTTAATTTTTCTTTCAGTTGCAGCAATAACAATTTTTCTTTAGAAATTGCGGACTAGTCACTAAATCAGTCTCATTTTGTTGTCTCCAGGGCTTTTAGAAATTAAGAGTTTTTTCGGTGTCTTTACAGACTCGCTTAGTTTTGTTGGCATCTGATTGTTGTTATGATTATCTACTTCTCTATGCATGTCATGTTATTAACTTTTGTTAAACTAGTCATTACAATATTTGTCAAACCTGTTTAATTTAATGTGAAAGTTCTTGTTTGTAAAACATTTAACTATGTTTAATGTGCTTATCATTATGAAAAATCACTTTACATCATCATTATCTTTTGTCATTTAGGATAACTTCCGACACTTGGTTGTATTATATGAAGTAAGCCTGACGCAACATGAACTGCAGAATGGTTTGACCATACTACAATATGCTCTTTCTTGCATTAGCAAATTGATTTACCATTTCCTTTTTCTTTTTAATGTAGGATGTCGATATCAATAGCCAATATACAAACTACAGCAAATCTACGAGACAATCTCTTGAGGACTGGAATGGTGCACAGTTGGATTTGGGCCTTGTAAGTAACTTTAAACTATTGACCGCTGCAGGTTTGTTGTTCCGTTTGCACTCTTTGGCCTAATGTGTCATAGAGATGAATGCAACTAGGGTTGCAAATGAACAGAGCAGCTACAAGCTCGTTTCTGACTCTCATCACTCATCACATTTCCTTTGTTGTCAATATCTTATGATACACGATTCGCATCCGATACACATTTTAGGATGCGATAGAAATATACAATACAACGTAATAAACATGATGAATTGTTGAACGATACGAAAGGGACAATTTATCTTCTAGTACACTTTATGTATTGTACAATACGATACACATCCCCTACTATAGCGTATCATCTGATATCAAAAGTCAAAACTGACTATTTTAGTGGTTTAATTTTTGTAGCCCGTGTGACACCGCCAAAACTCAACTCAACTACTCAGGTTAACCGTTCAAGCCCTGTCACAACTTTTTCATTTCCGAAAATCTCTTACGAGTGAACACTTTTGATGAGCGTCTCCTTTCCAGCATCCTTATTGACTTCCATGGTCTCCAAATATGACTTCTGATATCTTTGGGGGTGGTATTTAGCATCTCCGGAGACTACAACAATTAAGACAATTGATTTTCTCCAAACATTTGTTTTTGGTTTAATGTTTCTATATCTTTTTGTAATGATTTCTTAAACTATCTTTATCTTTTGTTTTAGGTTTCTTCTTAGAGTTTCCATCTTTGCTTTATAAAGTGTATACAAGTTATAATTGTTTAGAAAATAGAATATGCAACAAAATATTGTTTGAATGCCAACAAATTGATTGTTCTTCAATGATGCTATATTGATGAATAATACCATTATGTAACACTAATGGTATAGTTTTTGCTCTTAGTTATTGATCTTATATCGAAGATCCTCAAGCTTAGTAGGTAGAGTACGAGCCTCTTAACCTTGTGGTCGTTGGTTTGATCCACACCGTGGGTGATTATTTAGTCACAGGAGCTGCCAAAACTAGGGTACGCCTAAGCGAATGTGGATTGAGGCTGTAACAACCGATATGTTATTTTATTAGCGTTGATGATTGGTAGAGCTGAATGGAAGTTAAAGGATTCAAACAGCTGGTCCCAAATTTGTTTGATTTGCATTCAAATAGCTGGCCCCAAAATAAAATTGTGTACTTTGGAAAGTCCCTAGCATGTGTTACAACAGGTACGTCACAGTCGTAACTCGTACTGCTCGTGGCCTGTCCGTGCTTCCTAGGTTGTAAAAATTTAAAGAGTTCAAGTTCTTTTTTGTCAATCCATTAAACGACCTTACGCCATATCTTATCGACAGCTTCCTAAGAAAGAAAAGAGCTGAGTGGAGAAGATGGATTCATGTAGCGAAGGCTTCGTTTTCCTTGTCATTGTAGCCTAAGGATGAAATATGACTCCTGTTTGTATGCATGTTAATCAAATTATCATTAGTTATCTAATACTTTAACTATATGCACAAAATGCAAATTTTCTGTTTTAAGAATAAATACTATCTTGTTCCATGGTGCTTGTAGTAGTTCCTTGGTTTCATTAAGATGTCATTTGTATCTCTAATTATATAAAACCCTGAATTATTCATATCTTGTATGTAAACTTCTCAGGTTGAAGCAACAATTGAGCATGTTTGCCGGCATGAAGGGGATGGAGCAATCCTGGTGTTTCTCACAGGTTGGGATGAAATATCTAAGCTGACAGAGAAAATTAAGGGAAACACTCTTCTTGGAAACTCTAGCAAGTTTCTAATTCTTCCATTACATGGTTCAATGCCTACTGTCAATCAACGGGAAATATTTGACAGACCACCAAGTAACATGAGGCAAGTACTTATCTTATTAACCCAGTTGGGGGATATATGAATACCTTAGACATTACAAATTTGATATGATCTTAACCTTCTGGTGTACTGTCTGTAATCAACCTGACTTATTGTGTACTTTCTTTTATATTTGCACCATATGAACTTGTTGAAATTTCTGTTATGTAGTGCACTCTCTGCCTAGAGGTTTTTCTAGTTAAGAATTGGCATAGGATACGATTTCTTCTTTGGCAATGAATGAGGCATGTCAGGAGTGCGATATAGAAAGCTTACGACCCATTGAAGAATGCGTTGTCATCAGGATTCAGGCAAATGTGATGATTTATAGCTTTATCCCATTTGCACGAAGTGCAAATTGTGCCTTCCTGTATGGGAGCCAATCTCTGCCTGCTGGTTTTTTTTTTCTTTCATCTCAAAGTGATTAGTCATGCTGTGGAAATTCTTTGCATGGATGTATAGATACCTTAACATTGTTAGTGAAGGCAAATCACTTGTGGTCTCTAGGTTTACATGATATTTTGCTAATTGAACTTGTTGTTGAATAATACATAATTAAATCGTAAGTTGGAGACTAAAATATGGTAGAGTACACTTGTATGGAGACAAACATATTATATGCTGAACTGTTGTTTGTTTTACCAGTAGTTGGTATGAATCACTCAGAAAGAAAGAAATTGTGTGCCAGTGCCATGAGGTTCCCGCTTATGCCGGGTCTAGGGAGGGTCAAGATGGACACAGCCTTACCCCCATATATGGAAATGCTGTTTCGGCAACTAGAACCTGCATTCAGGATGTAAGCAACAAGCTTTGTCATCATGCCAAGCTACCTCTTTATGAATCACTCAAATAAGTCTCGACTTAGTTCAATTTCTTGGAAATTTGATTGAGTTCAATATATTGTGGACAAGAACACATGAATTTGCACTGAATAACTTTTTTTTTTAATAAGTGCCTTGTGATGCCTATGTTGCCATACATTGTAGTATATACTAAGGCATAAACTTCAAAACAGATTACATGCGCTCACCAAGTCGTATGACTAAAAATGCCCTGGTAAATTTTCAGCAGGACACATTGAATGATGTTGATATACAGATAAATGTTGGAGGAAAAAGAGCGTGAAAAACTTCTCAAAGGGAGTTCCCTGCTTTATCAAAGTTTGGGCATCGCAATGGTTGAGGCCTTTGGTAGGGGAGGGAGGTCCTGGGTTCAAAACCAAGGGGGGCAGTGAAGTAACTGTCCTTGTTTTAAAAGAAAGTTGCTTGTGTTTCTTGTAATAGTGTCATAAAACTACTATATAAAAGATTTTTTGTACATTATTAATCTGCTTTGTTTCGCAAGACACTTCTTCACCTATTCCTGAAGTGGCATGGTGTTCCTCATGCTAGTATAATCAATATGTTGCAAGCCTACAAACTACTAAATTCACACATAGGGTGATACATATTTCTGTCCTGTCAATGATTGCAGGAAAATTGTTCTGGCAACAAATATTGCAGAAAGTAGTATCACCATAGACGATGTTGTGTATGTCATAGACTGTGGAAAGGCGAAAGAAACAAGTTATGATGCTTTGAATAAACTAGCTTGTCTGTTGCCAACATGGATATCAAAGGCCTCAGCGCATCAGGTAAGTTAATTACAGTAAGCATACGATCCCTTAACTAACAATAAGATATATCTCATATAGGGTTATCTATACAGAGACGGGGGCGGGCAGGGCGTGTTCAACCTGGAGTTTGTTATAAGTTGTACCCAAAAATTGTTCATGATGCTATGCCCCAGTACCAGTTACCTGAAATTCTTCGAACCCCTTTGCAAGAGCTTTGCCTTACTATCAAGAGCCTACAGCTTGGGGCAGTTGGAACATTTTTAGCAAAAGCACTTCAGCCACCTGATCCACTATCAGTTCAGAATGCAATTGAACTTCTCAAAACAATAGGAGCACTAGATGAAATGGAAGAATTGACTCCTCTTGGTGAGTAACAAATAAATTGTATTTATATAGTAGAATTGGTATTGCTTTCTCCTGAGGCACCGATTACATGAGTTAATAATAAATCTCTTCAAACATAACTGGAACAGGTCGCCATCTTTGCAAACTGCCTGTGGATCCAAATACTGGAAAGATGCTTCTTATGGGATCAATATTTCAGTGCCTAGATCCAGCATTAACCATAGCTGCTGCTCTTGGGCATCGTGATCCATTTGTTCTTCCATTGAACAGGAAGGATGAAGCTGATCGTGCAAAAAGATCATTTGCTGACGATTCTTGCAGGTGAATTCAGCCACTTAACTCCTCCCCTTTTATCTTACTCTCTCTGGCAATTTGCATGGAAGTGTGGAAAATACAATCCTGGAATCTTGTTGGAACCTCTAGTAACTGCTAACCATTTGTGCAGTGATCATATTGCTCTTTTGAAAGCTTTTAACACATGGAAAAATGCAAGGCACAGTGGAGGAGATCGTGCTTTCTGTTGGAAATATTTCTTATCACCTATAACATTGCAGATGATGGATGACATGCGGAACCAGTTTCTTGATCTATTGTCTGACATAGGTTTTGTCAACAAGGCTAAAGGATTGGAAGTATGTTCTTTTAATCTTCTAATTTTGGATTTAGTTTATCTTTTACAAGTGGTGTATGAATTGGCTTGCAATGGGTCACTAAAATCTGTGATTTGCAATACCGTGCTGCTTGATAAAGTGTTCTGCTAGGTTCAGGATTTTCTTCTTTGATTTAATTGTTTCACATAAGTAGTTTTTGAACATCCTAAAGATTGATTGCAAGTGACCTGATGCAAAGGGTCTCATCTTTCATGCATCCTTTTCTGGTCAATTGTTGTTGAGTCAATTGGGCCACATAAGAACTTCGGGAAAAAGGAAAAAAAAAACTTATAAGCATGTATTAGCTTTCATAGTTCTCTTTTCAATCTAGATTTCTTAGGAGAACAGTTATATTGCTTATAATTATCTAGGCCACCCAGGTTCCAGTGTAGTATGGTACATGAAAGAATAGTCGAGAGGCCAATATACCAACTATACTTTAGAGAATGTAACTCCGTCTGTTCCCCTTCTCCCTTCTCTTAGGATGTGGGAGAGATGGGTTTGATGATGAAACCAAGAGACCATCACTATTTTATTCAAGACCGTGCCTATAGCTATTTGGCTCGTTCGATCGCAATTTTGCCGTCACTATGATTGATTGGAGGAGACTTCATTTGGCAGACAAGCAACACAGTTGGTAAAAGGCTTGACGGTTTTGACACTGTGTAAAGTAGCAACATGATATTATAGTAGCAGCCATTAGAACAATTTATAGCAGTTTGAGCTTCGTTGTCTCTTCTGTATAGTAAGTCAATCACAGTGGCTTATTGTCTTGGAGAGCTTGGGAATGCCTGTCAGGTATTTTGAAACGTAAGAGGAAGATGTTCACTCTTCAGTGACTGATGAGAAAATAGTGGCTTTTTATGATCTCAGTATTGCAACTGGTATCTTGCTCTCCCATTGTCCTGAGGACCTTCTTTCACTTTCTCATATTAGACTGCTACCAATCCGTAATGACCATATTATCAACTCTGAAATCCCAACTTCATGCTAGTGCTTTACAACTAATTCTTTTCGGTTGCATCTCCCATGAAAATCTTTTTTTTCATCTCAATTTTTATATAAATAAATTAAAATGTCAGAGGGGTTCAATTTTTTTCCCCTTCTAGTCAGTATATGTCTGCACCTGGATCAGTATTTTACCGATAAATTATCTTTTTCTTAAGTCTTAACATGACCAGAAATGCATGCCATGGTGATACATATTCTTAAGTCTTAACATGACCAGAAATGCATGCCATGGTGATACATTGCTAGACTGCAGGTGTCGTGCTCTTACATGCACAAATTGTAATGTTCATAAGTCAGTCTATGAAGCAATAACACTCCAAAATTGGAAATTGGTGTAATCTTCATGTCGAACAATATCAGACATGATACAAGCACTCCAAATCAAGGTTCCCTATATCGGAATCGGTATTGGATCCTTCCTATTGTTCGCCATTAAATTCGAAAGTTCTAAAAAGAGCTTGATTTAATCAACAAACGGAAAAGAGTACAAAGAGGTCATGGACGGACAATCTAAGTACAATATTTTTTTATTCTGGGGTGTGACGATGGACAAGGAGTGCTATGGCGTCTTCTTTACTCCGTGGACGATCCGATGCAGGGTGAGGAAGCTTACGCTTCCTCTTTGCTTCTCTCGGTATGCTTTCTCTGTATTGACTGGGGGTGATATGCTTTCTCTCTGAAGCAGAAGAAAAAAGCCCGCCTTTAGAACGTTCAAGTTGCTCCTATTTATAGCCATCGTGCTGATGGACTATGGGTGCCGTATATGCCTCTGTTTGGTGACCGCATAAGGCTCCTTCAACAGAATGCGATTGCAACTGTCGTCGCATGCCATGGGCCAATTGCCACGTGGTCTTGGTTGAGATATGCTGTTGAAGAGATCTCGGGGTTGTTACCAACCCGTTGTGTGCGTGACTTGGTTAGCTGGACACGTAGTCAGCACCAATTGTGCGAATATCTCTGCAGTTGTAACAGAAATATCTTGTGAGCTGGAGGCCGCATAGCATCTTGGCCGCATGATGGCGAGGCCACATGGGTCTTGTAGCCGCATACGTGCTCTCGTTTGAGCCTTGGTCGAATGGACACTCTGGCCGCATGATGGCGAGGCCGCATTAGTCTTGTAGCCGCATACGTGCTCCCGTTTGGCCTTGGTCGGATGAATACTCTGGCCGCATGTTGGCGAGGCCGTATGCAAACTCTCGTCTGGCCTTGGTCGTTGGACACTTTGGCCGCATGGTGGCGAGGCTGCATGGGTCTTGTAGCCGCATGCGTGCCCTCGTTTGGCCTTAGTCGGATGGACACTCTGGATGCATGTTGGCGAGGTCGCATAGGGCGTAGCCGCATACAAGAGACCACGTGGTATGGCACGTTTGACGAAGCAATTAATGCCCTGATGTGACTTGTCTTTTCCTGAGTCATCGTCTTCACGAGTCTCGAAACGTCTCAGAGTGATAAGTGAAGTGTCAGAGCTTCTGACAAACATCGAAATTTGTGTCATGGGGTCCTTATGCGGCCTCCCTGCTCTGTGGTCATTCAGGCCGCATATAGTATATTATGCGGCATTTTCTGCGATTTGGTTGATCAGGCCGCATGTGGCTCTTCTGCGGCTTGACTGTTCATGCCGCATGTGGCTTCTCTGCAGCTTGTTGAGGGGGCATGATCTTTATGCGGCCTGCATAATTTTTCATGCTTCTACAAGACCTCCTTCAAAGTTTCCAAAATGATAAGTTTGGAATACTTTGAAAGAAGCATGGACGAGCGCTATTGGTTGCATATGAAGGGCATGCCGCATAGTTGTCAACTTTGTCTTTGTATGCTGATGTCATATATTTTTCTTGCGCAGGCTTTGTTCCCCCTCGCACGGCTCATGATGGAGCATGGAAGGATATCATAACACCCGTTGTTCGGGATGGAGACCAACTTTATGTGGCGGTTCGCTAAGAAATGATCCACGAGACGAGGACAGTTTGGCAAGAACTAATCCAGGAGACGAGGACGAACATCATGCGTCGTGCGCTGAGCTGTCCTTGTTCATGCAGTGTGCCAGCTGCGTTTCTCCCTTTTATGTGGTTATCGGTCCGGAGACTGCGGGATCGATGACAGAATTTGGATTAATTGCCATTCCTGTCGTTGGTCTTCCCGCATGATTATAGAGCGCCTGCTCCTGCTGCTCCCTTGCTATCCGTCGGTATGGATTCCTGCGCAGATGAGCGCCTGCTCCCGCTCCTCCCTTTCGGGCGTGGTAGATGACGCCGAATCTTCCTTTGGTGATCGGCTTGGCCTATGAAGAAGAACGACCAGGGGCTCGGGTGCCTTCTTGTGCAGTTTTACGACGAGAGAAGAGGTTGTGTCAGGAGCGTGCGCCTTTAGATGTACTCCCAAAGGTTCATCTGATGCTGTCCCGGCCTCTGTCTCATCATCAGCATAATTGTTACCTTCATCTTGGTGGACTTGCTTGCATAAGAGTGCGTCAGAGTAGTAGGCCTCGATCTCCTTGAAAGGATTCGACATTTGCGAACTCCGACTTGACCGTGCCATGATCGTCCACGTACTTTAGACATTGATGTAGGGTTGATGGCACGATCATGTATTCGTGTATCCATGGTCGTCCCAGCAGGACATTGTAGGATACGTTCACGTCTATGACGTAGCAAGTGACCTCGGTTTTCAAGTCGCCAATTTGACATTTCAGGCGGATCTTGCCCAGATGGTAGCTCCTTCCTGCGTTGAAGCCAGCAATGGCAGTATTGGTGGCTGTCAGGCGATGCATCGGAATGCCTAAGGTCTGAAGCAGACTCCGTGGGATGGTGCTGATTGACGAACCGGAATCGATGTGCATCCGGTCCACCTTGATGGCACCAATGATGTACCCTATGTAGTACAGGGGACGATCATGCCGGTTATTTTTTTAGCAACATGTCCTGTTGCGAAAACGTGATGTTGGGCACCGCTTTCGTCACATTGTTGCAGTGGAGACATGCGGTAGGATCCTCTGCTGACGGCTTGACTTGCGCCAGGTAGGCGTCGATATTTCGTAATGTCTCACTCAGAGCGTTCTGGGCTATGCAGTTAATAACGGGTTTTTCATGATAATGGTCCAGTAGAGTTATAGATATATCACCGATATATCGGTTTTATAACGGTAAATATCGGTTTGCATTTTTAACACAATTTTTATATATGAACAATACACTTAATAGTTTTCTATTATAAAATATGCAGAAAGTATACATATCGTCGAGAAATCCAAGAGATCAAAGATAAAGGAGATCACTTGAGGAACTACATCTTTGAATAAGTTTGATGCATGAAGATTTTGATGGCAGAAGATGTAATCTCCATTCTCCATTGATGTTGAATGTCATATCATTCAATATCGGTTTTTCTGTAGCAAAACCAGAATGTCATATCATTCAATATTGATTTTTCTGTAGCAAAATCAAAACCGTGAGAAATCAATTTTTTTATAAACCGATATTTTGAACAATATCGACCGATAATATCGGTTCCGATATTTTATCGATATTTCTGCAAAAAAATATCGGTCCAGGACAGATACCATTATATATCGGTTATATAACCGATATATAACCGTTTTTGACTGCTTAGGTTCCGGGTGTCTCTGGAGAGCCGGAGAAGCTCAAATAGTGACAACTTTGTCGGGGTATTGGCAAGAGTTGAGCCAAGACGTCAAAGTTGTAGGGCTTTTCCAGTCCTTGAGCCATTTCTTTACGCAACGGCTTGTCGAAGCGTCCCTCTTTTTGTTTGGACTTGTCCGCTGGTGGTGGTTGAGATGGACCCGGATCAGACACGACAGGTGCACTAGTTGGAGGTGCATTGACGTCGGGAGCTTCGTAATCTCGCTGGTAGGCAAGGCCCGACTTGGTTGCCCCTGCCCAGGCCTTCTTAGCGATGGGAGAAACCATGTGGCAGGACTTGTTTTTTCATACTTTAGACTTGACGGCGGAAGGCGCTGCTTGTCGCATCAAGTCTGGGACAAGATCCAGGTGGACCCACATGATCTCGCCCCGAGGTGTAGTAAGAGGTATCAGCCCGGCTGTCACGCCCCATAACCAGAATACTGGAGAGCGGGGACGGACAAAGCCAGCTGCGTACACCAGAGTACTCTATACCCCGAGATACAGTCATGGCTGTCTAGACATGTGAGGGTTTACTCTACAATCCAACGGGCTTTCCTGGGTCAAGAGTCCTAGTTGTCTCAATCTCAAACAAGCAACAAGTTACAAGAAGTATACCAAACATAATAGTAAGGCGTCACAAACTATACATACATAGATGATCATGAAGCTAGTTACCAAAATGAAGAACTAGCAGAGTGCAATATTGCATGATCAACTCTAGCTATAGTCTAGAATATGCTTTACATATAGGCCCGCATGCTAGAATGTCAAGAATCAAAACACGAGCTAAACACGTGCTCGGTGGCTAAACGTCTCAAAAGTATAAGTACAAGATTAGGTGGGTGATGAAGAAGAAATTCACTCAAGTCATCGGGTGTTCCTCGTGTTCACCATCTGGAGGCGGGATGTACGGGAGATCCTGCGGTGTTGCTCCGAAATCTGGCCATACAAAACCAATGGGGTCAGACCCCAAAACAGCAAAGTACCACAATGGAGCCAACTTAAGAACTAAAAATCAGCATGCAAACATTCAATAGCATAAGAAAATATAAATAAATGCAACAGTGAATTAAGCAGTTCTGGAATTAGTAACGGGTACAATTCAGGATTAGTAGCTGGATAATCCAAGACAAGACAAGACTAGAAAACATGCAATCACGCCCAAACATGACCTACGACTTACTACCATTAACTAACTAGAGTTACCACAATCGTGTTACTAACAAATGCAGTTGAGATTCCATACAGCCACATGCCCTGCAGACTATCCGGGTTATCCAGACGTCAGAGTACATAGCATAGATTAATTAAGTATAAAGTATTTTTCTGGTAAATTGCAACACTCGACGGTGTGCTGGAAGTGTGCCCCTCTCGACGGAGAGCTCCAAATCCATCAGGTGTCGCTGGGATACCGGAATTACATGTGGCCAGAAAATCTCTCTAGATGCTTCTATATAATTATTCTAGTTATTAACTTAGGCAAGTTATCAAGAATTTCTGACCGTGGTGCTCAGGAATCTGCCTTAGACATGATGCAAGACTGGACAATAGCTTGACAAGTACAATCAGGACAGGGACAAGCAATCAACCACGAGAACTCATCTTATCAATACAAGCATTTCAGTTATGGGGATTCTACCATGTCAGGAGTGAGCTACGCCGAGCCACTATTTGGTTTCAGTACACGTCAGGTATCTGGAGTCAGGGATCAAGTTCATTCAGTACAAGTCAGGTGGCGGGAGTTCTCAGTTTAACAATGACATTACATTCCATGTTCCGAGTATTCCATGTTTTGGTAAGCGTAACATCCAGATTATAAGCAATTAGAAATAACATGCATCATATGAATTTAACTAATTGGGCCAAGCACAAGGAGTAAATAATCCATAAGAGAACATATAACAAAGGAAAACATTGCTACTATAAGTACTAGAAGTGCAGGAGATGAGCTGGCCGCAGGCAAGAAACTGGCCGCATGCATCAAACTGGCCGCATACAGGAAGCTGGCCGCATGGATCAAAATTGGCCGCATGAATTAAACTGGCCGTATGGATCATCGCAAGGTCCACTCCTCGGGACAAGGGTTGAGTGACAGAGAATTAATACAAGGCCAGGAAGTGACTGAAGTGACTAGCCAATAAAGCGTGTCAGAGAAGTGATCGATGTAACTGGCCAATAAAGTGTATCAGAGAAGTAAAGACAAATTCATGGAAAATCGTGCCAAGGCGGAGTTGAGTCATGCATTGGAAAAGATGAATACATAGCTCGGGCCGCATGGACAATTTTGGCCGCATGCTCCTCTGGGCCACATGAAATCAGGAACTTAGAGAAATTTCTTACGTTCAAGTTTCAAGCATTTGGTCAAGGGGCGCATGTGCAGATTCAGTCATGCGTCCAACAAGATGGCCGCATGCTGAGTTTTAGAGCGAGGAGTCTAGACCGCATGCAAAGCAGGTCGCATGGATCTCCTTCGTCCCAGAACAGCAAGTTTCAGTCATGAAAAAGCTCCAAATCCTGAAAATGTGATTCTCCCTGAAATTTCTATTTCCAGCTCAAATTCAGAGAAGTAAAGTTCTAAACCACTTGAAATCAGATGCAATCTCACATAGAACAACTAGTTTTGGAAAACAAGTTTTAAGAGATCAAAACCATGAAAATGCTAAGAACACATTAAACTAAAAATGTAGATCTAGTCCAACCAAGCTATCAAAACCGAAAATACCAAGAAATAAACATGCATAGGAGTTCATAGGGCACAATATAGAGTAATAAAATGCAAGAAATTCACAATAACGAAAAGTGCAAGTTCTCCATCATTGGCAAGATGTACTTGCCTAAAACCATCATTAACTACTACCACTACTACCAAAGGAAATAGGAGGGGGAGCCGGTCCTGGGCTGCTCTTGGCTAGGGAGGAGGGGAGAGGAAAGGAGAAGAAATGAAAAGAGGAGAAAATTGAAAGTATAGGGAAGAGAGAGAAAGAGAGGGATTATATATCAAGGGTGGTTAACACTATTCACAAATCTAGAAATTACATGAGAGCAGCTAGAAAAATCCAGAAAAATATACGGAAAGCAATATACAGCAATAGCACATATATACAAGATATGAACATGAAAAATACGCAATAGTGAGACAAGTCTCACACCGGCTGCTTGGTCGCGAGCTGGTGGAAGATTGACTACCTCAATTGTTGCCCTCGGGATCTGTATGACACCGTCCTGGGCTTCCGTCGTGGGGAAGTTACCAAACTGAAGGGACACCATGTTGGCGGCAACTGTCTTGTCGTCGAAGTCCAAGGTAAGGGCCTTGGTGTCAAGCAGGCGTTGGATGTACCGCTTGAGGGTGTAGCAGTCATTCGTCGCATGGTGGACGTAGCGATGGTAGTAGCAGTATTTTGGCTTGTTCATCTCGGCTGTCTCTACATGACGCTTGACGTCGGGAAGCCGAAGCTTGCCATCCTTCATCAATGGACATGAAGTCGTCTTCGAAGGAGTAAGTCTCCTGAGGCTTTGGAACCTCAGCCGACTTTTGCTTGGACTTCTTGGTTAAGTTGGCCACCAGGGCCTGCTTTCCTTTTCCTTCGCGGCTGTTGTTGTCGCTTTTGTTATTGTTGGGACGTTTTCCCCGTCATCTGCGATAGTGATCTGTATTCCCAGGAGCCGGACGTCTTTGACCTTCTTTTCAGTGTCGACGGCGTTGATGATGAATGATGTCCAGTCTTCGAATTGACATCCACCCATCCAGAGACTGACCGCCGGAAGTAGGTTCATGCGACACATGTCCATGAGTGTAGACTCAGGATTGCCTGGAGGCAACCTAAGTGCTGCTTGGCGGAAACACGATATAATTTTGGGCGAGTTCCCTTTTCCCTTGGGTGACATCCATCAGGAAAGACATCATCATATCGCTTCCTCCGTCATAAAATCTTTTGAGGAAAACTCTTGAAGTCGTCAAACGATGAGATACAGTTGTCTTGTAGGCTGCAAAACTAGTCGAATGCGACCCCGGACAATGTTCCCACAAAGAGCTTCGTGAGGAGTGCGTCACTACGAGGTAGGTGCCCCGTTGCAGTCTCGAAATAGCTTATGTATTGACGGGGAGAAGTATTCCCATCGAATGGGTTCAGGTTGAAGGGCTTGTACTTTGGCGGGTACGGAACATCCCTCCACTCGCGGGGGTACGGTTGTATCCCGAGCTCGCGCAGTGAGTCCCGGCTGCCCTTAGAATCTAGGCGAGCCCGGAGTTCCCGGAGTTTCCGGGTTCCCTAATTGCGTCTTTGGCTTCGTCTCCCGCGGAAGGGGCAGATGATTCGGGCATAGAGTGATTTTCCCTATGGGCGGAGCGGTTGCGTCAGAATCCGCATTGGTCCCCGGGTCCAAGCTTGTTTGTCCTGAGGCCCTTGGTGGCTGGGAGGCTACACTTGCCTTGATGTCTAACACTGCTTGGGTCAAGGCTTGCATTGATTCGCTCATGGTTTGCATCATGGCCTCGAGGGCCTTGAGGCACTGCCGATCACTAGGGTGTTCGCCATTAAATTCAAAAGTTCTAAGAGCTTGATTTAATCAACAAACGATGAGAAGTACAGAGAAGTCGTAGGAGACGATCTAAGTACAAATTTGTTTTTGGGGGGTGACGATGGAGGGTTAGGAGTGTAGCAACTCTCTTTACATCATGGACGATCCAATGCAGGAGGAGGAAACTCTTCTCTCTTGTTTGACTGTAGGTTTGCAGATAACCGAGGGGTTGTATGGGTGTGATACTCTGCTATTTATAGCCGTCATATTGACGTGCTATGGATGTCGCAGATGCTCGTGGTTGGTGGCTGCATAGGGCCCCTTCAGCATAATGCGGTCGTATCGGTAGCCGCATGTCACGGGAAACTGCCACGTGAGCTCGGTTGAGATATATTGTTGATGAGATCTCGGGGTTGTTTCAACCCATTGGGTGCATGACTTGGTCAGCTGAGCACGTAATCTGCACCAACCGTGCGATGATCTTTTTGGTTGTAACAGAAAGATCTCGTTAGTCATGGGCCGCATAGTCGTCTTGGCCGCATATGAGAACTGTGTGGGGTCGAGGCTGCATATGGACGTGGCCGCAGAGGGGCAAGGCCGCAGAGTGTTGGACACGTGGCTCTGTGCATCTGACGAAGTCATTAATGCCTGACGTGACTTTTCGTCTTTTTTGTGAGTCGTCGTCTCCCTCACAATTCTCGAGGCGGACAGGGCGGAGAGTGATATGTCAGAGCTTCTGACGGTCATCGAGAGTTGTGTCAAGGACATCATGCGGCATCTTGCTTCAAGGAAGCTTGGGCCGCATAATACGATTTGTATGCGGCCTCTCAGTCTTTGGTTGCTCGGGCCGCATAGTTGGGTGACGGGCAATTGTTGCTAAGCTGGCACATTTAAGTGGCTCATCTTTTGATGAAGTTCTCCAACTGCCTTTTTGCATGCAGAATTCTTGGAAGCTTGACCGTCTGTTGCACCTTTCTAAGTTCATTATCCAATTATTGCCAGCATGTAAATCGTCACTTTCCTGTATAAATACCACTGTTGTGGTTCATCATGTTCCATCTTTGGGGGACTTTCTCATGTCGTCCGAGAGGGGTTCTAGTTGGGAGCCCTGGCCACCCGTCCTACTTCTTCGATGTTTTGCTACTGCTGCGTCCCAATGCTCTGGCATCGGGGAGTCGGGAGCTGGAGGGTCTCGTGAGGGACGAGCTATGGATCCTCCGCCGGCTGCCGCAATGTCTCCTCCTATGAAGAGGGCATGGGACGAGGACGAGTTATCTGCCGCATGGGACTTTCTGTCTGCGCTCGGGTTGACCCCGGAGGCTCTCGCTAGGCCTCTTGAGGCAACTCCAAACTTGACCTTGTTGTCCATGACCGTGGAGGAGAGAAAGAGACTGGAATGGAGGGAGGGGATGCGCCGCATGTTCCATCGTGCGGGTATTCATTCGCTTCAGGAGGTTGCGGCTGTACTTCGCGAGGCTCGTGGCTTGCCTCCCTGAACGTGTCTTTTCTCTCTATTTGTTTTGTATGGGCCCTCGGTGGCCTCATGTTGTAGCCTCCCCTTGGCACTTTAGTAATATAATAACAATATTTTGCTCACCAATCTTTATCTGGTACGTAGACGTCTTTATGCGTCCTCAGTATTCTAAGGCTGTTCAGGCCGCATGAGGCCCACCTGTGTGGCTTACAACTCTTGGTTACACGTGTCCCATGTGACTTTTATGCGGCTTATTTTCATATTGGGGGTGCATGAGCACTTATGCGGCCTGTATGATTTTCATGCTTCTACAAGGCCCTTTTCAATGTTTTCAAAATGACAACTTTGGAATACTTTGAATTGGAAGCATGGTTGAGTTTTGGCCGCATATGGGCGTCATGCCGCATAGTCGGTTTTGTCAGACCATTTATGGACGGATTCGGCCCAATCTCCCAAGAGATTTCCTGAGCTGTCTCCTGACGCGGGGCTCAAGGCGTCGGTTCCCAAGGAGGTTACGGTGGATCGCGTAGATTAAGGTGTCGGGTTCAACCTTATTAACCACCAGGTTCATTATCTCGATCTATTCACGCGGCTCGGAGGCTTATATATAGGTAGCTCCCGGAGGGGAGAGAGCTCTGCCTCCCTAACTCCTCCTTCCCTCGTGAAGAAGATGTCCAATTTCGTCGTTCTGTTCGCCGTGGGGACGATAGCTTAGAGGTGACGTAGATGTCACGCCCCAAACTCCCGCAAGCCCAATAGTCCCCGCTGAACGTGAAATTACCACGTTGCAGCTCTCCCGCGGGACAATCGTTCTATTCGGGACGTGATGCCGTACGAGCCTGGAGTTGCGCTCGTACAAGGCGATGTTGTTAAACACAAAAGTTATCATCGAAACAACCAAGTTACAGCGGAAGCCAATTGTGTACCAAGCACACATCAGAGTGTACGCAGCGAAGCTCACGATAGGGTCCAAAAGAGATGCCCCGAGTCAATGCCACAAAGGCGATGCCACGGAGACGATGAAATAACTCTTGCTCTTTCTCTAGCCCACAAAGGTACTTACAGTTCATACATCTTGTCCCGTATATCCAAGCAGCGCCACTACGCCTGTGTACCTGAAATATTGCCCACAAACGTGGGTCAGTACACAACCGTACTGGTGAGCGGGGTAACCCACTCGTCTAAGCCGACACTAAGTAAAAATAGTGAATGCACACAGTTATATGGTGATCTTTCTAGTTGAATCCTAGATTCTTTTCATGGCGTATGGATGACATGTTAAGGAAAGCAGTAAAGCAGTTTAAGCATGCAAGCATTCATTCTCAAACCAAACGACAAGCAGTTTATATATATCCGACCCGTCTAACTCAATGCCATCGCTTGCACGATAACATATCGAACCATCAGTCTCGCCTCAATATCCATCCAAAACCAAAGTTTATATCCCAATCTCGAGTGCACACTCTTGCCGAGGCAAGGTGGCCGCGCCTACACGATGCACAAACCAACGAAAGAAAAGCAAGCCAACTCTTAGTCTATATGAAGTCACTGGCCAAGCCATAAAGGACATATTTCTCCGCCTTAGCGGCACGCCCTATCAGCCCGGGTAGCAAGCCCTGCTGGAGGTCCCGCTAAGCATCGTGACTAGCACGAATCGAATATTTCCCTCCGGATTGAAACGGCTCCAGTGCCCCGGATAAAAACCGTTTCAAGGAAATCAACGCCCTGTGCACCCAGGTTGTCCGTGACATGCAAAAAGGTAGGTGAGGCGAGAGGATCGAACATTCTCGCCCCACCAAGCGATCAAGTACTCGCTCAACCGATATCCAACCGAATTATCCATAACCATTCTTCCAACTTATCCTCCCGAAGAGTCCACATCACAAGCCATTCCCATAATTCACATTTCCGCCTCATAGCAATGTATTCCGAAATAGTGCAACACCCATGCTCAAAGCCAACCCATGGCACAATGCCGTTTCAGTGGCACAATGCCCCATTCGGGACACAATGCCCCATCAAGCGGCACAACACCCTCGCCGATGCAGTTGTTCGGTTTCGGACCACAACTGCTCGCTTTGCAAGACAAAGCGACCAAGTGATACTCGTGCACGCATGCACGCTCGCTCGCCCGAATCCCCGATATTCCCATATTCTCATTTGCCTCAAAGGTCATTCCATCTCGTATATTTCCAACCGTTCCAGCCAAATCCCAAGTAATCCAACCGATCGCCTCAAACGTATAATCCGACTATCCAACGCGTAAACTAGTTCAAGCCACAATCCTACCAAGCCAACGACGCACACTCTATGCACGCCTCAGTGTAGTGCTTCCCGATGTTTCAGCCCAAGTGTACAAGCCATTACGTGTTTTCCATATTATTAGGCATGAAGGAGTAGAGGAGAAGGGAAAGAGCCCACTCACAATGATTGAATCCGTTAGGCATCCTGTCCTGTCGATACGGCCAATCCCTTGAACCCGTGGTCCGATGCAAGCGCGATCTACTCAACTGGTATGACCGTGCGAGCAGGCCGTGCTCTCCAAATCATCCGACCGATCGGACTAAGGAAGACGGCATTATCGTTTCCATCCAGCTATTCAGTAGTGTTCGGAACGAACACCTGATTTCCATCGAACCCGCTAGCCATCTGCACATTGAAACCAACTCGATTAATCCTTCTTCCCGAAATCCGACATTTCAAATGTAACCAGCATTTGATTCATTTTATCCGACTCCGACTCAGCGTAACGCTCCGAGCAGTTGCGGGGCGTTACATAATATACCACTTAAAATCAGGTTCGTCCACGAACCGTGCTGGTACTCATTCCTTACTAGCATGCCATAATCCAATTCCATAGATCTGCTCTAAGCAACTCACATATTCACGATTCTGACTCCGCATCTCGTTCTGCTGAACGCTCGAATAAATTTCACGAATTCCCACATCCTCCTTGCAGCTCAATACGAATTCTTCGTATCGCTTAGTTTTGGATCGTACATATATTTAAGGCGTCCCTAAAATACATGCATATCAGCCGAGCTTTGCGATAGCGAATTTGGACAAGTTCCAAGGGTATCTTTATGTTCGAGGCATTCATTTGCTTTGCTCCCAATTGAACCGAATCATGACTTCCATTCCAACATATTCGCTTAGGCACTAATCTCAAATATGATGATCTTCCACCGACTAAATCAATTCGTGTTCCAACTCAATCCATCCAACTATTCCTGAAATCCGCACTAGCAACATCTCCAAATATATCATATGCACCGAACGATCATCACAACTGATACTACCCCAACTATGCAACTTACCCAAATAACGACTTGCTTTCAGATCATCTCAGCCCAACACATTCCCTGCCATCTCAATATCTCACTGGGTGAATATCTATATTGAGGTTCGTGTGATCCACGAAGATCTCGCCGCCACGCCAAAGGATAGTGTCGCCCCGATTTCAACGTGGACACACTTGCCACAATTCTTAGGTTGCGCATGGAATAATTCTTCGCGCTGCTTTCACTGCCTCGAAGCACAGGATATCACCTTTGCCTTCCGAACGAGCACGCTTCCCAGACTAAGTTTCAATGCATCTTGTAAATCTGAGGCACATCTGTCCCTTCCAGTATTCGCAAAGATTTGATTTGAACGAGCCGCCACAGTCGTCCATTCATATAAATGCTATTCCCTTCCAGAGCGCGATGAGTCAGAGGCGATGCCATCTACAAAAATCTGTGACTCTGAATCTCATCAGTTGACTAGGCTACCTCCACCATCGCTTCGATCTTCCGGCTGCATCTTCAGCTGAAGACTATCCCAAGGGTCTCTCAAATCCAACACTCAGTCAATAAGCCAAATTTCATTTCTCACATCTGCCCTCGGCGCACTCCCAAATGCGCCGCCTCAAGGGTCGTTCTATGGGTCTACCATATTCATCTCCGATTTGCGGTCAAGTCGCTAGGGTCAGCCGTCCCGAAACTACGCTCGACAATTTGTAAATTATCACGATGGACAGTTACTATAAACCATGCTATTTCTCATCTGCAAATCCGAATCATTCCATCCATTCCATCCGAGCGATCTTCCGAATTCGAGCACCGCGCTCGTTGAAACCGTCTTTCCTTAATCCGTCTTTCTGTCCTGAATCCATCAAATTTCCGAATTGCATATTCGATTCTCGCACTACCACTTGCAATAATTCTCGAAACCAAGACTTGCTCAAATTCATATTCGTTTGCCACGTTCGACATTGCACGTCCAACTTACTCGAACAGCACAGTGATTTGTTCCGACGTTGCTCCCACATTTAGCTATCTCAAAAGTCTGTCCGCCATAATCTTGCCTTTAGTTCTTGCCACAATCAGTTCACGTCTTCCGGAGAATCCGTCTACCATTGTTGCACCATCTTGCCCAAAAATTATGTTCCCGCTAAACCTGAGTCGACTTCTCGAGCAGCAATATCCAAAATCCCTCAAGTTTGTGTGAATCAATCGCATTGTCCCTCCAAACCAAATCGTGTTTCATTGCTCAACCAACAGCTCAAATGCGTTGTCCAAAATCGTAGTCCGTGCTCGCTATCCTTCGATGAATCCATCGTTTCGCTCAAGCGTCTCCCCAACTGTTCATTCCGATCTCGTCCATCTCTAAACCCAACGATACTTCCATCTGCACAAGTCCGTTCTCGATATGCTCAACTCGATATTCGCTTGCTCCATTTTCATTCTTCCCAACTCAACCGACTTGCACCAACCAACTTGTATTCCCATTATCCGAGTCCGTTCAGACAATTTTTACATTGATGTCCAACCAATGTATTCCAATGCCTTGCTCACAATGTGGTATCCCATATACCACTCCGAATCAAGTCGCTACTCGCATTACGATTTTTTCGCACTTATCCAAAATCCGTTCGAACCATCCCTCATGCGTGATCATGCCTTTCCCAATTCAAGTCTGACACAAGACTCAGGCAATGCTTGAATCATCCAAATCCTTCCATCAATCGCTTTAGGCAACTCGTGTCATATCCCATTCTCAATACTTCCAACATTTCTCAAACCGTCTGATACTTTCGCAGCACGAGCAATCGTGCAACGATTGTCTTCCAAGTAGTCCAGCCCAATTCCCAACGGTTTCACACCTTTGTTGCACGAGCAACTCGTTCCAACTTATTTGATATTTCTCAAGCCAACTCAAATCTGCCCAACCGATGCGCCACAGCCAAAATTCCAACTTATATCCAACACAATCGCTTGACGAGCAACTCGTGCAAGGATCCATTCCCATCGAATGTTTCTACTCAAAACATGCCGCATAACCAAATCTCGTCAGCCAACCAACTGATCCATTGAGGCAATCAGAAACTCCAGAACGATAAGCCAAGCCAACCCAACGGAAGCCCACACTTGTTGCACAAATGCAACAACGCCAACCAACTTGCTGCACGAATGCAACAACGCCTAACGAGGCTAAGCGATCCTACGAAAACCAACCAAGGCAACCCAGCTAAGAATAACATGCAGCCAAAACCAGCAATAAATAGACTTATTGCATGAAACATCCGATGCGGCACTGAGTAGAGTCAAGAGCTAAACGACACGCGGAAGCTATTTAGAGTTTGTGATGAAGCGAAGGACCAAGTCCGAAGAAATAAACCGGGCGCTCTGATACCAATCTGTCACGCCCCAAACTCCCGCAAGCCCAATAGTCCCCGCTGAACGTGAAATCACCACGTTGCAGCTCTCCCGCGGGACAATCGTTCTATTCGGGACGTGATGCCGTACGAGCCTGGAGTTGCGCTCGTACAAGGCGATGTTGTTAAACACAAAAGTTATCATCGAAACAACCAAGTTACAGCGGAAGCCAATTGTGTACCAAGCACACATCAGAGTGTACGCAGCGAAGCTCACGATAGGGTCCAAAAGAGATGCCCCGAGTCAATGCCACAAAGGCGATGCCACGGAGACGATGAAATAACTCTTGCTCTTTCTCTAGCCCACAAAGGTACTTACAGTTCATACATCTTGTCCCGTATATCCAAGCAGCGCCACTACGCCTGTGTACCTGAAATATTGCCCACAAACGTGGGTCAGTACACAACCGTACTGGTGAGCGGGGTAACCCACTCGTCTAAGCCGACACTAAGTAAAAATAGTGAATGCACACAGTTATATGGTGATCTTTCTAGTTGAATCCTAGATTCTTTTCATGGCGTATGGATGACATGTTAAGGAAAGCAGTAAAGCAGTTTAAGCATGCAAGCATTCATTCTCAAACCAAACGACAAGCAGTTTATATATATCCGACCCGTCTAACTCAATGCCATCGCTTGCACGATAACATATCGAACCATCAGTCTCGCCTCAATATCCATCCAAAACCAAAGTTTATATCCCAATCTCGAGTGCACACTCTTGCCGAGGCAAGGTGGCCGCGCCTACACGATGCACAAACCAACGAAAGAAAAGCAAGCCAACTCTTAGTCTATATGAAGTCACTGGCCAAGCCATAAAGGACATATTTCTCCGCCTTAGCGGCGCGCCCTATCAGCCCGGGTAGCAAGCCCTGCTGGAGGTCCCGCTAAGCATCGTGACTAGCACGAATCGAATATTTCCCTCCGGATTGAAACGGCTCCAGTGCCCCGGATAAAAACCGTTTCAAGGAAATCAACGCCCTGTGCACCCAGGTTGTCCGTGACATGCAAAAAGGTAGGTGAGGCGAGAGGATCGAACATTCTCGCCCCACCAAGCGATCAAGTACTCGCTCAACCGATATCCAACCGAATTATCCATAACCATTCTTCCAACTTATCCTCCCGAAGAGTCCACATCACAAGCCATTCCCATAATTCACATTTCCGCCTCATAGCAATGTATTCCGAAATAGTGCAACACCCATGCTCAAAGCCAACCCATGGCACAATGCCGTTTCAGTGGCACAATGCCCCATTCGGGACACAATGCCCCATCAAGCGGCACAACACCCTCGCCGATGCAGTTGTTCGGTTTCGGACCACAACTGCTCGCTTTGCAAGACAAAGCGACCAAGTGATACTCGTGCACGCATGCACGCTCGCTCGCCCGAATCCCCGATATTCCCATATTCTCATTTGCCTCAAAGGTCATTCCATCTCGTATATTTCCAACCGTTCCAGCCAAATCCCAAGTAATCCAACCGATCGCCTCAAACGTATAATCCGACTATCCAACGCGTAAACTAGTTCAAGCCACAATCCTACCAAGCCAACGACGCACACTCTATGCACGCCTCAGTGTAGTGCTTCCCGATGTTTCAGCCCAAGTGTACAAGCCATTACGTGTTTTCCATATTATTAGGCATGAAGGAGTAGAGGAGAAGGGAAAGAGCCCACTCACAATGATTGAATCCGTTAGGCATCCTGTCCTGTCGATACGGCCAATCCCTTGAACCCGTGGTCCGATGCAAGCGCGATCTACTCAACTGGTATGACCGTGCGAGCAGGCCGTGCTCTCCAAATCATCCGACCGATCGGACTAAGGAAGACGGCATTATCGTTTCCATCCAGCTATTCAGTAGTGTTCGGAACGAACACCTGATTTCCATCGAACCCGCTAGCCATCTGCACATTGAAACCAACTCGATTAATCCTTCTTCCCGAAATCCGACATTTCAAATGTAACCAGCATTTGATTCATTTTATCCGACTCCGACTCAGCGTAACGCTCCGAGCAGTTGCGGGGCGTTACAGTAGACGTGAGCTGATCAATAGTCGTACCTAGAGGTTAGGTACGATCCTGGTATTTTTGTGGAAGAAGAAGGAAGCGCGCCAAAGGTAGTATGGACGTGGCTGTTTGCTTCCATTGAGAAAATCCCATTGGGTTACTCTTAGTGGACTTATTATTTGTTGCGCACGTTGAGTGCAAATAATAAATTCGAAAACAATCCCTATAAGAGGTAATATAGAGGTAATATGGACGTGATAGGTTTTGTGGACCCATTACTTTTTTCGCATGTTAGTGCAAGTAATAGGTTTGAGAAGTCCTGCCAGAGGTAACATGGACGTGACAGTTTTTGTGGGCCCATTACTTTTTGCGCACGTTAGTGCAAGTAATAGATTTGAAACAAATACTGTCAGAGGTAATATGGACGTAGTAGTTTTTGTGGACCCATTACTTTTTGCGCACGTTAGTGCAAGTAATAGATTTTGGAACAAGCCCTACCAGAGGTAATATGGACGTAACAGTTTTTGTGGACCCATTACTTTTTGCGTACATTAGTACAAGTAATAGATTTGGAACAAGTCATGCCGGAGGTAATATGGATGTGACGGTTTTTGTGGACTTAATACTGCTGATGTACCTTGGTGAGTACGGGTGATAAGTGAGGATGACAACCGATATCAGAGGTAATATGGACGTGATGATCGATAGCCAAAACCCGGGAGGTTTGCTCAGAGGTAATATGGACATGACAAACTCAGTCGGGGAGAAATGTTAGGACGATAGTTCAGAGGTAATATGTCACGCCCCGGTCTCCCGCAGGCAAATCGGCCGTTCCCGCTAGGCGGGAATCACCCTCGCCAGCGCTCCCGCGGAACGATCGCTTAACCTATCCGGACGTGATGCCGCACGAGCGTGATCCACGCCCGTGCAAGGCCATGGTTCATTGGCTGGCGGCAAGAGTTCTAAGCCACAGAGTCGCACAGATTGTCCGAGTGCAGCGGAGTTTAGGAACGCATAGGCGATCGGTAACAGGTTCACTGAGTCGACAAATATAGCGGAAGCATTGAAACACAAGTTGAAGTAAAGCAAGCTCTTTTATTGATATAACTTGTGTTACAGGCGGCGTATAGCCGAGATTACAAGTCGCTCAAGCCTCTCTCTCTGAAACAGTAAAAGCGTGCCAAGTGGCTACAACTGTGGAATGAATGTACAGGCGATGGTCAGGCGATGTTCACAACTTATGTCTTGTATATGTGCTTCAGTCCCGGACGCACCGTTGCAAGGCTTCAGAGGGAACTCCTGGCCTTAGCACGCACGTTGGAGGCATCCGCACCGAACGAGGTTCTCCCGCACCCTGCAAGCAAACTGGTGGATTATCAGTACATTGAATGCACTGGTGGGGAAGCTACTCACCCGCTCGACAAATCCAAACACGTAATACAGGTTCCGTGCACAACTATTAAGTTGTCTTTCTAGTTGCCTTAGGATCAGTTTCATGCAGATATTGAATAGCCTAACGTGTCGAGCAGTGCGCCGTGCGATGTTAGAGGAAACACGGCGAGACTTACCAACTTACCATCTCCTTCCCTGTCCAAGGCAACTATTTAGGCAAACAGTATAAATTCGAGCAGAGGCATGTATAAACATTCAGGAGGCAAGCATATGCAAACAGGAGGGTCGTTTTAACATGATCGTTCAGGTGTTTAGTTGTTCTTGATGCGATGCAGTGACTCGCACGCGGATAGCCGCTAAGCGAGGATGACTTATCTATATGAACACGGTCGCTGGCAAAGCCATTATGGACGTAGTCGAGGACAAGGATAGCATGCTACGCGTGTACACGAGGCACACGAACACGATGCGTTGCAAGCTATCCTCCCTGCACACGAGACTACACACGAGCTCCATCCGGACCGGATCGGCCCCAGTGCCCCGGTGACCGTCCGTGGAACTAGTCCGCGACATGCAAGTCAGGGTTAACCAATCTCAGGCAACACGATTTAACCAATCTCAGGCAACACGATTACACGAGATACACGAGAACACGCGTGCACTAGAACACGAGAATACGAGTGCACGGGAACACGAGTACACGAGTATACGGGATACTTGAATCTTGGTTCTGTACAATAACTTGTCTTGATGCATTCCCCTGGTTCGGGGCTGCCTTGGTGACTTAACGGTCCCGGATACTTTGCAGGTTCGTTCAGGCACGGAACGACTACGTAGTAGTCTTCCGGGTTTGGATGAAAACATGGCAACATTACAAGCAGACAAGCATGCGTTTCTAAGGAACATAAGCAATCACGTTTGCTCGGGCCCGAAGGTAGTCCGAGAGATGAAACCGTTAAGGGACTTAGCATGCGAGGGTCTGAATATAAGCAGTATTTCCTTTTCCATGTTCTAGCAAGCAATATGAGTTGGGATTATTCCCTTAGCTAGGTGCGTTGGATTTATTAGCATGCAGGGGGTGATTCACCTAGCGACTAGCATAAACATTCCAGATTTTATGTGTGCTGGCTAAGCAAAGACAAGTTCACCGTAGCCACCCACCTTAGCGATGATTCGCCTCGGTAGAGCGATACGTCTGAGCGAGCCTCTGAAAGCCTAAGCCGGATTCCTGTAGGGGCAAGTCTGGATATACTTTGCTTCTTGATCGAGGCAAAGCGGGTCGGGACAGTTGCACGATTGCCGTTTGAGACGGCAGTCCGCTTGAGCGGAACGGGGTGTTACATAATATAGACGTGAATCGATGTCCGAGAAACTCGCTGAGAAGTGATTTGCTGAGTGTGGTCTATCCGAACATGAATATAGACCTGAGGATTGCTCCGCTGGGAAGATTGGTGGGACGATAGCTCAGAGGTAATATGAACATGGTTAGCGTCTAACAAAATTAGTTTTTGAGTGGTCACTGCGGGAGTGTACGAGTGGACATGAGGACTGCTTCGCTGGGGAGACTTTAAGGATCCATCATCTGTTGCGTATCCAGGACTCCTGGGTACAGATGACGGCTTTTACAGGAATTTGCAAAGGAGAAAAAGTTGCACATAGACACTTGCTAGGGATGAAGAACCAAGAGTGTAGAGATGTACATTTGGATTGTCCTGCTGGGGATAAGGGAAGTACCAGTGTAGTTTAGATGTAGTACTTTTTCAGGAACTTGTCGTTGATATACATCATGAGCAAGTCGCCACTGGGTTTTGTGAGCCGGTAAGCGCCGTTGGAGAATACCGATTCTACGACAAACGGGCCCTCCTATTTAGGCTGGAATTTGCCGGCCGTCTTGTGGGTCATGACCATCGGTCTTCTTACGGTTAGGACGAGGTCTCCCACTTGGAAAGTTCTCTCCTTGACCCGTCTGTTGAAGTCTCTCGAGAGACGCGCTCGGTATAGCTCAATGCGCTGCTGTCGGCGGTGATTGGAGAGGGCTACTCTGAGTGAAGGGATTTGGATCTCGAGTGGGAGGACCGCTTCGCTTTCGTACACCAGTGAGAAATGCGTGTTGCCAGTAGCTGTTCGGACCGTTGTGCGGTAGCCCCAGAGACATTCACCAGCTTGTGCAACTCGAGGTTTCGAGGTTTCTGGCATTTCGTCATAGGGTTTCGAGGTTTGAGATCGCCACTTCGTCTGGAATTTCGTCATAGGGTTTCGAGGTTTCTGGCACCGGATGTGCTGCCAGGAAGTCGGCCAGTGCTTGGCCCTTGACGGCTTTCTGAGGGACAAACACGGTGTCGTATGGAGACAGTAGTATCGCCCATGTAGCTAGGCGGGAACTGAGCGCCCCCCGGTTTGGTCATGAGAAATCTGAGAGGTTTGACTCGTGAGATCACATGAATGGTCTGTCCAGTCACGTAATGTCGTTCTTACATGAGGCGGGTAGGAAGGGATAGTTGACGTAACACTCTCCGCTTCGGACTCTTGCAGTTAATAGCAAGGTTCAAAGTATCGGTATCGGACCATTCCTATGAGTATCGGGATCGGCGGTATCGGTAGTATCGGCGGTTTCGGATCGGAGTATCGGATTTTTTGGTATCGGAAAGCAAACAACTATTAGTAAATTATTAACATTTTAGAGAATATATTTTATACATTTATGCATAATTTAAAGTATTTTCAGTATTGTTTTTTAGTATTTTTGATATTGAATGAAATAGTAGTCATCTTTGTCGATTGATTTATATGCGATAGATAAGTTTTCCTCTTTTATATGTTTTTACAACCTTACTATGCTTTTACATCCTTTCTAATTGGTCTTTTTAATTCAAATTTTTTGCCGAATTGACTGGAAAAGAGACCTCTAATGTCGGTATCGGTCAGTATCGGGTATCGGTCGGTATCGGATCGGGACATGCCAAACTGTATCGGTATCGGCCGTATCGGATCGGTATCGGCCGATACTTTAAACTATGGTTAATAGTCGTTGGGGAGAGCTAGTAGTGATGCATCATGTTCGGACTCTGATGGAGTACTACCCCCAACGTAGGAGGCGGCGTCTTCTCTCCGAGGGTGGCTACCCCCAGGGGCTTCAGTATCCATTCCTTGGGAATCCTCATCTCTTCGGAATGCCGGATTGTCGTATAGGTCCGGTGGATTACTACCCCCAGCTTGTGCAACTCCCAGTAGTTCTGAGGCAGAACTACCCCCAGCGGCTGGGAGCTTCTTCTTCGAGCGGGTGTCCTGGAAAACACCTTCTGCAGGTCCCACTGCTGGTCCTCCTGGTAGTCGCCTTCTCAATGCGCTGGTTGAGATTGACGGACTGGATGTGTTGGACTTCTTTCCTCCCATGGTGGGAGGGACCTTCCGAGCAGAGTAACATGAGACATTGTATCTCATCCTCCTTGGGTGTTTGCACCTAATCCTTGGATTGTTGACGGATAGGTGTCGTCGGGTGCAATCGTTGGAATGCCGACTGCCTACTTATAGGTGTTGCACCTTTGTTGCAGCAGCAGTTGATGATGATTTTGGCACAGTGACGTCCTGGGGAGGACACTTCACATGCCGTCGTTGTCTCCCTCGCCTTGCGCTTATGATTGATCACATTGCGCAAGTCAGGCGATGGCTGACTCACCTTTGCACTCTTTTTGTGAGCACGAGTAGACCGAGCGCACGGATGCGTGGGTGTTGTTTTTGCTCCCTGACCTGGGGCTTGTTCAGGAACTTCCCCCAAGCCGTTAGTGGAAGGCTCTTGAGACGGGCCCTGTCCATTTGTCGGTGCGTACTGGACACGCAGGTCGGTCTTGTACAACTTTCCATTAGGGGCACGCATAACGGTTAGCGGTGCCAACCGACGGTCAGTTGAATAGGCAGTTGCTTGAGCTTGGCGAGCTCGCACTGCCCTAGACTTCTTCGACTTAGCACGCGCAGGCGCATAGTACGAAGAGACAAGTTTTGATTTTCACCATTCTCAGCATGGCGCATAAGATCATTGATGCATGAGATTCGGTCAAAAATCGAGGTTCGGCTGTTGTGAGGGCCGCATGCGGCCATCTGCCTGCGGCAGTGAACCGATGCCGCATATTCGGTCTTATGTGGCCTCCTCCTAGGTCTCATGGAACTCACATCAAGACCCGAACGTTTGGCATCTAGTATTTTCCTCTGCCAGAGTTCGGGTGCTGAGCGTCTTCTGCGACAGAAGGAGAGGCCGCATGGACAGTCTGGGTGGACGCTTGACAAGCGTCCTCAGCAACATGGAGAGAGGCATGGAGCGCATGCTCCGCAGTTGGGTGAGGCGCAGAGGCCTTTGCTACCAACGTCCTGCGGGTCTTCCTGGGTTTTGCTAACCTCGACAAAGAACTAGCGCTTTCCTCCGAGAGCATCTCCTTGAAGGCCTGCTAGTCGAAGCGGACTACCAGCATCCTCTGGGTTGAACCCAGCTTGACCGCATCAGAGCACGTCACCACCTTCTCATCAGAGGAGAAAATCTCCAGCAGAGTCGCCATCTTGTTCGCCATTAAATTCGAAAGTTATAAGAGAGATTGATTTAATCAACAAACGATAAGAAAGTACAGAGAAGTCCTATGAGACAATCTAAGTACAAATTTATTTTCTGGGGGGTGACGATGGAGGGTTAGGAGTGTAGCAACTCTCTTTACTCCGTGGACGATCCGATGCAGGAGGAGGAAACTCTTCTCTCTTGCTTGACTGTAGGTTCGCAGATAGCCGAGGGGTTGTATGGGTGTGATACCCTGCTATTTATAGCCGCCATATTGACGTACTATGGATGCCGCAGATGCTCGTGGTTGGTGGCCGCATAGGGCCCCTTCAGCATAATGCGGTCGTACCGGTAGCCGCATGTCACGGAGGAACTGCCACGTGAGCTCGGATGAGATATATTGTTGATGAGATCTAGGGGTTGTTTTAACCCGTTGGGTGCGTGACTTGGTCAGCTGAGCACGTAACCGCACCAACCGTGCGATGATCTCTTTGGTTGTAACAGAAAGATCTCGTGAATCAGGGACCGCATAGCCGTCTTGGCCGCATAGTCGTTGTGGCCACATATGGTCGAGGTCGCATATGAGAACTGTGTGGGGTCGAGGCTGCATATGGCCGAGGCCGCATACTGGCGAGGTCGCAGAGTGTTGGACACGTGACTCTGTGCATCTGACGAAGTCATTAATGCATGACGTAACTTTTTGTCTTTTTTGTGAGTCTCCCTCACGATTCTCGAGGCGGACATGGCGGAGAGTGATGTGTCAGAGCTTCTGACGGTCATTGAGAGTATGTCAGGGGCATCATGCGGCATCTTGCTTCAGGGAAGCTTGGGCCGCATAATATGATTAGTATGCGGCCTCTCAGTATTTGGTTGCTCGGGCCGAATAGTTGGGTGACGGGCGATTGTTGCCAAGTTGGCGCATTTAAGTGGCTCATCTTTTGATGTTCTCCAGCCGCCTTTTTGCATGCAGAATTCTTGGAAGCTTGACCGTCTGTTGCACCTTTCTAGGTTCATTATCCAATTATTGCCAGCATACAAACCGTCACTTTCCTGTATAAATACCACTGATGTGGTTCATCGTGTTCCATCTTTGGAGTCCTCATGTCGTCTGAGAGGGCTTCTAGTTGGGAGCCCTGGCCACCCGCCCTACTTCTTCGACATTCTGGTACGCTGCGTCCCAATGCTCTGGCATCGGGGAGTCGGGAGCTGGAGGGTCTCGTGAGGGACGAGCTATCGGTCCTCCGTCGGCTGCCGCAGTGTCTCCTCCTATGAAGAGGGCATGGTAAAGAGGGCATAGGACGAGGACGAGCTATCTGCCACAGGGGACTTTCTATCTGTGCTCGGGTTGACCCCGGAGGCTCTCGCTAGGCCTCTTGAGGCAACTCCAGACTTGACCTTGTTGCCCATGACTGCGGAGAGAGAGACTGGAATGGAGGGAGGGGATGCGCCGCATGTTCCATCGTGCGGGTATTCATTCGCTTCAGGAGGTTGCGGCTGTACTTTGCGAGGCTCGTGGCTCTCCTCCCTAAATTTGTCTTTTCTCTCTCTTTGTTTTGTATGGGCCC
The DNA here is from genome assembly GCA_036927795.1 of Iris macrosiphon. NCBI lineage: Eukaryota > Viridiplantae > Streptophyta > Magnoliopsida > Asparagales > Iridaceae > Iris > Iris macrosiphon. The sequence continues at coordinate 1,288,225 of JAYESA010000007.1, read as the reverse complement.
TCAGTGGCCTCATGTTGTAGCCTCCCCTTGGCGCTTTAGTAATATAATAACAATATTTTGCTCACCCATCTTTGTCTGGTACGTAGACGTCTTTATGCGTCCTCAGTGTTCTAAGGCTGTTCAGACCGCATGAGGTCCACCTTTGTGGCTTACAACTCTTGCTCGCACGGGTCCCATGTGACTTTTATGCGGCTTGTTTTCATATTGGGGGTGCATAAGCACCTATGCGGCATGCATGATTTTCATGCTTCTACAAGACCTCTTTCAAAGTTTTCAAACCCAGGAGATTTCCTGAGCTGTCTCCTGACGCGGGGCTCAAGGCGTCGGTTCCCAAGGAGGTTACTGAGGATCGCGTAGATCGAGGTGTCGGGTTGATGATGATTTTGGCACAGTGATGTCCTGGGAAGGACACTTCACATGTCGTAGCTGCCTCCCTCGTCTTGCGCTTGTGTTTGATCACATTGCGCAAGTCAGGCGAGGGCTGACTCACCTTTGCAGCGTTTTCGTGAGCACGGGTAGACCGAACGCACGGGTGGGTGGGTGTTGTTTTTGCTCTCTGATTTAGGGTTCGTACAAGAACGTTCCCCAGATCGTCAGTGGAAGACTTTCGAGACGGACCCTGTCCATTTGCCGCTGAGGACTGGACGCACGAGTCGGTCTTATACAGCTTTCCATTCGGAGCCCGCATAACAGTTAGCGGTGCCCTCCGACGGTCAGCCGGATGGACAGTTGCTTGAGCATGACGAGCTCGCACTGTCCCAGACTTCTTCGACTTGGTACCCGTAGGCGCATAGTACGAAGAGTCCAAGTTTGGGTTTTCACCATTCTCATCATGGCGCATAGGGTCAGCGCTGCGTAAGATTCGGTCGAAAACAAAGGTTCGGCTACTGCCAGAGTCGCATGTGGCCATTTGCCTGCGGCCGTCAACCGATGCCGCATAGTGAGTCTTATGAAGCCTCCTCCTTGGCCGCATAGAGTTTGCATCAGCGCGCGAACGTCTGGCCTCGTAGTATTTTCCTCTGCCAGAGTTTGGGGGCTGAACGTTTTCTGTGTCAGGCGAGGATTACGCATGGACAGCCTGGGGGGACGCCTGGCGAGCGCCTTCAGCAACAGAGAGAGAGGCAAGGAGCGCAAGCTCCGCAGTTGGGTGAGGCGCGGTGGCCTTTGCTACCCACGTCCTGCAGGTCTTCAAGTGGTGAGCACCCTTCTGGTTGGAAGAGGCTGTCGCATGAGCAGTGGACGCATGATGTGCGGTCCCTGCGGCAGAGAGAGGCGGGGAGCGCCTGCTCCACAGTTGGGTGAGACGCGGTGCCTTTGCTAGGGTCTTCTTGGGCTTTGCTTGCCTCGGAGAAGGACTCGCGTTGTCCCCGGAGGGTATGTCCTCGAAAGATGCTGGTCGAAGCAGACCACCAACATCCTTTGAGTGGACCCGAGCTTGGCTGCGTCGGATCGCACCACGGCTTTCTCATTAGAGGAGAAAGACATCCCTAGCAGAGTTACCATCTTGTTTGCCATTAAATTCGAAAGTTCTAAAAAGAGCTTGATTTAATCAACAAACGGAAGAGAGTACAAAGAGGTTCTGGACGGACAATCTAAGTACAATATTTTTTTATTCTGGGGTGTGGCGATGGACAAGGAGTGCTATGGCGTCTCCTTTACTCCGTGGACGATCCGATGCAGGTTGAGGAAGCTTACGCTCGCTCTTTGCTCCTACGGTATGCTCTCTCTGTATTGGCCGGGGGTGGTATGCTTTCTCTCTGAAGCAGAAGAAAAAAGCCAGCCTTTAGAACGTTCAAGTTGCTCCTATTTATAACCATAGTGCTGATGGACTTTGGGTGTCGTATATGCCTTTGTTTGGTGGCCACATAAGGCTCCTTCAACAGAATGCGGTTGCAACTGTCGCCGTATGCCATGGGCCGATTGCCACATGGTCTTGGTTGAGATATGTTGTTGAAGAGATCTCGGGGTTGTTACCAACCCGTTGTGTGCGTGACTTGGTCAGCTGGACACGTAGTTAGCACCAACTGTGCGAAAATCTCTGCAGTTGTAACGGAAAGATTTTGTGAGCTGGAGGCCGCATAGCATCTTGGCCGCATGATGGCGAGGCCGTATGGATCTTGTAGCCGCATACATGCTCTCGTTTGGCCTTGGTCGGATGGACACTCTGGCCGTATGTTGGCGAGGCCGTTGCAAACTCTCGTCTGGCCTTGGTCGATGGACACTCTGGCCGCATGGTGGCGAGGCCGCATGGGTCTTGTAGCCGCATGCGTGCTCTCGTTTGGCCTTGGTCGGATGGACACTCTGGTTGCATGTTGGCGAGGTCGCATAGGACGTAGCCACATACGAGGGACCACGTGGCATGACACCTTTGTCGAAGCAATTAATGCAATGATGTGACTTGTCTTTTTCTGAGTCGTCGTCTTCACGAGTCTCGAAGCGTCTCCGAGTGATGAGTGATGTGTTAGAGCTTCTGACAGACATCAGAATCTGTGTCAGGGGTCCTTTATGCGGCCTCCCTGCTCTGTGGTCGTTCATACAGTATACTATGCGGCTTTTTCTGCGATTTGGTTGATCAGGCCGCATGTGGCTCTTCTGCGGCTTGACTGTTCAGGCCGCATGTGGCTTCTCTGCTGCTTGTTGAGAGGACATGACCTTTATGCGGCATGCATGATTTTTCATGCTTCTACACCTATTAGTATCTGGATCGACAATATCAGCCGTTTCGGACCGGAGTATCGGATTTTTTGGTATCGAAAATAAAATAATTATTAAAATTTTAGAAAAAAATATTTTATACATCTAGACATAATTCTAAGTATTTTCTGTGTTGTTTGTGAGTAGATTTGAAATTGAATGAAATAGTAATCACCCTTGCCGATTATTTTACCTGTGATTGATAAGTTTTCTTCTTTTACATGCTTTTACAACCTTACTATATCTTTACACCATTGCTGATTGGTTTTTTCGTTCAATTTTCTTTGCCGAATTAGCTGAAAAAAAGGATCCCCAATTTCGGTATCGGTGCCGGATCGGGACATGCCAAACCGTATCGGTATCGGCCATATTGGATCGGTATCGTCCGACTTTGCTCCAAATACACTTGGGCCCACAAGAATCAATGTGGGGTTGTACTGTGTAGTGTCCTATCCGTGTCCATGCAACATAATAGCCAACATTCTTTCCGGTAATACTCAATTGTCCTTAATGTTTTCTGGGAAATGGCTTGACTATCAACATATAAGTAAATCACATAGGCAAAATGATCCCCGGTGCATTGATATCTTCAAAGATGGTTGTTGCCTACTTTCAGATTCAAACCACTCCCTTCAATGTGACGAGGTTTTACTTATAGAGGAATTGCTCCTAATAGTTTTTTGTTTTTTCCTTCTCAAGGCTATTTTGTTCTTTAATTTGTTACTTGGATACCTGCTGGATTAATTCATACCTCAGAACCACTGTTAAAGAAACGAGACCACATGGGGCTATGGATACAATAGGGATCCAACCTAACAAATTGTCTTAAATCATAACCTCTAGCAGACCCATGCTCAAGTAGCTTGTCCTTTCTGGTCTGTCTTGCATGATTATTGTTTGCCTACTGCATTCTGATTTTTAATTCATTTCTCTTTAAGCATTAGGATAATGAAACGTCTACATTTTACGTACCACTACCACAACAGTCATGAATGTCCATTCTGCTCTTTTAAGGGCCATTTCCTCCCTTACATGCAAATGATATATCCACTTTAATGTGCTTCCTCGCAAAGATTCATCATGTGCATAATTACAGGCATATAACCAATATGGAGATGATCTCGAAATGATCTCTGCTGTGCTGTGTGCTGGGCTTTATCCTAATGTCATCCAGTGCAAAAGAAGGGGGAAGAGGACTTCATTCTACAGTAGAGAAGTCGGAAAAGTGGAGATGCATCCATCTTCAGTAAATGCAGGGGTCCAGTTGTTTCCTCTACCGTACATGGTCTATAGTGAAAAGGTGAAGACTACAAGTATTTATATCAGGGACTCGACGAATATATCAGATTATGCTTTGCTCCTCTTTGGGGGCAACCTCACTCCGAGCAAAACTGGAGATGGCATCACAATGCTAGGGGGTTACCTTCAGTTCTCGGCACCAATTAATGTAGTACAACTGATACAGGTAAATGATACCCCCACTTGAAAACATGCCAACTATTTTGGAATAATAACCATTAGAATCGATATAAACAGAATGATGCCAGTCATCTTCTACTAGAAGAAGTGAATAGCCTACAGGCTACAGCTTTCTGAATTTTATCAGCAACAATTCAGGAAGATGACAAGTGAAAGGTTTCTGATGAAATCCGACCTATTATGTCTTATAATCCCATTTTGCCATTTTGTTCAAGCAGAGGTTGAGAGGGGAACTCGACAAGCTTCTCCAAAGAAAAATTGAAGAACCCGGTCTTGATGTCTATGCAGAAGGAAAGGGTGTCGTAGCTGCCGCTGTTGAATTGTTGCACAGCGTTAACGTTTACCAATAGTGTTGAGTGATCGCCCAAGATCTCAACCAGGACTTGCTACCTCCTCCATATAAGGTTTGAGGATAGAGCTGCACTGTTTATACATCCCTAAATTATTTTTGCGGTTTAGTTAACCCAACTAGCGATGTGCAGATGTATGTTTATTTTGTAGCTTTTACATCTTTTGGGTAGGGTTGTTCCTCCATAAACAGTTCATATTCAGGTAGCGTAAATCAGGCATGAGGTGTATAATTTCTATTTATTGGAAGTATAATCCCATATTGTAACAATATATGTCCACAATTACAAATATAAACATACCAAGCCCTAGCAGCTGGAAGAAAGTGGATATATTTGTATTTAGGGCCCGGCTATCCACACCCCCCATGACCTACTAAGCACACTCCATATAACTTAAAGTTAAAAAATAGATTTAAAAGATCCATATATCCACATGACCTACTAAGCACATCCCACCAGCATTCCTCCTACACACTAGTTATCTTCTTCTTCCTTATTTAATTTTCACCTTCTCTAACCCAACCAAAAAATCCAAAAATCTAAAAATTCTACATTTAAATTGTGAAGAAGGCATCATGGAGGAAGAAAGTCCACTTCAAAGACACAATATACGTTCTCTTTTTACGTAATTTCTCGGTTTGAAGTAGTGTATGTGAAGTGTTGGACCAAAAAAATTCGCGATGAGCACGACCAATACTGGTAAAACGGACCATTGTCTGTTCTATCTGTATTGGCCGAACATTTCAGTAGCAATTCAATTGGCAGAGGTCGAATATGACATGTATAGTTCGAACAATGATTGTCGAACATGTCGGTTAGTGTCCGACTTGTATTTGTCGAACATAAGAAGGACCGAACATGTGATCTTCCGTTCGACACACTGGTCGAATATGCACAACAATGTTCGACTGTCGTGGGTCGAACACCATTTTGTGCACTTGACAGACCAAGCTCGAACATAATCGTGAATACACCGAAAAAGATTTCGAAATTTTTTTCGTTTTAACAAAAATTTAAGGGATTCGAAACACTAGCAGTGATCCTCAACGAAAATAATACTCATTTTGAACTAATTAGGATGTTCGAAGAGAGGGGACCGGTTGTGTTTGGAGAGAAGAGAGTAGAGAGGGGACCGGTTGGATTTGGAGAGAGAAGAGTAGAGAGGAGACCGGTTGTAAGGATGTGCTTAGGAATGATGATAGGTTTTAGGTTATAATAGAAAATGACATTTTGGTCATGTGGTGGGATGTATTTAGCATTTATGTTAATTTTATTCATTTAAAATATGGTGTACTTAGCACTTGGGGTGTGCTAAGTAATACATGCGGTGTATATAGATTCTCCCTTGTATTTATTTCATGTAAGAATGGTAATAAAGTGTGAATTCCATATCCAATTTCTGAGCAGATATTTCTTATCTGTGGAATAAGTAAATTTAAAGTGGAGGACAAATCTGTTTGGAGACAGCAGCTATTTTATTGCAAAATTCGACCAGCTATTAATATTGGTGTCGGGTCTGCCGCTCAATTGAGAGGCACATAAGCAAAAAGAAAACAAACGATAGCCGTAGTACAGTCAGTTGTTTCCATTGTCTCTCTCTCTCGTTGAATGGATTTACAAACGCATGTACTGCCTCTAGTAATTCCCTTAATATAATGTACAGATCTTCATACCATGTTGGTGATCATATCAGCAACAAAACAACGTAGTGAAGCATAGATAGCCATAGCTGGTTCTGCATAGATAGCCATAGCTGTCAAACTTATTTTATTTAGACACCTTATTAGCATCTTACATCCAAGATGGTAGCATCGACAGTTTTCTTATTAAGGCAAAAGTAACACATTTGCAAAATATTACATATAACCATAGATTTGGCCGAAAGCATGAGAACTTTCTACATGCTCCAATAACGATAATGACGACTTCTATTGACTCCGTCTTGAGACCATATGCTCCGATTTCTGCAGAGAAAGGAACAATTAGATCCAAAATGAATGTCCCCAAATCCAAAAATATGCATTGGGAAGGTGTCAAAACTAAACTAGTTTATTTTAGTATCAACTAATAAGTAGAGATTTGAAGCATCTCCAAGGATCAGGATTATCATATATATATAAAATTTCTCTGTAAGCATTTACTCGTACTAAACTAAAATTGCAAGTGGAGGCAATTATAATTTCTCTCTCCTGTCTGAAGTTGGTTTATGAAGCAACAACTCATTGTACCAATGAAACATTACACCTTTTCCATCGAAAAGTAACAGGAACAACATCACATTTATGGATCATTTGTTCTATGTCCGGCAACCTAACTCAGGCTAGTAGAATAATTTTACTATATGATAGGCAGATTAAATCTACAGTTCCATAATTGCTTAAATCAGAATAGCTATAATGTAAGAAAACTACTAACCTGTTCAGTGTAAGGAAGATACTTCCCATCAAGTGTAACAACTACACGGTCTTTCCCATCAACACCTTGAATCTTGTCAACCGAGCAGTAAAAGTCTATAGCTGACATACTAAGGGTGAGAGAAGCAAGCAAAGTTAGTTATTAGGCAGATTGAAGAAATTGAAGTATGCATTAAAATCTACGTATCATAGCTTAATCATGAAACTGTAAATTATTGAGTTTTTCGGGATCTTAACTGAAACTCTGTAATTGAATTCTATACAGGTGATATCAGGTAATACCAAAAATTATCGCATGGTTTCATAGCATGTGCTTGGATCAGGTGCTGAAAAGGTTTTCCCTATGAACTCAATGAGGAACTGTTGTATCCCAGCAATTTGCTGAATATAAGGTCTATTCTGTTGATATAATGTTTGTCTGATGCTTCTGCAGATGTCAGAAACTGCATACCTACACCATGTCGACAAAAACCATAACCCAAGGAATTAAAGTACTAGCGCAACAATTTCAAAATTGTTCCTCTTTTGTCTCTTTTATAGCATTCATGAGGCACTGATACTGAAGAGTAACAGATCATGGCATAAACTCTATCTTGAATCTTGATCAAATTTTCTATAACCATACCCTAACCTATCCTTACTTCTCCGACTTATACATCTCTCTATTCTCTTAAATTATTCATGTAGAAAACTACACTGGGATCAACGGGATATCTTTCATTGACTGGTTTGAGATATATAATCAAAATCCTCAAAATCATGAGGATTAATAGGTCAGGTGGCCAGTAATATATATAAATCATGTGTTCTTTCAGTGACTTGATCATGCTCAAATAATCAGAAATTGATGGCTTCACCACAACCCTGGGCTTCAGGACAAATTGGTGAAGCATTATATGATGCACATCATTAACTAGATTTCTCACCTACTATTTACTTTCCACTTGAATTCCACCAAAGCCACACTACGAGAGTTTTAAATGTAGCCCTAAAAAACTGTTAGAACTTGTAGAAAGTTAATTTAAGTCTTGACTGCTTGGTTGCCATAATCAAACAAGTAAACTACAAGGTACTTTGTTAAGCTCTTCTTTTACACAGTCAATTATGTCTTTATGCAATGAGCATCGTCCTGATTATATCCATGCTTCCTATATGTTCCGGTTTTAATGCCCAAGCAACAAATGGAATGATTTAAATCATTATCTCGTCCCGTGCTACTTTCTCTCTCGTTGGCACAAGCATGTCCTTAACTTCCATGAGGTGCATGAGTGACACAACACCATCAAAAGCGATTAAAGATGACTGCAAAAGCAATAATAAGTACGACATCAACTTACATGCCATCACCAAAGTCCTCGTTGATGATCTCCTTGATGCTCTCTCCAAAATGCATAATTGCTTCGTTTAATCTGCAAAAAAAATAAAAAGAATATTTATCATCAGAAAGAACATGGGTCTGTGGGGGTTCCTCCAAATCTACGATGAAAGAACACACACCAAGACTTTGGTGTGCCCTAGTATATATCTGTGTCCATGTCAAGCTTCCATCTTCAAATTAAACCTAAAAAGTCCACGAGACCATGCCATAAAAATCATAAAGATGAATTTTGTTTACAGAAAAGATTGAATCTTTTTATAGTTTAACGAAGATGAGTTTATGTGTAGTGTACTCCATCAAAGTGAAAAATAAAAATTGAATCTTTGTAGCAGAAAGAAGACGGGTTTATGGGCATTCCATTTCCACCGAATCAATGTTGCACGGACACGATACAGACCCAGCTGACAAAGGCAGCTATCCTGGCGTGTCCTAGTTGTCGTGTCAGACACATCCCACAGAACCCATTAAGTTGGATTTTTTTTTTTTCACAAAGAAAGATTGAACCTTTATAATAGAAACAAGATGGGTTGACGTTTATTCCTTCAAATTAAGCCTAAAAACTCCCATTTTTTTGCCATAAATCCAAAAGGAAATTTTTTTTTTTTTAAATGGGATTTTTTTTCACAGGAAATCTACCGGTAGACCGCGGGGTCGTGGAGGATGTCGGGACGGTAGCAGCGGAAGGGCGGCGCCATCATCTCCTCGACGAGGTCGTCGGTGAGGCCGGGGACGGTGGCGCGGAGCACGGACACGGTGTCCGGGTTGAGTCGGGCCTGGCGCCGGAAGAGCTGCGCCACGTAGACGTTGGTCAGCCCGGTCTCCGTCGCTATCTGGCTGTAGCTCTTCCCGGAGCTCCTCTTCGCTGCCGACAGCCTCTCCGTAATTACTCTTTCCATTTCCGGAAATGTCTCTCTGTGTGCTTATCGCTTCAGCAGCTCAGCTTATATAGTGTGCTTCTGATGCCTGCTTTTCTTTTAGGCCACATGGGCTGCAATTGAACAGTGGCAGCTCATTTTGCCACCATTCAATTTGGTATGTCCAAGTTCCCCAAAATAAATAAAAAATTAAAAAAAAATTAAAAAAAAATTTGAAAAATCCTCAATGCCATCCCTCAATAATTCTGTCTGGACCCATCCTTATTCAGAACTAATGTAGTGTTATTATTAATAGGGATATTTAGCAAATATTTTTATTCAAATAGAAACTAGTATATATTTTTATTAATTAAAAAATATTCTTATTTCTTTTTGTACGGAACAGTCAAAATTTTGCTTAAATGAGCTCAAGTGTACACTTAGCTTACACGTGACGTTGTAGAATGACACAAATTCTCACGAAATAAATCCCTGTCAAATTTATGTGATCATGTAAGTAAATATGACCAAAAATAAAGAAATCTGTTCTAATATGAGACACATTTGGTCGTAGATTTATTTTGTGGACATTTATACCATTTTACGGCATAATGTATGAGTTGAGAGAGCACGTGAGCTCACTTAATCGAAGTTTTGACTGTTCCGTACAAAAAATAGGAATCTCTCTTAGTTTTTTATAATAGTGGAAGTATCTGCTAGTTTATATATTTTGAATAAAATTATTTACTAAAATAACTCTTATTATTATTATTATTATTATTATTATTATTATTATTGTTTAATTATCATTAGCTTTTAACTATTTACAATTAGTTATCGGATTTATTTTAAACAAGTTGCTACTGTGAACTTTAAAAAAGAAAAGAAAATTTGAGTTCTATCCCACTTTATTTACCATAATTCAAGGTGTACCCAACTGCTTTACCATAATGTAAAACATCTTCCACTTCCGTCAAAAACTAACGATCAACTCCATTGACCGTTAATTTTTGAACGAAATACCCCTATCAAATCACCATTATTACCAGTCTTCCCTTCTCAGTCTGGGAAGAGGGAAGGGATATTTCGATAAAAAATTAACGGTCAACAAAGTTGACCGTTAGTTTTTGACGAAAGTGAAAAAAATTGTACATTATGGTAAAGCAGTAGGATACACCTTGAATTATGGTAAATAAAGTGGGGTGCAACTCAATTTTTTTTTTACAAAACTACCTTTCGTGAATGTTCTTTTAGATTTAAATGTTATGTTCATTGCACATGATTATTTTGCACATTTTAGTCCCAATGAATTTACAATTCATATCCTCTCTTCCAATCCAACCCACCTATACAAACCCTAAGTCCGGCTAGTTGGCTAGCCTCCCCCTACCATTGTTGCCATAAATCATCTCACCTCAAGATGTGTATTGGGCCGGACCGGCTCATCCCTCGGTCCGGTTTGACCAGTTTGACCAGATCTGGATCGTGTCGGGTCCAACCTAGTGGAGAGAGCGGACCGGCCTGGCCCTGTTGGCTTGGCACCCGACCCAACCCGGACCTGTGATCCGGGCAGAACCGGTCTGGGTCCGGACCTGCCCATATTTTTAAAAAAAATTACGTTTATTTATATATATTTTATATATAATCTATATGTTATAACTTATATGTTAATAAATTTAAGTTAAAGTTTATAGGTTTTTGATACTTAGATAATTTTGTATGATTTGAAATTTATAAGTTATTTGTTATAAAAAAAATTTGGTGTAATTTATGTAAAAATTTATATAAAGTTAAGTAAGAAAATTTTATTTGAATTCTTTATATCAATATTTATATAATTTTAAGTATAAGTTAAAATCTAAATATATAGAAGTTGAATTTTTTTTCGATTTTTTTTTGAATAACTTATAAAAAAATGTATAATTTTTTTTAATTTAAATATAAATGTATATTAGAATTTAAAGAAGTTATTTATATAGAAATAAATAAGTTAAATGTAAACAACTTAGAACATAAAGTAAGAAAAAGCTAAATTTCTTTTATTAATGACAATAAAATTATAAATGTATTATAACATTAAGTAACAAAAAAAATAGAAACTTGTAAATGATATTTCATTTGCATAAAGCTTGTAAAAAATGTACAAGTCTTTTCAAAAAAAATTGTCATCCGTCTTTCGTTGAAGTTTATTGCTCGGCTATTCCTTCAGTAGTGTCATCCATAATAAGAGATTAAAAGTCCATGTTGGTTTGAACCTTGTTCATCCATATTTAACAAAAAAATTTAGAGCAAAATTAATTACTTCTCTAACAAAAAAGTGAGAAGAAGAAAGAAAAATCTCACATCAGATTTTTTTTCTGGGTAATATTAAAATTACTTGTAACGTTTGTTAGAAGCCTCCAAAAGAAATCGCAAAAAAATGTGTTGAGAGAAAAGAAGTTGGACTCTAGTAATTGCTTTGCTTCTAAACTTTGTAAGAGAGGAAATAAATTTTGTAAGAGGGAAGAACTATTTATAAGAATTTTTTGGGGCCAAATGACCCCACATACCCTCAAAAAAGAGTTGTTATAATGGATATTTTGATCATTTTTAGAAAAATGGCTAAAATATTCCTAAAACGTTCAAAAAATGGCCACTAAAATAAGGATATTTTGGTAAAAAATATCCCCCAACGGATATATCAAAAATAAATAAATTAAAACTCAGCCGAACCCGGCCGGGCCGACCGAATTAGATCCGGCCCGAACAAAAACGAGACCGGGCTGGACCGGACTTGCAGGTAGTATCCTCCGACCCAATCTGGACCCGTGGGGGGAGTGGGCCGGAGCGGGTTGGTCCGTTGACCGGATCCGGACCGACCATGACCAAATTTGACTGGACCGAACCCGTACCGGGTTCCGAGCTGTAAACCCCCTCGACCAGATTCCAGCATTTTAGGATTATTTTTAACAATTTAGGATTTATAGCAATATTTTAATTTATTTTGCTTACATATCCTATTGATTTGAGCACATGTCCATCACCGAATTATTTGGAGCTTTACCTTGACTGTTATCCCCGAACGAAGTTCACATACCTCTCATAGACATGCTAGTCAATTATTCTGCACTTTGTGCAACTCCCAGATACTCTATTTTGAGTCTCGTTTTAGACGCACAAATATCGTTACAAACGTCCGTATTTTAAATTTCCAGACCTGTACCATTCTCTGTTCCAATAGAGATTAGAGGCCCAACGTGCACCTGTTTTGTCCAGACAAAAATACGTTAATATTCTACACTGAGTATACTACATTTAGTATATTGACACCGTGCTGAAATTATGACCCTACCTGCCTCTAAATAATTAGTAAACACCGTGCGCAGTAGTTATTAATTAATTAATACGGTGGCCCGTATCACCCAGGAAAACCAGGCCGTCCCTGCCCAGACTCACCCCCACCCCCTCAGGACCCTCACACAGCTTTTTCCTTCAATTCTGTGAATTTTAGCATTTTCAGGAATTAGGTGTTTTCCCAGACAATTTCGTAATTGCGCAATTTTTAAAAATAGGACCTTTATGCAATTTATGAAATTACAGGGACTTTTCTGCAAATTTTCCTGTGAGGTGTCAGCCTCCTATTGGCCGGTGAACCTGCACCGTCCATTTGGAAGCGGGACCCACCTGAAAATATCCACAAAATATCCTGTAAATATATATAAATATTTTACTTAAAATATCTAATTTATTTTCTATAAAAAGAAAAAAAACCCAAACTCAATCCCTAACCCTAGCCGTCAGCCAATTCCCCCCCCCCCCCCCCCGCCCGCCGGAGTAGCTCCGCCCGACCCCCTCCCCGCGGCGAGCCGATCCCCCCCATCCGAGCAGCTCAGCCCCTCGACCACCCTCCATCACCAGCATCTCCTCCCCTCTCTCGACTGGACCCCCGACCTCCGCCTCCCCCCCGCGGCGAGCCGACCCCCGCCGGCCTCGACCTCCTCCGCCACTCGTCACCACCACCATCATCATCACTAGCATCTCCTCCCTCCTTCCCCGACTTCGTCTTCCTCGACCACCACCCCCTCCATGTTCTCCACCTCCTTCTTCCCCGAGCCCGAGCCGACCCCCCCCCCCCCGGCCTCGACCTCCTCCGCCACTCGTCACCACCACCATCATCATCACCAGCATCTCCTCCCTCCTTCCCCGACTTCGTCTTCCTCGACCACCACCCCCTCCATGTTCTCCACCTCCTTCTTCCCCGAGCCCCCCCCCCTCCGCCAGCGTCGGCCCCGGCCGGCCTCGACAGCGGCCACCCCAAGCCCCGTCTCCCCTCTTCTCCTACCCCGACGCCTCCTCTCTACTCCTCGCCGTGAATCTCCCCGCCCTAAGCCGAGCCCCGCCATCACTTCCGGCCGCCCTCGAGCTCGACGCCATCCCTGAGCTCCGGCCCGACTTCTTCCCCCCACCCCCCCGCAGCGGCTGACTTCTCCCATCTTCTCCTCCCCGAGCCCCCCTTTCCCCTCCGGCCAGCGCCACGCCGCCCCCACTCCGGTTCAGTTCCCCCCCCCCCGACCAGCAGTGCGACAGCCCCGAGCCGCCGTCCCCCGGCCGAAGCTCCCCCGTCCGGTCGGCAGCAACCCCCTGACCCGCTCCACTGTCCAGTGTTCTTCTCCCCGACCCCTGGCGGTCTCCCTCGTCCGGCCGGCTGAACAGCAGCGACTCCGGACCACCCCGCAACCACCCCGACTCGAGCAGTACCGGACACGGCGCAGTACCGGACACGACAGCAGCTGGACACAGCCCGGATACGTCCAGGACACAAATCCTGTGTCGAATCAACACACGGACACGCGCAACTCGGTTTCACGAAGCCCTGTTCAGGTAACTCGTTCTCTCTCCTCGTAATTCCGTTTTTCATTCTGTCAGTTGTGACACGTAGGCTATGTAACCCTCTCGATACCCGTGCAACCCGCTCGGTGCATCGCGTCCTGTGGCGATCGCGAACCGCGATCCAAAAACAGGAAAAACAACATCCCATTTTCACCCGGAACTGAGTACGTCCCGCCAAACGGGACGACTTGATCGCACGCGGTCTTCACCAAAACGTGCGCGCCGTTGATACGGACGTGCGGGATTTCGCAGAATTTAATTTGGATGTGCGTGCACACCGGAATCAACGCGTATCCGCCGACAAAGTCCCGTATCCGCCTGTTCTGGAACACGATGTAACTTTGTGTACACACGTCGGATAGAAACGAAACTTGCGTCATCGGACTCGTAGCAATACGCTGGTCCTGTGATCCAAGTTTGGTTCAATTCTGAGAACGTTGACAAAATCCCGTATCGTGGGCCCCACAGGCTCCACTTGACGGGCGATTTTGTGATCGGCACATCGGAATCCAGTTCTGGACATTTCGTTGGGTTCGTATCGACGTTCTGGACTTGTTGACACTAAGTTTGGCAAATTTGGAGACCTTTAACCCTGACACATTTTTCGGTGCAAAGCGGCCCACATGTGGACCCCGCTTTGACCGAAAACTGTCATTTTTGCCCCTGTGTCCAAATTGGACTTAAGGACAGGCATTTCTAGCTATTTGATATTTTCTGAGACTGTTAGTGATGTTTATTTCAGCATCCGGAGACTTTTCTTCTGAGGCCATAGTTTCTGGCTTTTAGCATTTGACATCTGGACGTTACATTTTTGCAGCTCTCTTGCCAGGCAAGTATACCTTGCCTTGTTGTACTGTTTAAATTCAGTTATTATTAATTACATGTTTATCTATTTTAAATATAAATGTGCGCGTCCGAGAAAACTCGGGTGCAGTCAATGAAGGCGTTGACGTTAGGACTTGTGTCTGACCTAGTGTCTAGTAGACCCACCTAAAGTTGTGAAGTTATTGGTATAACTTCCCAGGCCTTGACTGTAAGCCCCCTGATTTTTAGGAATTTTTTTAATTTGGCTTTTTCCCAATTTTCTGGAATTTTCCGGGATTTTTCTATAATTTAAACCTAGGCTTTGATAATTAAATGATTTTTAATTGTTGTTTAATAATATTAAAATATTATGGAAATAATATTTTATGGTGTAAAATGGAAAACCGGACATGTGGTAATTTTCGGTAAATTTATTGGACTCCGGAAACCCATTTAAAAGCCTTAAAACTATTAAATAAAATAAACCAAATTAATCCAGAAATAAACCGGGTTTAATTGAAATTAAACCAAACCGAACCCAGCCGCTGACCCAAACCAAACCGATTTCTTAGTGGGTCGGGTCGGGTCGGAACTGAATCAAACCCGACCCGAAACCCGTTAACCCAAAAAGAACCCTAATTCTCCTCGGCCTCGACTCCGCGGCGGCGCCGTATAAAACCCCCCTCCTCGACGTCTGTGCCCCGCTCTCGAAACCCTAGGCCGCCGCCACCCTCTTCTCCAGCTCTCGTCGACCGTCCTCCGCCCATCCCCTACCGCAGAACCACCCACACGAATCCCCTCGACCACCGGCCCGCCTCACCCCGACCTCGCCGTAACCCTAGGCGTCAACCTCCCCGCAGCTCCCTCTCCGACCACCCCTGGCCGCCTTCACCAGCACTTCCACCACTCCCCGTCCTCCTCCGTCCTCCCCAAGCTCCGCCGCCGCCCTGAAACCTCGCCGGACCCGCCTCCTCCAGACCCCGACTCCCGCAGGCCGACCCCGAGCCCGCCTCGCCCCAGCAGTCGACCTCCTCCTCCCTCCTTCCTGCTCCGCCGCAGAGCCCCGCCGTCCTCCTCGCCGTGGCCAGACGACTCCGGTGACACCCTGACACAGGAGCCTCGGACACAGGACTCGACACAGCGGGACGCAGAAGGTCGGACACGGAAAAACCCTAACCCTAGTGAACAGTGTTGACACAGGACACGATTTGGACACGAGGGAACTTGGGTTTTTCATCCCACTTCAGGTATTCATAACTTTTTGCTCGTAGCTCGGAATTCAATTCCGTAAATTGCGTTGCGAAGACTGTATAACCCTCTCGGTGCCCGTGCAAACCGCTCGGGGCATCGCGTCCTGTGGTGATCGCACACCGCGATCCAAAAACAGGAAAACCAACGCCCTGTTTCACCCCGGAACTGAGTACGCCCCGCCAAACGGGACGACTTGGTCGCACGCGGTCTTTACCGAATCGTGCGTGACGTTGATACGGACGTGTGGGATTTCGCAGAAGTCGATTCGGATGTGCGTGCACACCGGAATCAACGCGTATCCGCCGACACCGCCCCGTATCCGTCGATTCTGGAACACGTTGTAACTTTGTGTACACACGTCGGATCGTGACGAAACTTGCGCCATCGGACTCGTAGCAATACGCTGGTCCTGTGACCCAAGTTTGGTCCGATTCTGAGAACGTTGGCAAAATCGCGTATCGTGGGCCCCACAGGCTCCACTTGACGGGCGATTTTGTGATCGGCTCATCGGAATCCAATTCTGGAAGTTCCGTTGGGTTCGTATCATCGTTCCTGACCTGTTGACACTAAGTTTGACAGAATTGGAGACCTTTGACCCTGACACGTTTTTCGGTGCAAAGCGGGCCCGCACGTGGACCCCGTTTTAACCCGAAACTGCCGTTTCTGCCCTTGTCTCCAAATTGGACCCAAGGACAGGCGTTTTTAGCTATTTGATATTTTCTGAATCTAATGGTGATGTTTATTTCAGCAACCGGAGTAGTACCTGCAGATCACACTGAGACCAGAGCTACAGTTGGAGCCAGGACCCCAGGCAAGTGTACCTTGCCAAACTTTGCAGTATTGTTACATAATTTCCTTGCTTCATTATATTGTTGTGCATGCTCAACCTAGGGCCGTGTGACGTACTTAGCGTCCGATTATCAGTCGGGTGCCGACACTGTACGCAGTGTTGGGTACGGTCATCTAGAGATGGATATTCGTGACACTATATATTATCGTACTTGTCTTACCAAGTACGTTGGACTCAGGACACTTGACACTACTCATGAGACAGGATCTTCCCGAGATATTCGTGGTGATTCTGTATAGGATACAGGACATGGACATTGTATTCCTAGATATTAGATGACTTGTTGCATTAGAGATGATTGTGCGTGACATGGACATGGTGCATCATGGACATGAGACGTGTGATTACATTGGGTGGGGAGAGTATTACCATATGAAAGGCTGATCATAATATATATTGACATCTGGATGTGTCTTAGTCTCTGACACAGAGCTATGGCACCAGTTCTGGCCCTTCGATAAAATACTGCTATTGGGTTCTCCGACACTGATCCTGTAGTAGTCTCAGCCCGAGTATGGAATAATGTTCTCATTTGCATATCACTAGATGGTTATTTATTTACCCTATTGTTCATTTATTGCTGCACTGCATTTATTTTGGCTTGTATTTTCTGTACCTTGCTGTCCCCTGAGGACCTGGATCCGGACTATGTCCCCAGGTATAGCTGACGAGATCTATCCCGAGGTATACGGGACCGGAGCATTGGCATTAGCAGGAGCAGGTGCCTACATTGGAGCAGAACCAGGATCTGAGGACGAGATCGTACCAGAGGACTTCTCTTGAGTATTGGCTTGAGATACTCATTTATTCAGTTTATAGTTATTTCATTTCCAGTCTATTTCATTTATGTACCAGACTTGTACTCGGATTGTTCTCCGAGACAAATTTATTGAGACTTGTTAGTTTATTTTTATTTATATTTACTCTGGCTTTGATCTGTGATATTCTGTTGTGGATGAGATTAGATAGACTGTGACCTGTAACATTGGACCTGCTTATTGTTATATTACAGCTTAAGTATGCCCTGATGGATCCATTAAATTGGGTTTGTCCATCGGTGCGTACTGCTGGCCATTGCCACGCGTCCAGTCCCTCGGTATTTTGGGACTGGGGCGTGACATTGACACTTATCATTACACGCCACAGAGTGAGTTCATGTAGGGACGCATGCCTCATGCGCGACTGGCCATCAGTGTGAGCAACACGTGTAACGGTATTTAGCTTAGTTGATTATTTTACTGAGACTTGCATCATAGTAGGAGGTGTCCACGTCGTTTTCACGACTTGTACATCTATATTGGGCGGGAAAGATACTAGTAGACGTATGGGACACCCCCTCCTTGAGTCTTTTATCCTTCGTACCATGCTCCTCGGAGATGGTCGATTGTAGAGCTACCCGTGTGTCCGGGGGCATATGACACATATACTAGCCAGTCATGACGATTGGTGAATTACGTCAGCATATGTCAAGCTTACACATTTTCATGCGTACTACAAGGTCTTTACTTTGCCTTCACTTAGATGGTTAGCACACCCTGTATTTATTTATTTATTTATTCAGTATTTACATACATGGCATGTTGTTTTTCTGTATCTTGTTATGTCCCTCTGAGGACCTGGTCCCCTTCCAGGTGTAGATGTTCATGAGTATTCGCAGGAGCGCAGATCCGGACATGCTACTTATATTCCGAGGAGGTCTCCTCTTCGAGCCTCGTGATTGTCAGATGTTGTTCTTATATGGTGTGTATCTGGTTCATCTTATATTCTATTTCGGCAGTTGATTTGTTTCCATCCGACTGTCATTCTTTATATACTTATTATTGTTATCTAGTTACATGGTTATTGGTTATTCATGTATATTTGATTTCTGTTGATGAGATTTAGATTATACCCTGTGACTTGTGATAGTTTTACCACTTGTGAATTATTGTTCATTATACAGCGTACGCTCGTATATATGGTTTTCATATATTGGAGTTGCCATATATACAGACGGCTGGCATGCTTACGTGTCCTAGTCCTACATATTTTGGGACTGGGGCGTGACATATTTTTAGTGGTGGCCCATGCAGGTCAGAGCATATTGTCTCGGTTACGTTACTGTACCGAGCAAGCATGCACCTGGGATTAGAGCATAGGATCTCATCCATAATTGACTATGACTTATCTTCCTTCCAGTCTGTCCTACTTACAAAATTGCATCATGCTTGATTCATGTGCTTCCCTGGTAATTCCTCGAGTATAGCCCCTGCTAGAATATAGGAATCCCTGTTGATAGGATGATACTTAGGGTAATATTCCTACTTAGAATACAACTAGGGCTTTGACACATCACTAAGTTATACTACTTAATGAACCCTAGTCTTCCATATTACCTAATGAACCCTAGCATCACTACCTATAGATTAACTTACCGTTATCCCTTGATGTATTTATGTATGACTTTAGAGTAGTATAAATACTACTATGATTAGTTAGAGATTTGACCATAGTGTTGACCCTAGTCTTAAGAAACCAATAGAAATCCAAGGTTGAATACTAAGACTGAAACCTCATCCTATGTTTGGATAAACCCAGTTTTACGCCAGAGACCCTTTACCCTTGTTGACGTAAAACCCATTTGACCGTTGTTGGCATAAGAGCCAAACAACTGCCTAGTTGGCGTAAAAGCCAAATGACTTTCTTGACTGGCGTAAAAGCCAAACTATGCAGAAGATTGTCTCCTTTACGCCGCAGTTATGACAACTGCTACCCACGATCCCTTAGTCTTCCTTATCCTGCGTCATGCAAGCCACGTAGGTAACTGCCCTGCGTAAGCCTGATTCATGAATAATAGATAACCAGCGTAGAGTAAGCTGATTAGGCGTAGAATATAATGATAGGATGTGAGCGTATTTATTACAGCCTTAGCTTTCCCCAGCCATGACCAAATCTTGTGCATTAAATACAGAGATACGCCTCGAGCCCTGTGCAAAAAGAAACAGCTTTTGATAGGACATCTTGTTTTGTCCCACCTCGAGCGTATATGACTTGTATCCAATAAAGTCACTAAACGACAAACCTGGGTCCCTGTGCAAAATCATCATCAAACCATCCACTCGATCGTTGTGCAAGTACTTTTGTCAGATGTCAGGATTCACAAATTTGACTGACAAACTCATGAGTTTCTCGTACAACTTTACGCTACAACGTATGCTAGACTTTACGCAGGAGATATTTACGCGCAGATTTCTACGCACAGACTTTTTACGCGGACAGCTCTGAAGCTCTACTTTACGCTTCTCTGTTTTACGCGGATAGCTCTGAAGCCATGCGTTACGCCAAATTATTTTATCTCTGCTTTACGCAGACAACCTCGAACCCCTACTTTACGCGGACTTTCTTGAAATCTCTGTTTTAGGCCAACAACCTATAGTGTATATTAAGATTGTAGAACTTAGAAGGCCATACCTCTTTTTGGTTAAACTAGCGTCTTAGAGTAGGAGTTAGAATAATAACTGTAGTGATTGTAGAGTCTGTCTTTTTGTGAATTTGAATTATTTTGTACTTCTCACATCATAATCTAGCGTACTTATATTTACTATACTACCTTGACTTATACTGCTACTATAGCCTAGTTTTGCAAGCTTATTCTTTATCAAGCTTGTTCATGATATATGTATTATTGGAGTACTATAATAATACATTTCAGAATCAGTGTATTACGGTCTGATCAACCATAGTGCACTTGGTTCGTCCTTCGCATAACTACCTTACGTGGATTGAGATATATAGTGATTAGTAGACAAATGTACTTACCCTCTAGATATGTCTGAGCATATCGTATCAGCGACATAACTGTGCTAATACGAATATGTGAATAGGGATTACCAGAATAGGATTTCAATCCACAACTGTCTTGACAATTCCCATTTGAATTCTTTAAACGCCTTTAACCCCCATACTTCTAATCTATTACCTCCCCCTTGAACTCTTGATTATCGTTTTCCGTCTTCCCTTATTTCGGAAAGACAAAATCTCGTGCTTAGTATAAGCACGAGAAGGGTATTGTTTCTGTAACCATTTCTGTTTATTCTTTGGAAAATTTCCAAACCCTATTATTAGACTTGATTTCAGTATATAAACTGTGCTACCGTTAGAATGACCTTCGCTACCTACTTACGTTTTATTACGTTCCTGATACGTGCATCACTATGGCAGCATGAAATTTTTATTTTTGCCTCGTAACTCGGGTCAAGTTCAGAACTCACGTGTTACGATAAAGAATGGATCATTTTGCTGTCAGAGGTCTAATTGGTTTTCACCTGAATAACAATTTACTGACTCCTGAATGGATAGCAGCACCTATGACTAGGTTGACTTGTAAGGATCCAGAATTCCTAAGGACCGACTCACCAAGTCAGCACATTTCTTACCTTTAGAGTTGGCCAGTCTGCAGAAACTTTAGCTAACTTATATATGAGACAAATCGTAAGATTGCACGGCATACCAGTCAGCATTGTACCAGACAAGGATTTGCGTGACCAGAGTTGGTGGTCAACACCGTAGAGACAGTTAAGTAAATACAAGGACACTTGCGAGCAGTGCAAGACAGACAGAAGTAGTGGACAGACCGTCATCATCGTCCCTTGGAATTCAAAGAGGACGATCATGTCTTCTTGAGGATATCACCTACTAGAGGCACCATTCGATTCGGAGGACGCAGCAAGTTGAGGCCAAGGTATGTTGGACCATTGACGTGCTAGAAAGAGTAGGAGTAGTGGCATATCAACTTGCGCTACCACCTTCACTTGAGGGAGTACTTGATGTATTCCACGTGTCGCAACTCAGGCTGTAAACCCCCTGATTTTTCAAAATTTTAAATTTGGATTTTTTACAATTTTCTGGAATTTTCTGAAATTTAAAATAGGGTTTTAATTATTAATAATTGATATTAAATGATTTTAAAATATTATGAAAATAATATGTTTGGATGTAAAATGAAAAACTGGACTTAGGACAATTTTTCTGGAATTTATCGGACCCCGGACCTATTTTTAAAACACCTAAAGTTATTTATTTAATTATTTACTGATTAATAATATTATTATTAATATTATTATTATTATTTATTATTTCTAAACCGGTCCGGCCCATTTCCTCCAGCCCAGCCCGGCCCAACAGACCCGAGCCCAGCCCCTAGCGGGTCGGGTCGGATCCGCCGCCGCCCGACCCGCAAACCCGAACCCGCTGTACCTCACCCCACGACCCGTTCCCCCCCCCCCCCCCCGCGTTTTCCGGCGACGCAGCCGCCGCCCTCCGCCACGCCCGGCCACGTCGCCGCCCCCTCCGCGCTGCCCGGCCCTCGATCCGCCTCCTCCGCCGCCTTTCTCGGCCTGCCGCAGCTCCGCCTCCTCCGCCGCCTTTCTCGGCCTGCCGCAGCTCCGCCTCGCCTATATATTCCCCCCCCGTCAGCCCCTCTCCGACCAAACCTCCCCCACGACCACCACCCGCCACCGCTTGCCTCGCCGGCCGACGCCAGCCACCGCAGCCCCCTCCGCCGCGCTCAGCCACCCCCTCCTCCTTCCTCCTCCCCCCGTCGAGCGCCGGCGCCGCAGCAAGCAGCAGCGCCCAGCAGCAGCGACCCGGCAGCGCTCCGGCCGCCCCGCGCCTCCCCGCGCCGGCAGCGCCGCACCGCGCTGTCCCCGGCCGGCCTCCCCCGGCCGCCCAGCCGCCCTCCGCCGGAGCTCGGCCGCGTACCCAAACCCTAACCCTAGCGCAGTATCCCCTGTGTCGGACACGGACACGGGACTCAGTGTCGTGTTGGACACGATTCGCCCCGGTTTTTGGGTCCCCTTCAGGTATGCGTAACTTTTTGCTCGTAGCTCCGTTTTCGATTCCGCAAATTGCGTTGCGAAGCCTGTATGACCCTCTCGGTGTCCGGACAAACCGTTCGGGGCATCGCGTCCTGTGGTGATCGCACACCGCGATCCAAAAACAGGAAAAGACCAGACCCTGTTTCACCCCGGAACCGAGTACGTCCCGCCAAACGGGACGACTTGGTCGCGCGCAGTCTTCACAGATACGTGCGCCTCGTCGATACGGACGTGTGGGATTTCGCGGAAGCTGATTCGGGTGTGCGTGCACACCGGAATCAACGCGTATCCGCGGACATCGCCCCGTATCCGTACTTTCTGGAACGCGCCCTAACTTTGTGTACACACGTCGGATCGAGACGAAACTTGCGCCATCGGACTCGTAGCGATACGCTGGTCCTGTGGGTCAAGTTTGGTTCGATTCTGAGAACGTTGACGAAATCGCGTGTCATGGGCCCCACAGGCCCCGCTCGACGGGCGATTTTGTGATCGGCTTATCGAAATTCAATTCTGAAAGTTCCGTTGGGTTCGTATCAGCGTTTCTGACCTGTGGACACTAAGTTTGGTGAATTTGGAGATCTTTGACCCTGACGCGTTTTTCGGTGCAAAGCGGGCCCGCATGTGGACCCCGTTTTGACCCGAAACTGCCGTTTCTGCCCTTGTCTCCAAATTGGACCCAAGGACAGGCGTTTCTAGCTGATTGATATTTTTTGGATCTGATGGTGATGTTTGTTTCAGCAACCGGAGTACCGCCTGCAAATCCAACTGAAGTCAGAACTGCAAACCGAGCCGGAACCACATGCAAGTGTACCTCGCCAAAACTTGCAGTCTTTGCTAAATATTCCTTGGCTTAGTTATATATCAGAGGGCAAGTATACATTGCCAACTTTACAGTCTTGTTGCATATTTCCTTGTTTTAATTATAACTTGTTTTAACTGCTTAACCTAGGAACCGTGCGACGTACTTAGCGTCCGATCTTAGTCGGGTGCCAACACCGTACGCGGTGTTGGGTACGTCATTTAGAGATGGATATTCGATACCCTTACTCTTGGTACTTGTCCTATCAAGTACAACAAAACCCAGGACACTTGACACTATCATGGATAGAATCTTCTTGAGATATTCACGATGATTCTGTATAGGATACAGGTATGACATGGACAGTTTATTCCTAGACATTATATGACTGCTGCATTAGTTATGATCTTGCGTGTCATGGACATGAGACGTGGATTACATTGGGTGGGGAGAGACACACAGGCTACAGGCTGTTTTTATTTATATATATTATTAGTGTGAGGTCGTAGACTCTCCAGCAGAGCTAGACCCTTTACGTGTTATTACTGCTACCGGCTCCCCGACACAGAGCTTGTAGCGGTCTCAGCCTGAGTTCTAGTGATGCTCTCAACTTGTATTTATCACTTAGCTGGTTACATAGTTTACCCTGCTGTTTCATTTAATTCTGCTGCACTGCTTATATTTTGGCTTGTATTATTTGTACCTTGTTATGTCCCCTGAGGACCTGGAATGGACTATGTCCCCAGGTATAGCTGAAGAGATCCATCCAGAGATACCCCGTACCGGAGCACTTCCAGGAGCTGTACCAGGACCTGAAGACAAGCTCGCACCAGAGGACTTCTCCTGAGCATTGGCCGTATGTAGTCAGTTATTTCTATTTCCAGTTGATTATTTCCTGTCTATTTGCAATTGTTGTACCAGACATATTCTCGGATTGTTCCCGAGATATTTATTTAGATTTGCTTATTTATTCTATTGCATTATTTCTGGCAGTTACTCTGTGTTGATCTGTTGTGGATGAGATTAGATTAGTCTGTGACCTGTAACATTGGATCTATTTCCTGCTAGACTACAGCTTAAGCATGCCCTGATGGATCCATTAAATTGGGTTGTCCATCGGCGCGTGCTGCTGGCCATTGCTTACGTGCTCAGTCCCTCGGTATTTTGGGACTGGGGCGTGACATGGTTTTTGTGGTGGCCCATGCAGGTCTCTACGACTAAAATTGTTCGGTTTCAACTTAGGGACCGAACAGGCCTGCAATAAAAATAGGATAAGTTTTTAGGATCTCATCCACTTGCTTGAATCATTTTTGATATCTGTATCGTATTCGAACTAATTCGAACTTGCATCCTGCCTTGATTCCTGTGCGCCTCTTATCGTCTATATTTGATACAGGGAAATGGACCCACAAGCCAGCAACGAGGATCATGCGGAAATACCACAAACCGTTGTGGTTACCCAAGAAGACGATGTGATACCAGTCGATGAAGGCCAATCATCACAAGGCAGTCAAGCAAGTCAGCTTGCCTCGAGAACCCATCAAGATGACGTTCCACCATCGACGCAGCCTACTCCACCGATGCCTTCCTTCCCACTGGGACCACCTATGAACGAACAGCAGATGTTCCGCATGTTCTACATAATGATGCAAGCCTATCAAAGGGTGCAACAAGAAGCTCAACAAAACCAATCGGAGAACTCCATCGATAGAGCTAGCTCGGAGTCACGGAGGCCAAACAGTTCAAATACAACCGCCTTCGACGAGGACGTCCTTACTGCAGCAAGACCCGTGGAGTGCATCACAAGGATCGAGTCCAGCCAAAAGCGGTCGTATGCGTCAGCACCGGACCAATCACAACAAGAAAGAGCTGCAAAGCGGCCACAGATACATCCACTACCAAGAACAGCATCAGGAGTCTCATTCCTTCCTACTTGTCACTACTGTGGCAAGGTAGGCCACATCGCTAAAGAATGCCGACGCAGACTGGGACAATGTCTATCTTGTGGATCCCAGAAGCATTCGGTAAGGGATTGCCCAGAACGTCGAGAGAAACCAGTGGTGATTCACCAACCAGCCACATCAACACCAGCCGGAACACCACAGGAAGGAACTCCAAAGAAGTCTCAGCTGCACCAGCCACCCGAAGCATCTCCGCAAGTACTGCCTACCTGTCAACATTGTCACAAACAATGCCACATTGAGAGCGGGTGCAGACGTAAGTTGGGATTATGCCTGATTTGCGGAACCAATGAACACTTGGCCAAGGATTGTAGCATCGGGAGAAAGCAGTGACGAATCTTCAACCCGCCTCATCAGCCCCAGCTGTAGTACCATAGGCAGAAATCGCAAGGAAGTCTCACATACACCAGCCACCAGAAGCATCTCCATCGGCAATACATGTCTGTCCATATTGTCGCAAGCGAGGCCACACCGAGGATGAATACAGACGAAAGAAGAGATTATGCATAGCTTGCGGATCCAGTCAGCATTCATTCAAAGAATGCCCTGAGCGTCGAGACAGAGTACCAACAGGTAACCAGCAAGTGTTACCAGCACCACGGTCAGCCTCTCCAGCATTGCAAGCTTCACCAATACCGAGGCCACCCTTGGTAACCCAGGCAACACTCTTCCGGCAGACTCAACAGCAGCAGAGGAAGCAACTGCAAGGACACGGACAAGCTCCAGCGACGACAGTGGAGAACGCGCAGACTCGTGGAGTAGCTGATGCGCGTAAGTAATTTATAGTTATCCGTTTCTAGTCTTGTTGTAGTCCGTGCCCGTTGGTTCGTGACCTCAGCCCCAACCTAGTAATTTGTAAACTTGTTAATAATAACCTGATTTTCATAAAAAGTTGTAATTTTCTTGCTTTAACTAGATTTCTCTGGAAGTGCATAACTTTCATTGTTAGGGAAACGGTATTTCCCTGAGTATCTTGTGATGTGTTTTCAAAACGATGCTTGCGACCGCGTCATCTCTGTTGACCGGTTATTCTTTGATTGCGAGGACGCAATCCTCTTAAGGGGGGTAGATTGTAAACCCCCTGATTTTTCAAAATTTTAAATTTGGATTTTTCACAATTTTCTGGAATTTTCTGGGAATTTTCTGGAATTTAAAATAGGGTTTTAATTATTAAATGATTTTTAATTGATATTAAATGATTTTAAAATATTATGAAAATAATATTTTTGGATGTAAAATGAAAAACTGGACTTAGGACAATTTTTCTGGAATTTATCGGACCCCGGACCTATTTTTAAAACACCTAAAGTTATTTATTTAATTATTTACTGATTAATAATATTATTATTAATAATATTATTATTATTTATTATTTCTAAACCGGTCCGGCCCATTTCCTCCAGCCCAGCCCATTGGGCCGGCCCAGCCCGGCCCAACAGACCCGAGCCCAGCCCCTAGCGGGTCGGGTCGGATCCGCCGCCCGACCCGCAAACCCGAACCCGCTGTCCCTCACCCCACGACCCGTTCCCCCCCGCGTTTTCCGGCGACGCAGCCGCCGCCCTCCGCCACGTCCGGCCACGTCGCCGCCCCCTCCGCGCTGCCCGGCCCTCGATCCGCCTCCTCCGCCGCCTTTCTCGGCCTGCCGCAGCTCCGCCTCGCCTATATATTTCCCCCCCGTCAGCCCCTCTCCGGCCAAACCTCCCCCACGACCACCACCCGCCACCGCTTGCCTCGCCGGCCGACGCCAGCCACCGCAGCCCCCTCCGCCGCGCTCAGCCACCCCCTCCTCCTTCCTCCTCCCCCCGTCGAGCGCCGGCGCCGCAGCAAGCAGCAGCGCCCAGCAGCAGCGACCCAGCAGCGCTCCGGCCGCCCCGCGCCTCCCCGCGCCGGCACGCCGCACCGCGCTGTCCCCGGCCGGCCTCCCCCGGCCGCCCAGCCGCCCTCTGCCGGAGCTCGGCCGCGTACCCAAACCCTAACCCTAGCGCAGTATCCCCTGTGTCGGACACGGGACTCAGTGTCGTGTTGGACACGATTTGCCCCGGTTTTTGGGTCCCCTTCAGGTATGCGTAACTTTTTGCTCGTAGCTCCGTTTTCGATTCCGCAAATTGCGTTGCGAAGCCTGTATGACCCTCTCGGTGTCCGGACAAACCGTTCGGGACATCGCGTCCTGTGGTGATCGCACACCGCGATCCAAAAACAGGAAAAGACCAGACCCTGTTTCACCCCGGAACCGAGTACGCCCCGCCAAACGGGACGACTTGGTCGCGCGCGGTCTTCACAGATACGTGCGCCTCGTCGATACGGACGTGTGAGATTTCGCGGAAGCTGATTCGGGTGTGCGTGCACACCGAAATCAACGCGTATCCGCGGACATCGCCCCGTATCCGTACTTTCTGGAACGTGCCCTAACTTTGTGTACACACGTCGGATCAAGACGAAACTTGCGCCATCGGACTCGTAGCGATACGCTGGTCCTGTGGGTCAAGTTTGGTTCGATTCTGAGAACGTTGACAAAATCGCGTGTCGTGGGCCCCACAGGCCCCGCTCGACGGGCGATTTTGTGATCGGCTCATCGGAATTCAATTCTGAAAGTTCCGTTGGGTTCGTATCAGCGTTTCTGACCTCTGGACACTAAGTTTGGTGAATTTGGAGACCTTTGACCCTGACACGTTTTTCGGTGCAAAGCGGGCCCGCATGTGGACCCCGTTTTGACCCGAAACTGCCGTTTCTGTCCTTGTCTCCAAATTGGACCCAAGGACATGCGTTTCTAGCTGATTGATATTTTCTGGATCTGATGGTGATGTTTGTTTCAGCAACCGGAGTACCGCCTGCAAATCCAACTGAAGTCAGAACTGCAAACCGAGCCGGAACCACAGGCAAGTGTACCTCGCCAAAACTTACAGTCTTTGCTAAATATTCCTTGGCTTAGTTATATATCAGAGGGCAAGTATACCTTGCCAACTTTACAGTCTTGTTGCATATTTCCTTGTTTTAATTATAACTTGTTTTAACTGCTTAACCTAGGAACCGTGCGACGTACTTAGCGTCCGATCTTAGTCGGGTGCCAACACCGTACGCGGTGTTGGGTACGTCATTTAGAGATGGATATTCGATACCCTTACTCTTGGTACTTGTCCTATCAAGTACAACAAAACCCAGGATACTTGACACTATCATGGACAGAATCTTCTTGAGATATTCACGATGATTCTGTATAGGATACAGGTATGACATGGACAGTTTATTCCTAGACATTATATGACTGCTGCATTAGTTATGATCTTGCGTGTCATGGACATGAGACGTGGATTACATTGGGTGGGGAGAGACACACAGGCTACAGGCTGTTTTCATTTATATATATTATTAGTGTGAGGTCGTAGACTCTCCAGCAGAGCTAGACCCTTTACGTGTTATTACTGCTACCCGGCTCCCCGACACAGAGCTTGTAGCGGTCTCAGCCTGAGTTCTAGTGATGCTCTCAACTTGCATTTATCACTTAGCTGGTTACATAGTTTATCCTGCTATTTCATTTAATTCTGCTGCACTGCTTATATTTTGGCTTGTATTATTTGTACCTTGTTATGTCCCCTGAGGACCTGGAATGGACTATGTCCCCAGGTATAGCTGAAGAGATCCATCCAGAGATACCCCGTACCGGAGCACTTCCAGGAGCTGTACCAGGACCTGAAGACGAGCTCGCACCAGAGGACTTCTCCTGAGCATTGGCCGTATGTAGTCAGTTATTTCTATTTCCAGTTGATTATTTCCTGTCTATTTGCAATTGTTGTACCAGACATATTCTCGGATTGTTCCCGAGATATTTATTTAGATTTGCTTATTTATTCTATTACATTATTTCTGGCAGTTACTCTGTGTTGATCTGTTGTGGATGAGATTAGATTAGTCTGTGACCTGTAACATTGGATCTATTTCCTGCTAGACTACAGCTTAAGCATGCCCTGATGGATCCATTAAATTGGGTTGTCCATCGGCGCGTGCTGCTGGCCATTGCTTACGTGCTCAGTCCCTCGGTATTTTGGGACTGGGGCGTGACACAGGCGATATGTAACAGACAGCAGTCATGTTCTCAACCATTCGGAGATCACCATTAGGCCGAGCTTGTCGTATCAAGAGCAACCCGTGGGAATCCTTGATCATCAAGAAAATGTATTGAGGAATCAGTCTATTCCCTTGGTCCGCGTGGCATGAAATCATGACGCGCCAGGAGAATCTACTTGGAAGCGTGTGGACGACATGCGTAAACATTTTTCGAACCTATTCGTAAACCAAGATATAAATTACTTTGTTAAATTATACCTTATGCCGTCTTTGACTTCTACCGTGACTTAGTTTTAATTTCGAGGACGAAATTCTTATAAGTTGGGTAGATTGTAAATCCCCTCGACCAGATTCCAGCATTTTAGGATTATTTTTAACAATTTAGGATTTATGGCAATATTTTAATTTATTTTGCTTACATATCCTATTGATTTGAGCACCTGTCCATCACCGAATTATTTGGAGCTTTATCTTGACTGTTATCCCCGAACGAAGTTCACATACCTCTCATAGACATGCTAGTCTATTATTCTGCACTTTGTGCAACTCCCAGATACTTTATTTTGAGCCTCGTTTTAGATGTACAAATATCGTTACAAACGTCCGTATTTTAAATTTCCAGACCTGTACCATTCTCTGTTCCAATAGAGATTAGAGGCCCAATGTGCACCTGTTTTGCCCAGACAAAAATACCTTAATATTCTACACTGAGTATTCTACATTTAGTATATTGACACTGTGCTGAAATTATGACCCTACATGCCTCTAAATAATTAGTAAACACCGTGCGCAGTATTTATTAATTAATTAATACGGTGACCCGTATCATCCAGGAAAACCAGGCCCAGTCCCTGCCCAGACTTACCCCCACCCCCTCAGGACCCTCACACAGCTTTTCCCTTCAATTCTGTGAATTTTAGCATTTTCAGGAATCGGGTGTTTTTCCAGACAATTTTGTAATTGCGCAATTTCCCAAAATAGGACCTTTATGCAATTTATGAAATTACAGAGACTTTTCTGCAAATTTTCCTGTGAGGTGTCAGCCTCCTATTGGCCGGTGAACCTGCACCGTCCATTTGGAAGCGGGACCCACCTGAAAATATCCACAAAATATCCTGTAAATATCTATAGATATTTTACTTAAAATATCTAATTTATTTTCTATAAAAAGAAAAAAACCCAAACCCAATCCCTAACCCTAGCCGTCAGCCGATTCCCCCCCCCCCCCCGCCCGCCGGAGTATCTCCGCCCGACCCCCTCCCCGCGGCGAGCCGACCCTCACCCGCGGCGAGCCGATCCCCCCCATCCGAGCAGCTCAGCCCCTCCAACCACCCTCCATCACCAGCATCTCCTCCCCTCTTCCCCTCTCTCGACTGGACCCCCGACCTCCGCCTCCCACCCGCGGCGAGCCGACCCCGCCGGCCTCGACCTCCTCCGCCACTCGTCACCACCATCATCATCACCAGCATCTCCTCCCTCCTTCCCCGACTTCGTCTTCCTCGACCACCACCCCCTCCCTGTTCTCCACCTCCTTCTTCCCCGAGCCCCCCCCCCTCCGCCAGCGTCGGCCCCGGCCGGCCTCGACAGGGCCACCCCAAGCCCCGTCTCCCCTCTTCTCCTACCCCGACGCTCTCTCTCCTCCTCGCCGTGAATCTCCCCGCCCTAAGCCGATCCCCGCCATCACTTTCGGCCGCCCTCGAGCTCGACGCCATCCCTGAGCTCCGGCCCGACTTCTTCCCCCCCCCCCCCCGCAGCGGCTGACTTCTCCCCTCTTCTCCT
Source organism: Iris macrosiphon (assembly GCA_036927795.1). NCBI lineage: Eukaryota > Viridiplantae > Streptophyta > Magnoliopsida > Asparagales > Iridaceae > Iris > Iris macrosiphon. Next base: position 1,256,826 of record JAYESA010000007.1, on the reverse strand, counting down.
CCCCGAGCCCCCTTTCCCCTCCGGCCAGCGCCACGCCCCCCCCACTCCGGTTCAGTTCCCCCCCCGACCAGCAGTGCGACAGCCCCGAGCCGCCGTCCCCCGGCCTAAGCTACCCCGTCCGGTCGGCAACAACCCCCTGACCCGCTCCACTGTCCAGTGTTCTTCTCCCCGACCCCTGGCGGCCTCCCTCGTCCGGCCGGCTGAACAGCAGCGGCTCCGGACCACCCCGCAACCACCCCGACTCGAGCAGTACCGGACACGGTGCAGTACCGGACACGACAGCAGCTGGACACAGCCCGGATACGTCCAGGACACAAATCCTGTGTCGAATCGACACACGGACACGCGCAACTCGGTTTCACGGAGCCCTGTTCAGGTAACTCGTTCTCTCTCCTCGTAATTCCGTTTTTTATTCTGTCAGTTGTGACACGTAGGCTATGTAACCCTCTCGATGCCCGTGCAACCCGCTCGGTGCATCGCGTCCTGTGGCGATCGCGAACCGCGATCCAAAAACAGGAAAAATAATGCCCCATTTTTACCCGGAACTGAGTACGTCCCGCCAAACGGGACGACTTGGTCGCACACGGTCTTCATCGAAACGTGCGCGCTTTAATACGGACGTGCGGGATTTCGCAGAAGTTGATTTGGATGTGCGTGCACACCGGAATCAACGCGTATCCGCCGACAACGTCCCGTATCCGACTGTTCTGGAACACGCTGTAACTTTATGTACACACGTCGGATCGAAACAAAACTTGTGCCATCGGACTCGTAGCAATATGCTGGTCTTGTGATCCAAGTTTGGTTCAATTCTGAGAACGTTGACAAAATCCCGTATCGTGGGCCCCATAGGCTCCACTTGACGGGCGATTTTGTGATCGGCACATCGGAATCCAGTTCTGGATATTCCGTTGGGTTCGTATCGACGTTCTGGACTTGTTGACACTAAGTTTGGTGAATTTGGAGACCTTTGACCCTGACACGTTTTTTGGTGCAAAGCGGCCCACAAGTGGACCCCACTTTGACCGAAAACTGTCATTTTTGCCCCTGTGTCCAAATTGGACTTAAGGACAGTCGTTTCTAGCTATTTGATATTTTCTGAGACTGTTAGTGATGTTTATTTCAGCATCCGGAGACTTTCCTTCTGAGGCCATAGTTTCTGGCTTTTAGCATTTGACATCTGGACGTTACATTTTTGTAGCTCTCTTGCCAGGCAAGTATACCTTGCCTTGTTGTACTGTTTAAATTCAGTTATTGTTAGTTACATGTTTATCTATTTTAAATATAAATGTGCGCGTCCGAGAAAACTCGGGTGCAGTCAACGAAGGCGTTGACGTTAGGACTTGTGTCTGACCTAGTGCCTAGTAGACCCACATAAAGTTGTGAAGTTATTGGTATAACTTCCCAGGCCTTGACACGTATCATTACATATCACAGAGTGAGTTCATGTAGGGACGCGTGCCTCATGCGCGACTGGCCATCAGTGTGAGTAACACGTGTAACGGTATTTAGCTTAGTTGATTATTTTACTGAGACTTGCATCATAGTAGGAGGTGTCCACGTCGTTTTCACGACTTGTACATCTATATTGGGCGGAAAGATACTAGTAGACGTATGGGACACCCCCTCCTTGAGTCTTTTATCCTTCGTACCATGCTCCTCGGAGATGGTCGATTACAGAGCTACCCGTGTGTCCGGGGGCATATGACACATATACTAGCCAGTCATGACGATTGGTGAATTACGTCAGCATATGTCAAGCTTACACATTCCCATGCGTACTACAAGGTCTTTACTTTGCATTCACTTAGATGGTTAGCACACATTGTATTTATTTATTTATTTATTCAGTATTTACATACATGGCATGTTATTTTTCTGTATCTTGTTATGTCCCTCTGAGGACCTGGTCCCCTTCCAGGTGTAGATGTTCATGAGTATTCGCAGGAGCGCAGATCCGGACATGCTACTTATATTCCGAGGAGGTCTCCTCTTCGAGCCTCGTGATTGTCAGATGTTGTTCTTATATGGTGTGTATCTGGTTCATCTTATATTCTATTTCGGCAGTTGATTTGTTTCCATCCGACTGTCATTCTTTATATACTTATTATTGTTATCTAGTTACATGGTTATTGGTTATTCATGTATATTTAATTTCTGTGGATGAGATTTAGATTATACCCTGTGACTTGTGATAGTTTTACCACTTGTGAATTATTGTTCATTATACAGCGTACGCTCGTATATATGGTTTTCATATATTGGAGTTGCCATATATACAGACGGCTGGCATGCTTACGTGTCCTAGTCCTACGTATTTTGGGACTGGGGCATGACACGAGCCGTTCGCCTTTTTATACACCTTGAATCTCACCCATCTATGGTAGTGAAAGTTGTTCACAACTTAGATTGTTTCACAATGTTACTTATATCATATACATAAAATTTACTGTACCAATAATAATTTTATATTAATTAAGTATAACGATAGAAGTTTAAAAAAATTTAAAATTTCGATACATATCGCCAACTGAGTTGGCGAAAATTAGGAGTGCTCGATTTTCTTCAACCCAGTTGGCAAAAATCCGACAAAAACCGACGTGAAATCCGACGTGTCAAATTTTGGACGAAAATGGGTGAATTTTTTCCAACTGTGTTAGCAAAATGTGATCGGTTGGTTTTCACGTCCATATTACTTCTGAACTACTGTCCTAACCTTCCTCCCTGGTTGAGTTTGACAAGTCCATATTACCTCTGAGCAAACCTTCCGGGTCTTGACTATCGATAATTACGTCCATATTACCACTGATATCGGTTGCCATCCCCACTTATCACCCGTACTTACCAAGGTACGCCAGCGGTGTTAAGTCCACAAAATCTATCACGTCCATATTACCTCTGATAGGGATTATTTTCAAACTTATTACTTGCACTCAACGTGCGCAACAAATAATAGGTCCACCTAAGTCCCCCAGTGGGACATCCTAGACATGTTGCAATATTGTACTACGTCCATATTACCTCTCGTACAATATCCAAAGTTCACACAAAATTCATACACAACAAGACAAATGAAGGAAGAAGTTCTGGAAAAAGAAAAACCTTTATTCAAGATCATGAGTACATATAATGGGAATCCACTACATTTTTAAGGGTTTTAATTAATATTCAAGGTCTCGGGTACATATGATGGTAATCCCTTTTAAGGGTTTTCATGGGTTCTCACCAACAAGAACCTCTTTCATTACAAAGTACCCATTTGTTGTTTCTGCCACTGACACAAGTGAGCCCAGCAGGAGAGCTCAATGCTTCCTGGATCATCCCTCCACAGTACAAACCTCAGTATATAGAAAAGAATCCATATTGATAGATAGCAAGGGAGGAGCATCGGCAGATGCTCTATAACCAGGCGAGAAGACCGACGACATGAATGTTAATTAATCTAAATCCTGTCATCGACACCGCAGTCTTCCGGCCGGTAGCAAACCGCATAAAGGGGAGAAACGCAGCTCGCACACTGCATGAACAAGGACGGCTCAGCGCGTGACGCAGGATGATCATCCTCATCTCCTGGGTCAGTCCTTACCGAACTGTCCTCGTCTCCTGGATCAGTTTTTGGCGATTCGTCGCATAAAATTGGTCTTCACCCCGATCAACGGATGTTATGATATCCTTCCATACTCCATCATGAGCCGCACAAGGGAGAACAAAGCCTGCATAAGGAGAACATAAGGCGTTAGTAAACAAAGATAATTTAAAGTCCATGCGGCAGAGCCTAGCCGACGCATGAGGTGCCTGCCATGGTGGCAGCATGTCGAGTCGAGCCTCCATTCATGCGGCAGAGACATGATGGTTGCATGTCCGGATCGAGCCTTCATTCATGCGATAAAATCATGATGGTCGCATGTCCATGTCGAGCCTTCATCCATGCGGCAGAGTCTTAACTAGCGCATGATGGTTACCCTTCCATGCGATAGACTAATGAGAAAAGCTCGCGCATGTTCACAATGATCTTTCATCCATACGGCAAGGCTGGATAAAGAGTCTGTGCGTGTTCTAGATAATTTTTCATCCACGCAGCAAGACTGTGCACTGGTGTCTCTGTGTCCTCGGTGACCCAACACGAGAAGCTGGGAGCTCCCTTACCTCTATCAGGAGGGCACGGATCAAGGCCGCCCCCGGCGAACTCCTCGATGAAAAGAGCCGCAGCCTCCAGCATCCCTCACAGGAGAAAGAAATAAATCAAAGAGATAAAGTTCTCTCTCTCCTCCCCACCGCCTATTTATAGGTCTCAAAGCCGCGTGAAGAGATCGAGGCAATAAACTATGTAGTTATGGGGATGAATCTGACGTCTCGATTTTCGTGATCATCTTTAAATCTCCTTGGAAATCGTCGCTTCGAGCCCCGCGCCAGGAGATGGCTCAGAATCCAAAAGGAGATTCGCTTCAAATTAAAACAAATCTGTCAGTTAATGCAGAAGTGACAGCTTGAAAGCGCTCATCCATGTGGCTAGCGACCAAGCGGTCCTAATGTCTATGCGACACAATATCCATGTGACCAAAAGTGATTTTTTTCTCCATGCTTCTTATTCAAAGTATTTCAAACTTGTCAGTTTGAAAACTTTGAAGGGGGTCTTTTAGAAGCATGAAAAATATGCATACAAGCGTCCAAAACCATGCGTCCCAAAGTATAGCTCAGAAGAGATTATGCCGCAGAATCACCCTGCGGCCCAATAAGACGACATTCATGCGTCCCAATCAGCCAAAGCAGCTTTGGCCGCAGATGGACCTGACCTGGCATCCTAGCAACATGATTGTCTCTGACACAGAATCATGACAAAGAGAATTTTATGAATGCCTCAAAAGACGTGAACACACTAAACGACAGAAGTCTCACGTCAGCACAGAACTTTACTCTCGATGGAGGTACAGCTCCACGTGTACAGCACAACTAGCCCCATGCTTCCCAGACTCCATGCGTCTCATGTGTCTCTGGCCCCATGTGTCCCAGACTCCATGCGTTCCATGCGTCCCTGGCCCCATGCGTCCCAAGCTCTATGCTTCTCTAGCCTCATGCGTCCCAGACTCCATGCGTCCCATGCGCCACAAGTGTTTCAAACTCCATAAAGACCAAATAATGTTGTTACAACATGAGTGATTTTGTGTCCACCTGACTAAGTCACGCCCATAAAGGACGAGAACCACCCAGATCTTCAGCAACAAATAATCCCAACAAGCGCCTACGTGACAGCCTGGCCCGCTCACGGTTACAGCTACAGCATGTTAAGGAGGCACACGTGGCACCCTCTAGCATCCATGCGGCCCAACATATGTGCGCCCAAGAATGACTATATATACCTGACTGGCCTTCCCAAAAGACGGACATACATGGGTCATCTAACACAGAGAGAGAGCATACATAGACGAGCAAAGAGAGAACATAAGCTTCCTCACCCTGCATCGGATCGTCAACGGAGTAAAGGAGCCGCCACAGTGCTCCTTGTCCATCGTCACACCCCAAATCAAACTATTGTAGTTAGATAATTTTGTTTAGGATTTTTTGTACTCTTTTTCGTTCCTTAAATACAAAGTTTGCAAGAACACATTTAATGACGAAAAATAATATAAATTTATAGGTATAATTATTTTACTGGTAATGCAACACTCGACGGCATACTTGAAGTATGCCCCTCACTCGGTTGGCAAGATGTACTTGTCTACGGGTAAGTCTACTAGCAACTAATACCAAGGTTTCAACCCACTGCCAAGACCAAGCTCGGTTGCTGCTACTGCTCTCGGCTGAAGGAAGAAGGAAATATAAAGGAAAGGAAAAGAAAAGTGAAGGAAAAAGATAAAATATGTTTATATAGCCAAATGGTTGACTTGTGGCCATTGGATCATGATACATGTCCCTCACCCGGGTGCATCCTAGCCTCTCATAAGAAAACCAAATACCCAATGGTCCAAAGCATGCTTTCAAGAAAACAATACATAAAGATCCCAAACAATATATGAAATGACAATAAGCATAAAGCAAGCAATAATATCATGCCCCGTTTCTCAATATACGGTGAGTCGGGTACGTAACTGCATCCCCAGGCTATGCCCTATACAAATTCTATCATACTCGTATCAGCGATTGTCGCCTGTAAGTCTTTTAGAATAAAATGTAAGTCATGCTAAAGCAATTAGACAATACATCTAAACCATACCATTCTGATTTATACACAACTAGATAAGTTTTTACAACAACTTCTCTTTAAGGTACATAGCTTCAGTTACAAACTTCTTGGTGCTATTATATCTTGGAGTCACGTGAAGATTATTCCTCGATCTCGTCCACGTTATAAAGAGGTAGCATTTTCTCATTTGCTTCATCTTTTCCTAGTGAACAATACTAGATCGTCAGAACGACAAGCAAGTCAACGGTAAACAATTAAAAGATATGATAGTAGAATAAGAAAAATAACAGTTAAAAGAGAAATAAGAAGATAAGTATAGTATGGAGTTTATGACTTGAATAGTTCCTAATTTAATACTCCTATAGTGTTTAATAATTCAAGCATCACAAATCCTATATCACTGCCACAATACACAAACAATTTCCTAATGATGATGCAATTTGGAGAACAATCCTTAAATAACCACTTCACCTAGTTTTTCGCCAATAATTTCGTTGTCAAGGATCAAGCTGTGACTTGATGGCGCGGTGCTTAGAATTTGGCCCTGCCCTCATGGGCTTAAATCTTGAATTCACCTATTCGAGGGTTTTGAATCGAAATATGTGCACTTATATTCAGGTGACTTGAACAGGATGGCACGGGGTTATGATCCGGCCTAGCCCCTTTTTGGGCCAAATCTTGAATTCACCCATTCGATGGTTTTTGAATCAAAGTAGGTGTAGTTATATTCAGGTGACTTGAACAGGACGGCACGGGGTTATGATCCGGCCTAAACAGGAAAGTGAGCTAAGCCTCACTCGCTTACTTCCACTACTAGAAAAAGTGGGATTAGCGACGTATTTTAGCGACGCCAAGTAAAAACGTCACTAAATTAGCGACTCCGTAAAAAATGTCGCTATACGTCGCTAAATGGCGACATTTAGCGACTTTTAGCGACATTTATTAAGATTTTAAAAGATTAGTCGCTATAAGTTCAATTAAGGTCGCTAAACGTCGCTAATATATCAGATTTAGCGATATTTAGCGTCGTAATTAGCGACTTATCTATCAAAAATATTTAGCAACGTATTTAGCGACGTCTTTGACGTCGCTAATTTTTATTTTAGCGACGTTTTTATTTGACATCGCTAAACGTCGCTAAATTTTGGTTAATTAGGTCTCAGTTTTCTTTCCCCATCTGTCGAAAAATTCAAAAAATTTCGATTTTCCCCGCCCCCCCTCTCCGGCGACAGGCTCTCCACGGCTGCGGCTACTCCGGCATCCCCCTCCTCCTCCTCGAGCTCTAGGTAATCTCTCTCTCTCTCATATGACACTGACACAAGACACACTTGACAGATATAAAACACGCACACAGACACGACATACGCACACAGACACTGACAGACACACACGACACACACACACACAGACGCACACACACACACACACACTCACTCACACAGACACTGACACTGACACTGACACTGCCACAGGCACGACACACACACACACACACACACTGACACACACACAATATTTGATCTATTGGATGTGTTCATGTGAATTGAGGGTTGGTATCATGGTGGTGTGGTGTATGGAGGATGTATCCTAGAGTATCTTGGTGTTGCACACCAAATGTTTTGAATTGGACTAGTGGTTGTGTGTATGTCTATTTATGCCTTAAAGTATCATATGATATGTATATGTAAATTGGTGTATTATCTATTTGCATATGAGAGAGTGTATGCATATATAGGTGTATTTCGATATATATATATATATATATATATATATATATATATATATATATATATATAGGTATATAGCTACTGTTATCTGTGTTGGTGTTCATAGTGTCTTCTAGCTGTGTTTGATGTGGGAGAGGGTAGAAAAGTCGAGTTGTGTGTGGGTGTCACTACTGAACTATGAGGCTTCAGGAACAGAACTCAATTCAGTTTGGCCTAGTGCATTAGGCAAGCTGGCAATGTGTTGCAGTGGTATCGGGTTGGCACTGTGAGGAGGGGATTGGTTCCTGTCATCTTCTGCAGTGGGAGAGTGTTGGTGCACACTTGAGCAGCATCAAACACATGCATGCTTGAGCAATGGCAAGGCAGCAACAAGCACTGCTGCGAGCCATGGCAGTAGCTAAGGGCAGTTGGAAACAACTAAGTGAAGGAAAGATTTATCCACTGCAGAATAAGTGCAAAGTATCAGAGGTTGCAGACTTAGTTAGGGTCTACAGGCATGTGTTTGGGTTAAGGTATAGACAAGTATCGGGTAGGTGTTCACCGGTCACTTGTTGCATGCCAATACAACCCTTAACTGGGTTGTAGTCCAGTGAGCAAGTATAAGGATGAAGTGCAAGGTGCCAGGCCAAGGGTAAGAGGCTCTCAGTGTGGATAGTAGAGTACTTAATTTCAAAGCAGAATATCCTAGTACGACCTAGAAGACATGGTGTAGCAAGGTATTAACCTAGTATTGACTAGTATAAACTAGTATGGATCTAGAAGTGGCTTAGAAACATCACCATGAACTAATTAACCCTGTTTATCATTTCAAGGGCTCTTGGACTTTGATAAATAAAAGTATGTATTATATCAGTTATGAAATGAAAGTATTGCTTATTTTAGACTTTGATAAATGGTCAGTTGTTTTGAATATTGATTATTTTAGACTTTGATAAATGAAAGTATGTATTATATCAGTTATAATTTTTATAGTACGGTTAAGTTATGAAGTTAGGTGATAAACCACTGTATGTAATAATTTATATGATACATACTGTCCATTTTGCAGAAGTATCTAGAAATGGATATGAATTACTATCTGCGTCATCGTTCGTGGATGTACAATCGTCATCCTGATGACATGTGCGGTATGCGGGATGAATTTATTGAGGGTGTACAGCAGTTCCTGCAGTTCGCCAAGGCTTTCCCTCAGTACATGGACGGTACCAAAATTAAGTGTCCGTGTGTGAGATATTGCAATAGGAAATATCATCCAGAAGTGGAAGTTACATATCATTGTAAACCACCTCGACAAGAAATTAGGGTTAAATTATTTAATTAGCATGATTAGGGTTAATCTGATTTAATTATGATTAATATCTAGTATTATAAATACCTGTGAAATAATTTGATTAATTGGGTTGATACCATATCTGTTGCCCTAAAACGAATGCTACATATTTGACCTAGACATGTAAACCCATCATATTGAACCTAGAACAAACCCCGGATACGGATTTTCGTGCCTGATTTTAGTCGCACAAAAGTCGTTGCAAACGTCCGCGCACAAATTAATTAAAATGCGTAATTACGTTCGCTGCCCGTTCCAATTGACATTGAGACCCAACCTCAACCAGTTTTGACCAACCCAGATCACGATAATATTGTACACTGAGCCTACTACACCAAAGACCCTTGCCCAAACAAATTTAGACTCCCGGTTTTCAATTAAATTAAATTAGAAACACCGTTACATTAATTAAGAATTAATTAATGTGGTGACCTAACCTAAATTAAATTGGACCCAACTCCAACCCAAACCCACATCCACACCCACAAGCCTCATACAAAATACCATACACCACCCTAGTCCAATGAGGAACACCAAACATGGTATTTGTTTACATTAAATCCCTGATTCTCATTAATTATGCAAATACCAAATTGTCAGGGGCCTAATTGCAAAATTGCAATGAGGTGTCCCCCTCTCATTGGCCCAAACCATCATGGAGAAAAGAAATGGTCATGACCAATCATATGTATTTGATTTTCCTTCCTTTCCTATGTACTTACATCACTTTATGTAGGGCACATCATGGCCCTACATTTTGAATAACTAAATCCTAGCCCTCCCCTCATCATGTAGAAGCTTCCCAACACCCCAACAAATTCCCACAGCCGGCCCTAACCCCTAGGCAGCCCCCCCCCTCACTCTCTCTCCTACATATACCCACATTTCAACTCATTAAAAGAAAAACTAAAACCTAAAGTTTCCTAAAACCCTAACTTCTCTAAACCACTCCCCTCAGCCCGACCCCTGCATACTGCCACCCGCCGCCTCCCACCGGCCAAACTTCGCCACCGACCGCCACCGTACCAACCCGACCACCCTCGCCTAGCTCCTCCCCACCTGCCACCTTCGCCACCGGCCACCACGACGCCGGAGCAGCTCCCCCAACAACCCGCACAGAACCCGGCTGCTCCCTCCCGGAGTGCACAGCCGACCACCCCTCTGGTTCGTACTCCGCCGCCACCGCACGTACGGCCACCAAACTCCGCCGAGCCCTCCCCCAGCCAGTCCTCTTCCTCCCCGCGAAGTTTCAGCCGACGCCGCCACCACCTCGAGGAGCTATCAAGACCGCAGTGCCACCGTTCCCTGAACCGCGCAGTTCGGTGCCGACGACCCCGAGCTTCGTCCGGCCACCCCTGCCGGCGACGATCCACCACCGTGACCCCCTCGGCCTAAGGTACAACCTAGTGTATGATTTTGTGTATAAATATTAGTAATTATGCATGTATTTTAGATTGCAAGCTTTTATATATATGGATCTCGTATTTTCAGTATTTAAATACGTATATTATGTATTCTATATAAATATATTCTTTTCTGTATTTTATAGTATTTAAATGTGTATATATACTGTAAATACTTCTGAGTATAATGTGTATATATATATATATATATATATATATATATATATATATATATATATATATATATATATATATATATATATATATAAATGCATAATTAATTAATGAATGTATATATATACATAGTATATATATAAATACTTGGTATGATCAAATACGTAAAGTATATATGTATATATGTATATATACATATATATATATATATATATATATATATATATATATACAAATAAATGTATATTTCTGAAATAATAAATAATGTATGGATTGTTACCTAATTAATAATGTTGTGTATAAATATAAATAATGCTATATTTACTATTGGTGTATACACATAAGTATATATGTGTATGTATATGTATATAAATAATGTGTGTATATATATAAATATTTTGATATACTTTATATAATTAGTATAATAGTATGGGAATGTATAAATATTACCTACATATATATGTCATTATTTACTTGTATACTTAGTACATGAATATGGTGTTACATCTATAAATAAATAAATAAATATATATATATATATATATATATATATATATATATATATATATATATATATATATATATATATATATAGATAGATACTTGTAAATATTAATTTGTGGACGAATAAAACATTATTTTAATACTTATAAATAATGTTATGTATATTACTTAGGCACAAAAATTTCTATTTTAATACTTATAAATAATGTTGAGTATATGTACAAATAGTATCAAAATGGTTATATATATAGGACTTTTGAATGTTACCTATTTTATATATATGTATTTATTTAATACAGGTATTATTGCTGAATAATTCATAAATACTATTTTTGTACTATTAAACATACGTTTTATTTAATATAATATGATTTAGGGTATATGTTTAGACTTATAATAACTATATGTATAAACAGTCCCGACCCTATGACAACTGCAGATACGAACAGCGTGTATTAGTCGTACTATTGTAGCGACTAATTTGGTCATTACTATATCATATATAGGATTGCTGGACACTACTACCGAGGCATCAGGAGCAGGGCTTTGGTTTTTGCAGCTACCTGGGGCAGGCAAGTATACCTTGCTGGATTACTGCTTTAAATTTAAATGTTAAATATTTCAAATATACATGAACTGTGCGCGTCCGAGAATAACTCCGGTGCGGTCGACATTGCGTCGATGAGTAGTGTACTTGACCTAGTTGCTAGCTGACTCACCCACTGTGAGGATATTTGATATCTTCCTAGACCGTGACACTTACACGATGATACATTCATATTGGGATGCGGGTCCGCGTACCCGATTCGCTATCGGTGCGTACGACATGCATCACGGATTAGTCTGTTTACTAGAGTAGTATAGTTAGCTGAGACTTGGCATCTAGATACGGTACACTCAAGTCGTGCATTCGACTTGCGTATCTACATTGGGCGGGAAGGACAACTGATAAACGTATGGGATACCCCCACCGGATTCCGTGGTATCCAGAGGAACCATAGACCCGGTGACTCCCTATATTCAGACACCGCGCTCTACGGAGTGTTACGGACGTATATATACATTGCAGACACCACGCCCTTAGAGTATGGACGATATACTTATACACAGATACCTCATTCCTCGGAATGATGGACGTTGCAGATACCACACTCTAGAGGACGTTGGACGTTATGCCTACACCTACTTATACGTTCCTAGGTTGTCCTTATATTGCATTCACTTAGATGGTTAGCACACCCCCTCTTTACTTTTATTTCAGTACTATATCCAGCATGCATATTGTATCTTGTTACGTCCCTCTGAGGACCTGGTTATCTTCCAGATCTGGACGAGGCCTATTATCCCACAGTTTACGGCCCAGGTGTGGAGACGAGGTTTGCTCTTGATGAGGAGCTGGAGGTACTTCCATCAGAGTACCCCTGATCAGATTGGTAGACCTTCCGCCTATGACTGGAGCTCCTTACCTAGTTAGCCGTTGTTCCAGTCACTTTCCTTATCAGTACTTTATTTCAGACTATCAGCACATTTTGTAGTGGGTTTGTTCCCACCAGACATATTTCAGTTGTATTATGTCATTCGACTATGTCCTTATATTCCAGTCTTTCATTTCAGTATTTTACTTATTGTTTGTGGATGAGATTAGACACTGCCTGTTGATATATTAGACTTGTTAGATTTAGGACAGCGTAGCACACTTCGCCAGGATCCATTAAATTGGGATATCCTCGAAGACGTGTCAGCTGGCCAATGCCACGTGGCCTAGTTCCATAATATTTTGGGACTGGGGCGTGACATGGTTTTAGTGGTGGCCCATGCAGGTCTGAAACACAAAACATCTATCGCTTGTGGTACGGAAACGTGTCCAGCGAGCCTGCAATAGGATAGAAATTACTAAGTCTCATCCACTTGATTACCCCTTTGAACCTCTTCCGAATTGTATTATATTTGCATCCTGTTTGATTTTTCCGTACTCTCTCTAATGAAGTTCCATCTCTTACAGCGAGATGAACCTTCGGAGCCGACGTGAGATACTCGGTGCCATAGTACCACCTGCAGCACCGAGGGAGGATATGACACAGGGACCACCCAGACAGCAGCAGCCAGGGGCAGAGGTGATCCCTCAGGCCCCGATGATGCACTGGCATCAGGTCTCTCCCGACGAGGAGACACAGCAGCCAGAGGGCCAGGCATCACAGACGATTCCGAGGCAGTACTTCGAGGGGCACACCTCGAGGGCGACACCGATGCCGCAGTACGAGAGGCCGGCACCCGAGGAGACCCCAAGGAGACAGCCGGAGGTACCGCTTCCACCACCTCCACCGTTTCCACCTCAGATGCCACCAGCGGAGGGACAGCCCCAGATGATGCAGTTCTTCCAGATGATGATGCAGGCCTAGTGGCAGCAGACGGAGACTCTGAGACAGGGTCTGATGGCAGTACTGGAGAGGGCACCTGCCCAAGCACCAGCACCAACACTTGCACCTGCCCAGCGAGCAGGCACTGTACGAGGCTTCAGAACGATGGGCCCGGATACCTTCTCGGGCAAGGAGACGGCAGAGGAGATCTCAGACTGGGTCTCCAACACTGAGATGCTGTTAGAGGGTTCGCAGCTACACCCCGATCTCTGGATGACCGCGGTGAGGGCCCAACTCACAGGCAACGCCCATCACTGGTGGGACTCTATAGAGCGCAGTATTGGCCGGCAGCAGACTTGGGAGGAATTTCTAGAGCACTTCAACACGAAGTATTTCCCAGCTATGGTGAGGAATGCCCTGTACTCTCAGTTCCTGTACCTGGAGCAAGGGAACCTGACTGTGGACGCCTACGACGGAGAGTTCAGCAGACTCAGCCGATTTGGAGCAGCCCTGATCCCCAATGACCTGGAGAAAGCCAGGAAAATCCACCATGGCCTCTCTCACGAGCTGCAGAGGTACACTACTACCCAGGCGAGGATCTCTTATGAAGAGGTCCTATCAGAGGCGAGGATCCAGGAGGCTATAGGAGGAGGAGGAGCGAGACGTTCCAGCATGAACGTACCAGCCAGGACCCAGCAAGGAGCCGGAGGACCGATCCGCCGTCCAGGAGCGCAGGCGCAGCAGAGGACAGCGCCGTACCAGCAGAAGGAGCTTCCGACCTGTCACTTCTGTGGCAAGAGGGGACACGTCATCCGAGACTGCAGGAAGAAGCTCGGGCTCTGCATGGTCTGTGGAGCCAGCCAGCACCTTGCTAGAGACTGCCCCCAGCGCAGAGACGCAGTACCCCAGACTGGACAGAGGCCACCAGCAGCACCACTGAGGATACCAACCCCAGCAGGAGGACAGCGTCCACCAGCTACCGGAGGACAGCAGAGAGGACCACCCTTGGTTCCACAGGAGGCACACTTCCACCAGGCCCGCCAGCAGGCAGGAGGACAGAGGCGCGGACAAGCCTTTGCTTTAGCATCTATTGAGGAGGAACCAGAAGGAGAGGCTATCGCAGGTACAATTCTAGTTGCATCATTACCTGCAACTGCACTGTTTGATTCTGGAGCTACACTGTCCTTTATATCTAGTAGATTCGTAGCAATGTATAGTGTAGCAACCTCCCCCTTACCTAAGAGTTGGAGAATACTTACTGGAGGAGGCATCGTACCGGTTACCAGCACCATTAGAACGTGCTTAGTAGTAGTTTGTGGTAGGGAGATGAGAGCGCGATTGTTGGTACTCCCAATGCCAGCTTTCGACGTAGTTCTGGACATGGACTGGTTAAACCAGTACAATGCCGTACTAGATTGCCGGAAGGGTAGCATTACTTTTAGACTGCCAGAACAACCGGAGTTCGAATTCATGCGAGGCACCATCGAGCGAGGAGTAGGACATGCAGCTGGAGCTTACATGGCGATGGAGACGGCACCCCCAGAAATTGTTGCAGAGTTCGAGGATGTTTTCCCGGAGGAGTTGCCAGGCCTACCGCCTGATAGAGAGGTAGATTTCACCATTGAGCTAGTACCTGGAGCAGCACCGGTATCATCAAATGTGTACCGGTTGGCGAAGAAGGAGCTTGACGAGCTGAAGCTACAGCTAGAGGAGTTGCAGATCAAGGGATTCGTTCGTCCTAGCGCATCACCCTGGGGAGCACCAGTGCTGTTTGTACCAAAGAAGGACGGGACGTTCTGGATGTGCATTGATTACAGAGCCCTTAATGCTCTGACTATCAAGAACAAGTACCCTCTACCGCGAATCGACGATCTGTTCGACCAGCTGACAGGAGCAGTGGTGTTCACGAAGATCGACTTGAGATCGGGCTACCATCAGGTGAAGGTGCGAAGGGAGGACATTCCAAAGACAGCATTTAGGACTCGTTACGGTCACTACGAGTTCTTAGTGATGCCTTTCGGATTGACAAATGCGCCTGCTGTGTTTATGAACCTGATGAACCGAGTCTTCCATGAGTATCTGGACCAGTTCGTGGTAGTCTTCATCGACGACATCTTAGTGTATTCGAAGAGCCACGAGGAACACGGGGAGCATTTGAGGCTAGTGCTAGAGACGCTGAGACGAGAGAGGCTTTATGCCAAGCTGAGCAAGTGCGAGTTTCTTCTAGATCGTGTCGCATTCCTTGGACACGTTATCTCGGGAGATGGCATTTCAGTAGATCCCACGAAGATATCATCTGTAGAGACGTGGACGACCCCTACCAACGTCACGGAGGTGAGGAGTTTCCTAGGACTTGTCGGATATTACCGGAGGTTCGTAGAGAACTTCGCAAGGATCGCAGAGCCGATGACCCGCTTGACCCGCAAGGATCAGGAGTTCACCTGGACAGAGGAGTGTCAGACGGCGTTCGACGAGCTGAAGAAGCGTCTGACTACAGCACCCATCTTGACCATACCTTCTGGATCCGGAGGATTCGTGATCTATAGCGATGCGTCCGGGAAAGGATTAGGATGCGTCTTGATGCAGCATGGGAAGGTTGTGGCCTATGCCTCTAGACAGCTGAGGACCCATGAAAAGAACTATCCTACCCACGACTTAGAGCTTGCCGCAGTGATCTTTGCTTTGAAGCTTTGGAGACACTACCTGTATGGAGAGCGCGTAGAGATATTCACCGATCACAAGAGCCTGAAATACGTCTATACACAGAAGGACCTGAATCAGAGGCAGAGACGTTGGCTCGAAGTGATGGCAAACTTCGAGATTGAGCTACAATACCATCCGGGAAAGGCTAATGTGGTAGCCGATGCTTTAAGCATGAAGCCCATAGCATTTTTCCTGACTACCCAACAACATCTATTGAGAGATCTAGAACAGTTGGGTATCGAAGTCATTATGCCCGGAGTAGACGGCCAGATGTCGAGTTTCCAGGTGCAATCGACATTGGTGGAGAGAATCAAGGCTGCTTTGCCGACGGACGCCAGATTTTAGAGGCTTCGACAGAGGACAGAGGCTGGAATACAGACGGGACTGCGTATACACGAGGACAGGACTTTGAGATATGGAGATCGTCTCTATGTTCCGAATGGAGAGCTACGCCAAGAGCTGATGACGGAGGCCCACAGTTCGACCTATTCTATACATCCAGGAGGCACGAAGATGTATCGAGACCTGAGGCAGTACTACTGGTGGCACGGGATGAAGAGAGAGATAGCCCGCTTCGTGGCTAAGTGTCTGGTGTGTCAGCAAGTTAAGGCTGAGCATCAGAGGTCTGCCGGATTACTTCAGCCGCTTCCGATACCGGAGTGGAAATGGGAGCACATCACCATGGACTTCGTCACGGGTTTCCCGAGGAGTCCTAGTGGTCGCAATGCGGTATGGGTAATCGTAGATAGACTCACCAAGTCTGCCCACTTTTTACCCTTCAGGGTTGGGCAATCTACGGAAGTCTTGGCAGACATGTACATGAGGGAGATTGTACGATTGCATGGAGTGCCAGTCAGTATCGTGTCTGACCGGGATACGAGGTTTACATCGTACTTTTGGAGGAGTATGCAAGAGAGTCTTGGTACCCGCCTTAAGTTCAGTACTTCGTACCACCCGCAGATAGATGGACAATCCGAGCGCACCATTCAGACGCTGGAGGACATGTTGAGGGCATGTATGCTTGACTTCAGCGGTTCATGGGAGGACCACTTGTACTTGGTCGAATTTTCCTATAACAATAGCTATCAGGCAAGCATTCAGATGGCTCCCTATGAGGCATTGTATGGTAGGAAGTGTCGATCCCCAGTATGTTGGAGCGATGTAGGCGAGAAGCAGATTCTAGGACCAGAGCTGATCGTCCATACAATGGAGAAGGTGAAGAAGATCCAGGGGCATATACGAGCAGCGCAGGACAGGCAGAAGCATTGGGCTAATGTGCATCGACGACCCCTAGAGTTCCAGGTGGGAGAACATGTGTTCCTGAAGATTTTACCTACCAGAGGAACCATCAGATTCGGAGGCAGAGGGAAACTGAGTCTGAGGTACATCGGACCCTTCGATGTGCTAGAGCGCATCGGAGAAGTTGCTTACGGATTGGCCTTGCCGCAGACACTGAAAGGAGTTCACGACGTCTTCCATGTATCTCAGCTGAGGAGGTACATACCGGATCCGAGTCATGTGCTTGACCATTCGGAGATCACCGTTGGTCCAAGCTTGTCATACTAGGAGGAGCCGGTAGAGATCCTAGACCGAAGCGAGAAGGTACTGCGAGGCCAGGCTATCCCTCTAGTTTGTGTCGCATGGAGGCATAACACACCAGGTGAATCAACCTGGGAACGAGAGGACGATATTCGACAACGTTTTCCCCATCTCTTCGAAGGCCTAGGTATGTGATAGTACTTATTTCATTCAATAGTTTTGTTATATGTCTGTTTTAATTTCGAGGACGAAATGCTCTAAGGAGGGTATGTTGTAAACCCCCTCGACCAAAAATTAGGGTTAAATTATTTAATTAGCATGATTAGGGTTAATCTGATTTAATTATGATTAATATCTAGTATTATAAATACCTGTGAAATAATTTGATTAATTGGGTTGATACCATAGCTGTTGCCCTAAAACGAATGCTACATATTTGACCTAGACATGTAAACCCATCATATTGAACCTAGAACAAACCCCGGATACGAATTTTCGTGCCAGATTTTAGTAGCACAAAAGTCGTTGCAAACGTCCGCGCACAAATTAATTAAAATGCGTAATTACGTTCGCTGCCCGTTCCAATTGACATTGAGACCCAACCTCAACCAGTTTTGACCAACCCAGATCACGATAATATTGTACACTGAGCCTACTACACCAAGGACCCTTGTCCAACCAAATTTAGACTCCCGGTTTTCAATTAAATTAAATTAGAAACACCGTTACATTAATTAAGAATTAATTAATGTGGTGACCTAACCTAAATTAAATTGGACCCAACTCCAACCCAAACCCACATCCACACCCACAAGCCTCATACAAAATACCATACACCACCCTAGTCCAATGAGGAACACCAAACATGGCGTTTGTTTATATTAAATCCCTGATTCTAATTAATTGTGCAAATACCAAATTGTCAGGGGCCTAATTGCAAAATTGCAATGAGGTGTCCCCCTCTCATTGGCCCAAACCATCATGGAGAAAAGAAATGGTCATGATCAATCAAATGCATTTGATTTCCCCCCTTTCCTATGTACTTACATTACTTTATGTAGGGCACATCATGGCCCTACATTTTGAATAACTAAATCCTAGCCCTCCCCTCATCATGTAGAAGCTTCCCAACACCCCAACAAATTCCCACAGCCGGCCCTAACCCCTAGGCAGCCCCCCCTCACTCTCTCTCCTACATATACCCACATTTCAACTCATTAAAGGAAAAACTAAAACCTAAAGTTTCCTAAAACCCTAACTTCTCTAAACCACTCCCCTCAGCCCGACCTCTGCATACTGCCACCCGCCGCCTCCCACCGGCCAAACTCTGCCACCGACCGCCACCGTACCAATCCGACCACCCTCGCCTAGCTCCTCCCCACCTGCCACCTCCGCCACCGGCCACCACGACGCCGGAGCAGCTCCCCCAACAACCCGCACAGAACCCGGCTGCTCCCTCCCGGAGTGCACAGCCGACCACCCCTCTGGTTCGTACTCCGCCGCCACCGCACGTACGGCCACCAAACTCCGCAGAGCCCTCCCCCAGCCAGTCCTCTTCCTCCCCGCGAAGTTTCAGCCGACGCCGCCACCACCTCGAGGAGCTATCAAGACCGCAGTGCCACCGTTCCCTGAACCACGCAGTTCGGTGCCGACGACCCCAAGCTTCGCCGGAGCGCCGTCCGGCCACCCCCGCCGGCGACGATCCACCACCGTGACCCCCTCGACCTAAGGTACAACCTAGTGTATGATTTTGTGTATAAATATTAGTAATTATGCATGTATTTTAGATTGCAAGCTTTTATATATATGGATCTCGTATTTTCAGTATTTAAATACGTATATTATGTATTCTATATAAATATATTATTTTCTGTATTTTATAGTATTTAAATGTGTATATATACTATAAATACTTCTGAGTATAATGTGTATATAATATATATATATATATATATATATATATATATATATATATATATATATATATATATATATATATATATATATATATATATATATATATATATATATATATATATATATATATATATATATATATATATAATGCATAATTAATTAATGAATGTATATATACATAGTATATATATAAATACTTGGTATGATCAAATACGTAAAGTATATATGTATATATGTATATATACATATATATATATATATATATATATATATATATATATATATATATATATATATATATATATATATATATATATATATATATATATACAAATAAATGTATATTTCTGAAATAATAAATAATGTATGTATTGTTACCTAATTAATAATGTTGTGTATAAATATAAATAATGCTATATTTACTATTGGTGTATACACATAAGTATATATGTGTATGTATATGTATATAAATAATGTGTGTATATATATAAATATTTTGATATACTTTATATAATTAGTATAATAGTATGGGAATGTATAAATATTACCTACATATATATGTCATTATTTATTTGTATACTTAGTACATGAATATGGTGTTACATCTATAAATAAATATATATATATAGATACTTGTAAATATTAATTTGTGGACGAATAAAACATTATTTTAATACTTATAAATAATGTTATGTATATTACTTAGGCACAAAAATTTCTATTTTAATACTTATAAATAATGTTGAGTATATGTACAAATAGTATCAAAATGGTTATATATATAGGACTTTTGAATGTTACCTATTTTATATATATGTATTTATTTAATACAGGTATTATTGCTGAATAATTTATAAATACTATTTTTGTACTATTAAACATACGTTTTATTTAATATAATATGATTTAGGGTATATGTTTAGACTTATAATAACTATATGTATAAACAGTCCCGACCCTATGACAACTGCAGATACGAACAACGTGTATTAGTCGTGCTATTGTAGCGACTAATTTGGTCATTACTATATCCTATATAGGATTGCTGGACACTACTACCGAGGCATCAGGAGCAGGGCTTTGGATTTCGCAGCTACCCGGGGCAGGCAAGTATACCTTGCTGGATTACTGCTTTAAATTTAAATGTTAAATATTTCAAATATACATGAACTGTGCGCGTCCGAGAATGACTCGGGTGCGGTCGACATTGCGTCGATGAGTAGTGTACTTGACCTAGTTGCTAGCTGACTCACCCACTGTGAGGATATTTGATATCTTCCTAGACCGTGACACTTACACGATGATACATTCATATTGGGATGCGGGTCCGCGTACCCGATTCGCTATCGGTGCGTACGACATGCATCACGGATTAGTCTGTTTACTAGAGTAGTATAGTTAGCTGAGACTTGGCATCTAGATACGGTACACTAAAGTCGTGCATTCGACTTGCGTATCTACATTGGGCGGGAAGGACAACTGATAAACGTATGGGATACCCCCACCGGATTCCGTGGTATCCAGAGGAACCATAGACCCGGTGACTCCCTATATTCAGACACCGCGCTCTACGGAGTGTTACGGACGTATATATACATTGCAGACACCACGCCCTTAGAGTGTGGACGATATACTTATACACAGATACCTCATTCCTCGGAATGATGGACGTTGCAGATACCACACTCTAGAGGACGTTGGACGTTATGCCTACACCTACTTATACGTTCCTAGGTTGTCCTTATATTGCATTCACTTAGATGGTTAGCGCACCCCCTCTTTACTTTTATTTCAGTACTATATCCAGCATGCATATTGTATCTTGTTACGTCCCTCTGAGAACCTGGTTATCTTCCAGATCTGGACGAGGCCTATTATCCCACAGTTTACGGCCCAGGTGTGGAGACGAGGTTTGCTCTTGACGAGGAGCTGGAGGTACTTCCATCAGAGTACCCCTGATCAGATTGGTAGGCCTTCCGCCTATGACTGGAGCTCCTTACCTAGTTAGCCGTTGTTCCAGTCACTTTCCTTATCAGTACTTTATTTCAGACTATCAGCACATTTTGTAGTGGGTTTGTTCCCACCAGATATATTTCAGTTGTATTATGTCATTCGACTATGTCCTTATATTCCAGTCTTTCATTTCAGTATTTTACTTGTTGTTTGTGGATGAGATTAGACACTGCCTGTTGATATATTAGACTTGTTAGATTTAGGATAGCGTAGCATATTTCGCCAGGATCCATTAAATTGGGATATCCTCGAAGACGTGTCAGCTGGCCAATGCCACGTGGCCTAGTTCCATAATATTTTGGGACTGGGGCGTGACAATCATTTATACTCGAAGGGCTTCACGCCGAATTACTATCAGTGGACCGCGCACGGAGAACTTGTATCTCTAGCATCGGAGTTGGAGCCCTATGTGGAGCCGTATATGGATGTCCACGACCACGATGCTTACGACGACGGGTTGGTGAACATGATTTATGATGCAGCGGGGCCTAATTTTAATCCAGACAATTATGATGCGGCGGGACCTAGTTTCAATCCGGACAATTATGATGCAGCTGAGGAGGCACCGAATGCCGATGCTGCAAAGTTTATGGAGTTGCTGGAGAATGCAAGGACTCCACTATATCCTGGTTGTGAGGATCATTCACCGTTGGAGGTGGTTACAAGATTATTGAGCATCAAGTCCGATTTTAACATGTCGCAAGAATGCTATAATCGACTGCTCGATTTGATTATAGAGATCTTGCCAGAATGTACAAAGTTGCCTAAAGACTTCTATCGATCTAAGAGGATGGCGAGATCGCTTTGGATGGGATACAAAAAAGTTGATGCATGTCGCAACGGGTGCATGTTGTACTACAAAGACGACAAGGATGAAGATGCGTGCAGATTCTGTGGTGCTGATCGCTACAAGGCCACTGTTAGAGGAAAGTCTGTCGGTGCAAGGAAGCCTACCGATTCGATGCACTACTTGCCTTTGACGCCGCGGTTGCAGCGGTTGTTTATGGTTAAGGAGACTGCAGAAAATATGAGTTGGCACAGGCGAAAACAGATCGAAGGAGTATTGGATCATCCATCCGATGGAGAAGCATGGAAGTACTTTGATCGAGAGTATCCATATTTTACCGAGGAAGTGCGTAATGTCAGATTGGGGCTCTCCTCTGACGGTTTTACCCCATTCGGATTTTCGGGCTCCTAGTATTCGTGTTGGCCTGTGATCGTCACTCCGTACAATCTACCGCCTTGGATGTGCATGAAGACTCCGTATATGTTCCTAACCGTTATTATCCCGGGTCCGAACAATCCGAAGAGGAACATCGATGTGTATTTATAGCCTTTGATAGATGAGTTGAATCAGCTGTGGGAAGTAGGTGCCAACACGTACGATGTTTCTAGAAAGCATAATTTTCAGATGAGGGCAGCACTTATGTGGACCATCAATGACTTTCCGGCCTATAGAATGTTATCGGGATGGAGCACCCATGGTCGTCTCTCATGTCCGTATTGCATGGACCGTACTCAGGCTTTCCGTTTGAAACACGGAGGCAAACCGTGCTTCTTCGATTGTCATCGACAATTTTTGCCGAAGGATCATCCGTACCGGAGGAACCGGAATGCTTTTCGTGCGGGAGTTGTGGAGAAGGCCAATCCACCGCCAAGGTGGCCCGGATGCACAATATGGGAAGAGGTAAAAGATTTACCAAGTGCTATCGAAGAGCCTGCTAAGGGGTACAAGTGTGACGGATTTGGTCGCACCCATAACTGGACGAAGAGGAGTATATTCTGGGATCTGCCATATTGGAACACCAATTTGATCAGACATAACCTTGATGTCATGCATATCGAGAAGAATGTGTTTGATAACATAATTAATACTGTAATAGAGGTAAAGGGGAAGACGAAAGATAATCCGAAGGCCAGGTTGGACTTAGAAGAAATATGTAGACGTCCTGCATTGCATTTGATAGACTTTGTAAGTGGATTCAGGGTCTAAAGTTTCCAGACGGGTACGTGTCAAACTTGAGAAGATGCGTCGACCTCAAAAAGAACAAACTGGTGGGTATGAAGAGCCACGATTGTCACGTATTCATGGAGAGGTTAATTCCATTTGCATTTCGGGAATTTTTACCGCAGGTCGTTTGGGACCCATTGACAGAGCTGAGCATATTCTTCAGAGATCTTTGTTGTACTAAGTTGCTTGTCGATCGTCTAGAAAAGCAAGAGAAGGACATTGCGGTAACACTATGTAAGCTCGAGAAGGTGTTTCCTCCTGGATTCTTTGACTCTATGGAGCATTTGCCAATTTATCTTTCCTATGAGGCACGTGTTGGTGGTCCTGTCGGTTATCGGTGGATGTACCCCTTCGAGCGACATCTGAATCACCTAAAGAGAAAGGTGAAAAACAAGGCACGGGTTGAGGGCTCTATTTGTGAAGCTTATGTTCTCGAGGATATTACAAACTTTTGCTCGACGTATTTCAAACCACATGTTGCTACTAATAGGACGAAAGCTCCAAGCAACGACGACGCATATCAGGAATCCAATGATACAATACTCAAAGTATTCAATGCGTCCGAAAAGCCTTCGGGAAAAATGAAGAAGAGATATTTGAATGACGATGAGCTAATGGCTGCTCAATTGTATATATTACTCAATTGCGACGAGGATGAAGTGGAGAAGCTAGAGGGGTAAGTAATTAATACGTCCACGTTTATATCATCTCAATGTAATAGTATAAGATACTATTATGTTACTAATCATCAGTTGCTTCATTATTTTTCAGCACATATAATGATGAGTTGAGGTCGGTTAGACCCTACATAACAGACGAAGAAGTAGAACAAGATATGAGATGCCATTTTCCTTCTTGGTTGAGCGCATATGTAAGATGCTTGATAATTACTATGTATTTCTGCACTTGCAAAACAAATAACTTACTATCGCTACTTTGGTATTTAGGTCGATCATCTAATAACACCCGAGATTGAATCTATTAGAACTCTAGCCAAGGGACCAATTACTGCCGTAAAAATATGGCCAAGTTTCTGTGTGAATGGATTCAGGTTCAAGTCAACAAATGCTCCTATCAGAGACAGCTTTCTGGATCTTGATTCCACAAAAAATAGTTGTTTGTGTATCAAATCTTCGAACTACAAAGACGTCAATCCGGGCAATGAATTTTTTGGCATCTTACGAGAGATTGTGGAGTTGACATATAATTATGGCACAGAACCTGCTAATATCGTGCTATTCAGGTGTGAATGGTTCGATCCGATTCAAGATCAAGGTTGGAAAATTGACAAGCATGGCCTTGTGGATATAAACTACAAGCGTAGATATCAAGGCTACGAACCATTTGTCCTATCAAGTCAGGCTCAGCTCGTGTACTTCACAACTTACCCTAGACGGGGGACAGCGAGGTCAGATTGGTGGGCAGTATGCAAGACTAAAGCTAGAAATACCTTTGACATTGACGAAATAGCTTATCAGGAGGACGATCTACCTCTTGTAACAAATATTGTAGATGTGGACTCAACGGAAGTTACTCATTACACGAGTAATAATGTAGAAGATATAGAATTATCCGAAGAGGAAAACGAAGTAGATGAAAGTGAAGACGAGGAAGAGGAAGAGGAGGACGAGGAAGGCGAACAAGATAAATTTTCTGAAGATGATTGAAAATAAAATATATTGCATGTAGAATGTAACTATATTTTGACTGTAGAATGTAGATCAAGGTTGGAAAATTGACGAAGTAGATGTTCCCATTAACGAATATATGTATTATATTTTGACTGTAGAATGCTTTGAGATATGCATCACATTTCGACTGTAGAATGTACTATATATTTGTGTTTCTCTATATTCATCATATGTTGTTATCAGATATGACAGGACGACGCGGAGGATTCGGCAGGTCCCGAGGTAGACAGAGTGCTCCTCCGGTACTGTCTACTGTTGGTTCCGGATCATCGTCGCCCAGTACTCCAGTATATCGATCACTCACATCTCCGACTGTTGGGACGAGTAGTTCCTGGTGTGATAGTACACCCTCGTCCAGCGTTCCTCCTGCTGACGGAACCATGGGGACAGATGAGCATGTCGAGGAGGTCGTGCCCATGTTGTCCCAGCATCAGCAAGATCCTCCATGCGCACCTCCGGAGGAGACGATGACAGAGATTTGGGCCGACGGTACAAAGTAAGTCAATTAGATGGTTTAGTATATATTTGTGTTTCTCTTTATTCATCGTATATTGACTTTTTCAGTATTCTTAATTATTATCTCTGTATAGATATCGTCCATCGTCGGTTCAGAGACGCCTGGGCCAATTTCTGAGGAACAACTACGGTGGCCCTCGGATCAACTACTCTGAGGCTCCGGAGGAGAGAAAGGCGTTCTGGTTTGCGCACTTCCAGGTAAAAGTATATTAAATAAATCCTCTAATTTATGCATATTATCCGTGATGCTAACTTACTAAATTATTTATTGTAGCAAACATATTTTTATCCTCCGCACCGGGCCGAGTTGATCGAGCGGCTCTTTCCTACCGTTGCCGCCAAGCTTATCCGAGATGCTCTGGATGACCAGAAGGCTCGTGATCGTGCTGGAAAATCGATCTAAGGTTGGATCACGCCTGAGCAGTAGACTGCAATGAGGTCTAGATTCGACGATCCGAGCTACAAGGAAAGGTCTAAGAAGGCCAAGGTGGCTAGGCAGAATGCTGCCAAGTGGTGTGGTGGCTCAATTCCGATGACGGAACATTTCCGTAGTCTGGTATATTTTTTCTTTTAAAATATATTATTTTAATATAAGTACCATAAAATGGTACTTGGAAAAAATGTTTAAGTTTAGTAATAAATAATATATTTTTAACAGGTACAGAGGGGTGAGGATGCAAACATGGTGACCGTCTTCTTGGCTACCCATCGTAAGGACGGAAATCTCATTGATGAGAGGACCTCACAGAACTATGTAAGTATTACTTTACTTTGTGTTAATTTTAATATAACTTAGGCAATTATCGAGTTTCCAAACCTTTCTAGGCCAAGTATCTTAGGCTGCGTGAGCGGGCGACTGCTAGTGCACCTATACCTGGAGAGGCTGGTACTTCGTCGCATCCCGCTCCAGCTCCGTCGGTGGACGACCTGTGGGTGACCACAGCTGGTGGTCTCCAGAGGGGTACGTACTACGGTACGGGCTCCTATGGCGCCCTGGTTGCGACGCAGTCATCTAGGGCCTCTCCGATAGCTGCGTATTCCACACAACCCTCGCAGTCGCAGCCCTTGCAGTCGTCGGCCAGAGTCCAGGAGGCCGTCCAGGAGGCCGTTGACCGTCAGATTGCATCTCTCCGTGATGAGTTGCTGCGAAGTATGGAGGAGCAGCCCCAGTCCCAGCCGCAGGCGGACGATCCGATGCTCATCGCACGATTGGATATGCTCGACCGTAGCATGACGGAGCTCTGGGATTTGACAAATGATATTAGAGCCTCCAATGACCGCAACATCATGGAGCTGCAGGCGTCACAGGTATCAATTGGCGAGAGGCTGACGATGATGCAGGATTCAATGGTTCATAGCAGTACGAGGCTGTTATCTACCATAGATTCTTACAACCAGCGACTCGCAGACTTGGAGCGAGCACAGCCTCCTGGTGCGCCTACATCGACACAGACTCCACCGACGTCACTGCCTTCTCCATCGACATCGGTGTCGATTCCACGGGACGAGGATGAGGAGTTCTTATCCTTCAAGCGCGCCGGTGGTCAACCTCCTGCAGATCCGCATTAGTATAGTTAGTTACTGGATATTTATATTTTTATTATTATTTAGGATGCGATTGTATGGATATAAATTTGCCATATTCTTTACGTTTACGATGAGATTTGTTGGATGCTTTCTTTTCTTCAAATTTTATTATATTATTCGTATTTTGGTTTATAACTCATGACTGATACTTGGCCTGTATTTACCCAGTGTACTAGAATTTTTTCCCTTGGTGCTGCTACTGTGTTCTTTATTCAATTATTTCTACTACCATCATATACCTGATAATGAACCCAAGGGGGTTGGTAAACCCAGAAATGCAATATTTTTTTTGAACATTAGCGACGTTTTTAGCGACGTTCACTTACGTCGCTAATTAGCGATGCTGTAAACAGTCGCTAAATACGTCGCTAATGACGTCGCTAAAAACGTCGCTGTACGTCGCAAATTGCTGACATGGCAGTATTGCCAGGTCATTAATGACGTCGGTGTAACGTCGCTATATAAGTCGCTAATCAGCGACGTTTAGCGACTTTAATAAACGTCGCTATTTAGTGACGCGGCGTCGCAAAACGTCGCTAAATTTAGTGACACATTAAAGTCGCTAAAAAATGTCGGCATAGCGACGTTTAGCGACGTTTTTTGTTTTAGCGACTTGATTTTTTTCGACTGCTTTAAAATGTCGCTAATTACGTCGCTAAACCAAAATAGTGACGATTTTTGGTTATTTAGAGACGTTTTTAGACGTCGCTAATTTGACTTTTTCTGGTAGTGTTCGCAAGGCCTTACGAAAGAGCTTTAACTGCTGATCAGCCATTATTATAATTATGTGGCGGGATTTCGTAGGTGGTTATTTATGTTGTTCTCCCTCACCCGATGCTTCTAGCCTAATCTATAAGCAATCCTTATTCTATTTTCTTGTATTTAGGTTTCTGCTCTGGTATCGCTTTAACCGTTGTTTATAAAAAGAAATGCATGTCCAGGATGATACAAGATACATACTTTTATATAATCCAGAGTACATGTATTAAGTTATCCACACAATTTCAAGGATATCAATTTACACAGAGCAGATTGTCAGGTAGTTATATTTGTTGAGTGACTTGTGTCCGTATCCTACGTATCTTAGACTTTCACTAGCCGTCCCATAATTAAATTATAATCGTTGGTGGTCTGTTACAAAGGATATGTATATATAGAGTTTAGAGTCTTAGGACATCGACAATATTTCTGGATATCAAAATATTGGTTAACTCTCGAAATTCTCGAAAATTTCGGTAGATTTCCCTTTGTATTTCGGCTTCCGGAATTTTAACAGTTTATTTGACCCGGAGCAACCCTCCGTAGCATTCGCGGGCTCGCCGACCCCTTCGGTGGAGCAACTCTCAATACTGGAACACACACAGTTTATATTTTAGACAATATTAACATCTTTAAGTAACTAAGAAAGTCTTCTTACCTTGGTAATTAGCTATATAATAATTAGCTGCATACCTTGGCTTTGTAATTTGCTGACTATTTGCAAGACAACACAATGTAATCATTAGAAACATAATAATTTTATAAGAAAATGACAATATCATTCTCATGACTTTGCTTGTAGGGTATTGCTTATTTTAACTAATCCAAGTATCATATGTACATATATAATATTTCTATGTAACAAATGTTCTTTAGAGTCTAAAATTATATCTTAAGGATAGAGCACAATATATATATATATATATATATATATATATATATATATATATATATATATAAAGCAATGAAGTACAATTTCAATTAATTCTTTTCCTACATATAACACAAGCTTTATAATCCAATTCTAGATTCCTTTTATTTAGTAATTAAGTACATAATTCAAAATGGTATATAATTGCTTCTATTTTAACATGCCTTTGTAGGAGTAAATTTCTATATACGTCTTATAACTATATACTTCTCTAATTATTTCACTTATGAAGACCTCCATTCATCCATGTAGCCAATATACATATACATATAAATATCACATGAATCATCAATGTTTCTAACCTATTTAATGATCATAAACCAAATATGAATTTTATTATCCATATTGTGTCTTATACTAGAGTCCGTACCGTATTTCAAAAATTAGACTAATCCAAGTTATACAAAACAACTCCAACCCATAATCGAAACTCTTATGTCTAAGCTTGTATACCTCATTCTCCGAGTAGATTATGACTTGATTCTCATAAGTGTATACAACATAATTTATGTACTATAATTATATTTATATGTACAGGTGCATACCTAGATATGTAAATACAAACATGATTATTTAACCAATCCATCACATACATAACACACACATAATATCACCACATAGTGTCAATGCATTTCGTATCGTGTCCTAATACATGAGTCGATTATCAAGGAACAAATGAGTTCCCAATTTAAACTATACTAAGTAATAATTTAGACTAACAATATAACTAAATTGGAAAGGGAAGATGCGTACTTGCCTTTGCTTGAGCAACCTAGGGTTCTCCAAGGTTCCCAATTTGGTACTTGATTTCCCCTTATATTCCTAATTCAAGAAAATTTTGAGATTAAACTATAACCTAAATTGATTTTGGGAAGAAAAATTGGGAAAGAAAATAAAATACCTAGGTTTAGGAAGAGGAAAGAGGAGCTGTGAAGTTGGGAGAGGAGTAGCTCTGCGGTGGCGACGTTCGGCGAGGTGTGGGCACGACGATGGCGGCGTGTGGGGTGGCGGCGTCCGGCCGAGGTGGCTTCGGCGCTGGCGGTGTGCGGATCCGGCAGCAGCAGCGGCAGCAGTGGCAGTAGCGGCAGCAGTAGCAGCGGCAGCGGCGGCAGCGGCAGCTACAACATATATGGCAGCAGTAGCAGCACAGTAGACTCGGCGGCAGTAGTAGCAACAGTAGGCATAGTAGCAGCAGTAGTAATTTGGAGGAATATGAGGAGAATGGAGATGAAGGAGTATAGTTTCCCTTGGGGATTAAGTAGGGAAGGTTAGGTTTATTGGGAATGTAGGGGAGAAGGAGAATGAGCCAAGTTTCCCCTTTGGAAATGGAGATAAAGGGAGGAGGAGCCAGGTAGGTCATGACTCAGGGTCTGCTGCTGGTTTCCTTCTTCTTCCCATGGTTTTGGAAATTTTGCACAAAATCCCTTCTCAATTCTAGAATTGGGTGAGGCTAGTATGCAAATGGGTATTTACATAAGCCTAAGTTATTAATTCATATATATATATATATATATATATATATATATATATATATATATATATATATATATATATATATATATATAGAAGAGATAAAAATGAAATAAAAATAAATAAGGTAGCAGTTATGACAAATAAACATAAAGCATGATACACGCGTACAATACACGTACCTCAGGCATGTATACGGAACGGTGAGACGAGTCTCACAACCTATTTAGCCCATATACTCCGAAAACTTGTTCCCAGTTTTCCAAGATATCATGATTTTATACATTAGATTGCAGTTGATGATGTAATCATATATGATTGACACTGTCACGCCCCGATTTCGGCTAATCGATAATCGTCCCCCGGGCGTGATGCCGTGCACGCGTAGGGCGCGCGTGCACAAGGCCTTAGGCATAAGGATATTCTTTAGTACAATGCAACAGAGTAGACATATAAGATAACACAAGGTTGAGGCATATTTATTCATAATGAACATCTTTTTACATCGCTTGACTCAAAAGTATAAAATGCCCCCACGGACTTACAAACTTGGACGCAAAATGAGATAGCCGATCCATACATTATGTCCCTTTACATAGATTCAAAAACACAAAACACCTTGGGTGCGAGTAAGCACCATCGCCTTAGCGATATTCAGCAACGGAGAGAGTGAAAGGCTTCTAGCTTGAGCCTCCAAAAGTCTTGGCCACGAACCGCCAAGGATCCCAAAAGTCCGAAGAGAACTTCAGCTCCTCGCCGCGTTGCCTTGCGCCGGGAAACCTGCTACAACGAGGGTCAGTACTTCGAAAAGTACTGGTGAAGGCTAGCTGCTCAACTTTACCAAGCTCATGAGATGAGTTCTAATGAGTATGCTACAATTATGTGCTTAGGTGGGTTTCTATTCTTGCCTAGTTCAGATTTCATTTAGCAGGTATGCAAGAACAAAATAACATAACTCCACATGCCACCGTTCGGTGACTTTACCTGTACCGTCTGAACCACCTGTACAACTTACCATAGCCTTCCCTGTCACGAAGACATAGTTAGTCTGCACAGTTTAAATATACACAATATCTTTCTTTGTTGTTTAGGAGCCATCATGGGTTTAGTCTGGGCTGGCGGCGACGCTTGCAGCGCGGGTAGCTAGCCCCGCTACAATTCCCCGCTCCCTGTGCTAACTCATTTTAGCACGACTAAGAAAGTAGATTCCGCCCGGGTCGAAACGGCCCGGTGCCCCGGTAACCGTTCGCAGGAACCTGGATCCCTTGTGCACAAGAATTCCCATGACCATTTCTATGAACTGAACTTCATAGATTTACTTACTAGCGATTTAAAGAACATCATGTACGAAACTGCTTTACTGTACTATCACAATCAACCAACAAGTTATATGAAATAACATGCAGCAGTTTATAGAAGAATACTTTGAACTATCAATAAATACCAACCCATTAAACACCCAACGAACATGCATGCATCTGTAAACCCCCAGATTTTTGCAAGAAATATTAAACTTGGATTTTTCACAATTTTCTGGAATTTTTTGGGGATTTTCTGTAATTAAAATCAGGGTTTTAATTATTAAATGATTTTTATTTGCTGATAATTACTATTAAAATATTATGAAAATAATATTTTTGGGTGTAAAATGGAAAACTGGACTTAGGGCAATTTTTCTGGAATTTATTGGACCTCGGACCTATTTTAAAATACCTAAAAACTATTAATTAAATTATTTATTTATTTATTTATTTATTTATTTATTTATTATTTAAACTATTAAACCCTATACCCAATTCCGGCCCGGCCCAACCGGCCCAGCCCGCAGCTGTTAGCGGGTCGGGTCGGGTCCACCCGCCGCCCGACCCGCTACCCGCTCACCCTCAGACCCGTCTCCCCCAGTCACCTTGGCCCGCGTCTTCCGCCGCGCATGCCGGCGCTCCGCCGCTCCGCTCGGCCACAGGCCCCGCACCCCTCGCCACGACCGCCCGCTTCCTCCGCCTCACCCGCCGCCTAGCCCGGCCCCCCCTTCCTCCATCCGCCTATAAAAACCCCCGCGACACCCCGCTCCGTCCACCGCCACCCTCGCCCTAGCTCCGCCGTGCCCCGCCCAGACCTCGCCGTCGAGCCTCACAGCCGCCGCCCGATCCTCCCCTCTCCTCCTCCTTCCTCCGCCTCTCCGGCGCCCGAGCAGCAGCAGCCAACAGCAGCGGCTCCGCCTCCGGCAGCCGCCGCCGCGGCCACGCGTTCCCCCCCGCCGTGCCCGCCATCGCCGGCGCCGCCCAGTCCCCTCCGACCGGCCTCCCCCCCGCCGCGAGCCACCCTGGCCAGCCGTGGCTCTCCGGCAGCACCAGACCCAAACCCTAGCCCTAATTCTCCTCCCCTGTGTCCGACACGAGTCGGACACGTGTCGGACACGTCTCAACCCCCGGTTCCTCGGGTCCCCTTCAGGTATTCGTATCTTGCACCCTGCATCTCTGTTTTCGATTCCGTAAATTGCGTTGCGAAGCCTGTATGACCCTCTCGGTGTCCGGACAAACTGTTCGGGACATCGCGTCCTGTGGTGATCGCACACCGCGATCCAAAAACAGGAAAAACCAGACCCTGTTTCACCCCGGAACTGAGTCCGCCCCGCCAAACGGGATGACTTGGTCGCGCGCGGTCTTCACAGATACGTGCGCCTCGTCGATACGGGCGTGTGGGATTTCGCGGAAGCTGATTTGGGTGTGCGTGCACACCGGAATCAACGCGTATCCGCAGACATCGCCCCGTATCCGCCTTTTCTGCAATTCACCTTAACTTCGTGCACACTCGTCAGATCGAGACGAAACTTGCGCCATCGGACTCGTAGCGATACGCTGGTCCTGTGGGTCAAGTTTGGTTCGATTCTGAGAACGTTGACGAAATCGCGTGTCGTGGGCCCCACAGGCCCCGCTCGACGGGCGATTTTGTGAACGGCTCATCGGAATTCAATTCTGAAAGTTCCGTTGGGTTCGTATCAGCGTTCCTGACCTGTTGACACTAAGTTTGGTGAATTTGGAGACCATTGACCCGGACGCGTTTTTCGGTGCAAAGCGGGCCCACCGGCGGATCCCGTTTTGACCCGAAACTGCCGTTTTTGCCCTTGTCTCCAAATTGGACCCAAGGACAGGCGTTTCTAGCTATTTGACATCTTCTGAGCATGATGGTAATGTCTATTTCAGCATTTGGACTCATCTCTGGATATTTCCCCGAAGACCTATTAATCGGATCCAAACAAAGGCAAGTACCTGCACTTCAAGTTAATCTTTATATTGTGATAATTAATTCCCTGCTCTATTAGTACCCTTGCTGATTACACGTAGTGTCAGAATACTGTATCTCATGTCTTGAATATT
Source organism: Iris macrosiphon (assembly GCA_036927795.1). NCBI lineage: Eukaryota > Viridiplantae > Streptophyta > Magnoliopsida > Asparagales > Iridaceae > Iris > Iris macrosiphon. The sequence goes on along the minus strand of JAYESA010000007.1, from coordinate 1,222,636 downwards.
GGAATTCATGTCTTGTTTTTCGTGTCGGGAGGGAGAATACTGAAAGGCATGTAGTTTACCCTGACCCGTGTCGTGAATAATAGCTGTTGGTACACGACTGTCCATCAGCCGGATCTCGATTATTCGTGAATAATAGCCGTCTATGATGGCCGGTTTAACCCTATAAACCCCTGCATGCCAACTAGGTATTCTAAAAACACAAGTTCACACACATAGCTTCTTGTCTAGTTATGGCTCTTGTTGACTGTTGTAGTTTTCATTTCCTGTCACATTTATTCCTGCTTTCTCATATTCCTGTGTGTAGCATTAACTCTGAGATATTGATGCTTCTTTTATGCAATTTCCTTAACATGATATTCAATGTTTAATTGTCATAAATATTTAGTTTTAATCTTGATGTGCACTGTGTACTTTGCTCCTTTCCTGACTGGATCCGTTGATTTAGGCGATGTTGAGGACCTTACCCCTACATATTATGGTCCCTATGAGGGTACAGATGATATCCGTGAGGAGCCAGATCCTACCCAGGAGACCCCTGCTGCAGAGTAGCTAGCAGTAGTTATCTTTTAATTCTGTTCTTATCTTATTTAATCGGGTTTGTCCCCGATTTCATTTGGAATTCCTGTATTAAACATTTGAATTTGTTGTCACATTTATTTCAGTTTCAAATCTTAAGTTTCTATTCTCATTATTATCTTGCTTATGTTATTTGTGGATGAGCTAGTTTAGTTAAGTGTGGATTTGACCTAGACAACGTACTACCGCCGATTCTGCGGCGTAGGCTGGACGTGCCCACGCACTCGTGCCCAAATAACCGGGTGCGGGTCGTGACACGTTTTTGTGGTGGCCCATACAGGTCAAACGACTAAATTGTTCGGTTTCAACTTAGGGACCGAACAGGCCTGCAATAAGATTGAGGATTTTAGGAAAAGCTCATCCACTTGATTGAATCGTTCTTGATATTCATATCGGTTCCGAATCATTTTATTGACTTGCATCCTGCTTTGATTTCTGTGCGCCTCTTATCGGTCATTTTGAATGCAGGAAATGGACCCACCAGCCAGCAACGAGGCTCACGCAGAAACACCACAAGCCGTCGTGGTTAACCAAGAAGACAATGTAATGCCAGTCGTCCAATCATCACAAGGCAGTCAAGCAAGTCAGCCTGCCTCCATAATCCATCAAGATAGCGTTCCACCCTCGACACATGTCACGCCCCAGTCCCAAAATGTCAGGAACTAGGCCACGTGTCACTGGCCAGCTGACACGTCACTAAGGGCTTAATCCACTTTGATGGACCCAAAGGGACGTGCTACGCTGTCCTAAAATACTACAAGTATAGAACAGGTAAAGCTATCTCATCCACAACAAAATGTCAGAAAACAAATGCTGAAATATATATATATAACTGAGTCTGATACAGTACACAACTGGTGAGATTACAAGTCTACTACAAAAACTGATAATAGCGCAGAAAAATCAAATAGACTAAGCAGTGTCTATCTGATCAAAACATCTCCATCTCTAGGTAGCAGCATCTAGGGTCAAGCCTACTCTGAGGGTGTCTCCTCGAGCTCCTCCTCGGTAGCACATCTGGCCTCCTGATCAGGCCCGTACACTGTAGGGTAGAAAGTCTCATCTAGATCTGGCAAGGAACCAGGTCCTCAGTGGGACGTAACAAGATACAGGAAAATGACATGCCATGTAATGTAATAATATTGAATAAAGAAATAAAATAAATACAGGGTGCTAACCATACTAAGTGAAAATGCAAGTAAAGATCCAGTAGTACGCATGGGAATGTGTGGCTTAGACATACGCTGACGTAATTCACCAATCGTGGCGACTGGCTAGTATAGGTGTCGTATGCCCCCGACTCAGGGAACTCTGCAATCGACCATCATTGGTACGAAGGTATAAAACATTATTGGAGGGGGTGTCCCATACGTCAACTAGTTATCTTTCCCATCCCAATGAATCTAAATGTCAAATCGTACATTTCCTGAGTTATTCTAATCCATGATGCGGGTCACACGTACTGGTAGCTAACCAAATACGCAGCTCACATCCATATATGTAAATGCAACCATGTTGCGTGTTTCCGTGATAGGGTTTAGGAGAATATATTAGGATATTCTCTCAGCTGTTGGTGAGTCTGTAATATCATGTCAACATAACAGTTGACTGTACCCAAGGCAGTCTCAGGTGGTCATGGTATATGAATTTCAGAAGCAAGAAGCATATAACAATATTTGAGAATGTAAACATTTAACTTGGCAAGGTATACTTGCCTACTCCCTGATAGTGTTGAAACCCTGATTTTACAGTCAGTTGTGAAGGTGCTGGTGACAGGGGGTCACTAGCTGTGCTGAAGTTGGTTTCTGTTAAAACAGATAGGTTTCGTGAATATCCAGGCTGTAATATAAAACATATATATATATATACATATATATAGTATAGATATATATATATTTAGTAGGCATAGATATAATATATATATAATAGTATATATATATAGAATAGATAAATGCAGGCAATAATATATATAGTAGCAGTGTATATCCACTGCGATAATATAGTATTATAATATTATCAGGGTGTATCCTCTGATATATAATATTATAAATTGAAATGACAGGGCAGAATTAAAATACATATATACTCAGGGTATATCCACTGATAGATATATATATATATGACAGTGCAGAAATTTAAATATGTATATAGATATTTATATATAAATATATAATGAATAAAAGAAAATGCAGGAATTAAATACATAAGTATAGGTACTGTATTATCCAGTACAATATATTTACTATAAATTGAAATGACATTTGCAAGAATATAATATAAATAATTAAGCTGTATTATCCAGCATATTTAATATATATATATAGATAATATATATATATATATATATAAATATATGTATATATATATAATATAATATAGGTGCAGGAAATTAAATGCAGAAAATAAATAAATGGAAAAAAATGCATAGAATAATATATATGTTATATACCAATTATATAAATATATGTATACACATATATTTATATATTTTAACAGAATTAAATATATACATAATAGTAATTATGTTATAATATATTCATATATACATATATATATATATTCATATATACATATATAATTATATATGTATAGTATATAATATATATATACATAAGTATATAAAGTATAGTATATATTATAATATATACTGTATAATAATAGTATACCTTTACAGATGGCAAGGGGGGTCCCACGCGGTGTCGCCGGCGGGAGGACGGCGGCGGAGCTGGCCGGAGGCGGCCGGAGGAGCAGCAGCAGTAGCAGTGTACACTGGCAGCAGCAGCAGCAGTTGCAGCTTGCGGGGGCGCTGGCCGGCGGAGGAGCGGCGGAGGTGGCCGGTCAGGCGGAGGGTTCGGTAGAGGGGAGGACGGCGGTGAGGTTGGCGGTGGTGGCGGGGGTCTACGGCGGTGGTGGTGGCGGCTAGAGGCGTCGGGGAGAGAAGTGGCAGGTTAGGGTTGGGGGTGGCCGAGGGTGTTGCGGGGGCTAGGGCGGCCGGAGGCGGTGTCGTGGGGAGGTGGGGGTTGGTGGTCCGGTGGAGGGGACGACGGCGAGGCGGTTGGGTAGGTTGGCGGTGGTCGGCTACGGCCGGAGGCGGCGGGGGAGGTGAATGGGAGTGGTGGTGCTGCTGTGGACAGTGAGAAGAGGGGGAGGGTGCGGGGGCTGTAGCCGGCGGAGCAGGGCGGCGCCGGAGGTGGTGCTTGGCCGGAAGGGAGGGGGGAGGGTGGCGAAGGGTTGGGCCGAGTTTGGCCGGAGGTGGTGGTCGGAGGTGGCCGGGGGGAAGGGTTGTAGGAATTTTGAATAGAAGGGTTAGGGTTTATATAGGATTAGGGGTAATGGCAAAGTTGTAAATATTTTGAAGTGTGAGGGTATTTTGGTAAATTTGTATTTTTGAGATATTTTCCAGCAGAAATTTCTGGATTTTATGGTGGGTCCTACCCACCTATGGTCTAGCCAATAGGATTTGGCCACCTAGCATGCAATTTTGCATAGAAACCCCTAACTTTTCAATAATTGCATAAATGCATAAAATTGTATTTTGCGTAATTTTGCAATTTACCTGATTTTAAATACTGATTTTCTGAAATTCTAAATTGTACAAAAATGAGGGAATTAGCTGGGGAAAAATGGTTTGGACAGTGTGGGGTGATTCTGGGCAGGTGCAGGGTCTGATATTGCAGGTGATACAGTCATCGTATTTATTATTTAATAAATACTGCGCACGGTGTTCACTAATTATTTAGAGGCTATTAGAGTCATAATTTCTCTACGGTGTCAAAACGATAATTGAAGTATAATTAGAGTAGAATATTATCGTATTTTTGGTTGGGCAATCAGGTGCCTACTGGTCCTCAAATCTCTAAGGGTACAGAGATGGGTAAAGAGCAGAAAATTAAATAGGAAATAAATACATACGTTTGTAACGATATTTGTGCGACTAAAACGAAGCATCAAACGAGGTTTCTGGAAGTTGCACAAAATACAGAAAAAGTAGTCTGACTAGTCTAGAGCAGGAATGTGAAATTTGTTTAGGGTTAACAGCTAGTGTGATGCCCTAGTCAATTGTGTAATGAACAGGTGCACAATCAATATAATATATAATAAATAAAATTTTAAAAAAAAAAGTTGCACTAATTCTAATTAGTCAAAATTAATCCTAAATTACTGAAATTTGGTCGAGGGAGTTTACAATCTACCCTCCTTAGAATATTTCGTCCTCGAAATAAAAACAACCATATAATGAGAATGAAAAAGGACATATGATGATTAAGAAAGATTGAATTTGAAATATTGGACATACCCTGGTTTGGAAATAGGTGGGGATAACGCTGACGAATATCCTCTTCTCGTTCCCAGGTGGATTCACCTGGTGCATGATGTCTCCATGCAACACGAACGAGAGGAATAGTCTGGCCTCGCAACACTTTCTCGCTACGGTCCAGAATCTCTACAGGCTCCTCCTGATAAGATAAGCTTGGCCCGATGGTGATCTCTGAGTAGTTTAGCACATGACTCGGGTCTGGAATGTACCTCCTCAGCTGAGATACGTGGAAGACGTCATGTACTCCCTCCAAAGTCTGAGGTAGAGCTAGTCTGTAAGCAACTTCTCCGACGCGATCTAGCACATCGAAGGGTCCAATGTACCTTGGACTTAGCTTCCCTCTTCCTCCAAATCTGATAGTTTCTCTAGTAGGTGAGATCTTTAAGAACACATGCTCCCCTACTTGGAACTCTAGAGGTCGTCGGTGAATGTTGGCCCAGTGCTTCTGCCTGTCTTGTGCAGCTCGTAGGTGTCCCTGGATCTTCTTTACTTTCTCCACCGTACGAATAATCAGTTCTGGTCCCAAGATCTGTCTCTCGCCAACATCGCTCCAGCATACTGGGGAACGACATTTCCTTCCATACAAAGCTTCAAAGGGAGCCATTTGAATGCTCGCTTGATAGCTGTTGTTGTAGGAAAATTCCACCAGGTGTAGATGATCTTCCCATTATCCGCTAAAATCAAGCATGCAGGCTCTCAGCATATCTTCAAGTGTCTGGATGGTGCGTTCTGATTGGCCATCTGTTTGTGGGTGATACGAGGTGCTGAACTTGAGGCGGGTACCAAGACTTTCTTGTATACTTCGCCAAAAGTAAGATGTAAATCTCGTATCTCTGTCAGATACTATGCTGACTGGCACTCCATGCAGACGCACTATCTCCTTCATGTACATGTCCGCCAAGACTTCTGTGGATTGCCCGACTCTAAAAGGTAGAAAATGAGCAGCCTTTGTGAGTCTATCTACGATTACCCATACAGCATTACGACCACTAGGACTTCTTGGAAAGCCCGTAACAAAGTCCATCGTAATGTGTTCCCATTTCCACTCGGGTATTGGGAGGGGTTGAAGTAGACCGGCAGATCTCTGATGCTCAGCCTTGACTTGCTGACACACCAGACATTTGGCCACAAAGCGTGCTATCTCCCGCTTCATTCCATGCCACCAGTAATATTGCCGCAGATCTCTGTACATCTTTGTGCCTCCTGGATGTATAGAGTATACTGAGCTATGAGCTTCTGACATCAGCTCATTACGAAGTTCTCCATTTGGAACATAAAGACGATTTCCACATCTTAGAGTCCCATCTTCGTGTATGCGACAACCGGTCTGGAGTCCAGCTTCTGTTCTCTGTCGAAGCCTCTGAAATCTTGCATCTGCTGGTAGAGCAGCTTTGATTCTTTCCACCAAGGTTGATTGCAGCTGGTAGTTTGATAATTGACCATCAATTCCTGGCACAATGATCTCTATTCCCAACTTTGCTAGATCTCTCAGCAGATCTGGTTGGGTGATCATAAAGAATGCCGAGGGTTTTCTGCTTAGAGCATCTGCTACCATATTAGCTTTCCCTGGATGGTACTGTAGATCAATTTCGAAATCCGCCATCACTTCGAGCCATCGTCTTTGTCTCAGATTTAGGTCCTTCTGGGTGTAGACGTACTTTAAACTTTTATGATCGGTGAATATCTCCACTCTTTCGCCATATAGATAGTGTCTCCATAGCTTCAGGGCGAAGATGACTACGGCAAGCTCCAGATCGTGAGTGGGGTAATTCTTCTCATGAGTCCTCAACTGTCTTGAGGCATAAGCTACAACTTTCCCATGTTGCATTAAGACACAACCAAATCCTTTTCCGGATGCATCGCTATATATGACGAAACCTCCGGATCCAGATGGTATAGTCAAAATGGGAGCTGTAGTCAGACGCTTCTTCAAGTCATCAAAAGCTGTCTGGCAATCTTCAGTCCATATGAACTCCTGCTCCTTGCGAGTAAGACGGGTAATCGGCTCCGCGATTCTTGCAAAGTTTTCTACGAACCTCCGGTAATATCCGGCAAGTCCTAGAAAGCTTCTCACCTCTGAGACGTTGGTCGGAGTTGGCCACGTCTCAACAGATGAGATCTTTGCTGGGTCTACCGAGATGCCTTCTCCTGTGATAACGTGTCCAAGAAATGCGACACGGTCCAGGAAGAATTCACACTTGCTCATCTTAGCATAAAGGCTCTCCCGTCTCAGCGTCTCTAATACCAACCTTAAGTGCTCTTCATGCTCCTCGTGGCTTTTTGAATACACCAGAATGTCGTCGATGAAGACTACCACGAACTGGTCCAGATATTGGTGGAAGACTCGGTTCATCAGGTTCATGAATACAGCAGGTGCATTAGTCAATCCAAACGGCATCACCAGAAATTCGTAATGACCATAACGAGTTCTGAATGCTGTCTTTGGAATGTCTTCTCTTCGTACCTTGACTTGATGGTAGCCTGATCTCAAGTCTATCTTCGAGAATACTACGGCTACTGTTAGTTGATCGAACAGGTCGTCAATTCTCGGCAAGGGGTACTTGTTTTTGATTGTCAGAGCGTTGAGGGCTCTGTAATCAATGCACATGCGATATGTTCCGTCCTTCTTTGGTACAAACAACACTGGTGCTCCCCAGGGTGATGCACTAGGACGAACAAATCCCTTGATCTGTAGTTCCTCCAGTTGAAGCTTCAGCTCGTCAAGCTCCTTCTTCGCCAGTCGGTATACATTGGAGGATACTGGTGCAGCTCCGGGTATCAGCTCAATAATGAACTCCACTTCTCTGTCAGGTGGTAGGCCTGGCAATTCTTCTGGAAATACGTCCTCGAACTCTGCTACAATTGAGGGAAGTGCTGTCTCCATCGCCATGCAAGCTCTAGGAGTCTGGCCTACTCCTTGCTCGATGGTTCCACGGACATATTCGAACTCTGGGTGATCTGGGGGTCTAAAGATAACACTACCCTTTCGGCAGTCTAGGACAGCATTATTCTGGCTTAGCCAGTCCATGCCTAAGACAACATCGAAATTTGGCATTGGAAGTACCAAAAATCGCGCTCTTAGTCCTCTACTACAAACAACTACTGGGCAGGTTTTGATAATGTTGGTAACTGGAACAATACCTCCTCCAGTAAGTATTTTCCAACACTTGGGTAGCGGCGAAGTAGATAGTTTGTGCATGGCTACGAATCTACTGGATATGAAAGACAAAGTAGCCCCAGAATCGAATAATACAGTTGCAGGTAATGATGCAACTAAAATGGTACCTGTTATAGTTTCCCCTTCAGGTTCTTCTGCAACGGCAGCTAACGCAAAGGCTTGTCCCTGCCTTTGTCCACCGATTTGTTGTCTGGCCTTGAACTGGGTCTCCTGAGTAGGCAGAGGTGCTCCTCGCTGATATCCTCCTGATGTGGAGGGAAGCATCTTCTGAGTTTGAGCTCCTGGCTTCTGCCCTTGCTGAGGTGCTGCATCTCTACGTTGTGGGCAGTCTTTGGCCATATGATTTCTAGCTCCACATAGCAGGCATAATCCCAGCTTCTTTCTACAGTCATTGGCAAAATGCCCCTTCTTGCCACAAAAGTGACAAATCGGAAGCTCCCTCTTCTGGTAAGGCCCCGTCGTCTGTTGCGTCTGATATTGGGGACGACGTATAGGTCCTCCTGCTCCGTGCTGATTCTTGGCCGGGAAGGTTGGATTTGAGCGTCTGGCTCCTCGGCCAATGGCTTCTTGCTCCCTGGCTTCGGTAAGAACCTCGTTGTAGGAGATTCTCGACTGCGTTGTTGTGTGCCTCTGAAGCTCGTGGTTAAGGCCATGGTGGAATCTTTTAGCCTTCTTCAGCTCGTTCGGGATCAGATCAGCACCGAAACGACTTAGTCTGCTAAACTCCGCGTCGTAGGCATCTACCGTCATGTTTCCTTGCTCCAGGTGCAGGAACTGGGAGTATAGGGCATTCTGGACTGTCGCTGGAAAGTACTTGGCATTGAAATGCTCCAAGAATTGTTGCCAAGTTTGGTCTTTGCCGACGCTGCGCTCTATGGATTCCCACCAGTGATGGGCGTTGCCAAGAAGTTGGCCCCTCACAGCGGTCATCCATAGGTCGGGAGTGAGTTGCGATCCTTCTAGCAGCATTTCGGTGTTGGAGATCCAATCGGAGATCTCTTCAGGAGTCTCGTTGCCTTTGAAATCCCTCGGGCTCATTTGACGGAAGTCTCGAACTGTGCCCGCTGGTAGGACAGGTACGGGTGTCGGAGTAGTAGTTCTCTCCAAAGCCGTCATCAACGTCTGTCGCAGAGCTTCAGTTTGCTGCCACTGAGACTGTCTCAGGGCCTCAGTTTGTTGCCACTGGTTCTGCAACATAGTCTGGAGAAACTGCAACATTTGAGGTTGACCCTCAAGTTGTGGCATCTGGATAGGCAAGGCTGGAGGTGGAGACAAAGGTGTCTCTGCATGTGGAGTTGGTGTCGTCTCCTGGCTAGAATTTTGGTGATTGGACGGAGTTCCTTGGGCACTTGGCGAAGGGTCTGTTGCTTGGTCAGCCCCATTATTCGCAAGTTTCCCGGGTATGTCCATATTTCTGAGGAAAATAGGATAATTAGAAAACACAAAAGAGATAAATAATGATAATCAAGCAAGATGCAATAATAGAATTTGTAAAGATGGTGTCAGTGTGGATGAGACCTAATATTTCTATCCTATTGCAGGCTTTGCTGGGCATGTCATCATACCTACTAGCAAATAAAACTGGACCTGCATGGGCCACCACTAAAATCATGTCACGCCCCAGTCCCAAAATGTCAGGAACTAGGCCACGTGTCACTGGCCAGCTGACACGTCACTAAGGGCTTAATCCACTTTGATGGACCCAAAGGGACGTGCTACGCTGTCCTAAAATACTACAAGTATAGAACAGGTAAAGCTATCTCATCCACAACAAAATGTCAGAAAACAAATGCTGAAATATATATATATAACTGAGTCTGATACAGTACACAACTGGTGAGATTACAAGTCTACTACAAAAACTGATAATAGCGCAGAAAAATCAAATAGACTAAGCAGTGTCTATCTGATCAAAACATCTCCATCTCTAGGTAGCAGCATCTAGGGTCAAGCCTACTCTGAGGGTGTCTCCTCGAGCTCCTCCTCGGTAGCACATCTGGCCTCCTGATCAGGCCCGTACACTGTGGGGTAGAAAGTCTCATCTAGATCTGGCAAGGAACCAGGTCCTCAGTGGGACGTAACAAGATACAGGAAAATGACATGCCATGTAATGTAATAATACTGAATAAAGAAATAAAATAAATACAGGGTGCTAACCATACTAAGTGAAAATGCAAGTAAAGATCCAGTAGTACGCATGGGAATGTGTGGCTTAGACATACGCTGACGTAATTCACCAATCGTGGCGACTGGCTAGTATAGGTGTCGTATGCCCCCGACTCAGGGAACTCTGCAATCGACCATCATTGGTACGAAGGTATAAAACATTATTGGAGGGGGTGTCCCATACGTCAACTAGTTATCTTTCCCATCCCAATGAATCTAAATATCAAATCGTACATTTCCTGAGTTATTCTAATCCGTGATGCGGGTCACACGTACTGGTAGCTAACCAAATACGCAGCTCACATCCATATATGTAAATGCAACCATGTTGCGTGTTTCCGTGATAGGGTTTAGGAGAATATATTAGGATATTCTCTCAGCTGTTGGTGAGTCTGTAATATCATGTCAACATAACAGTTGACTGTACCCAAGGCAGTCTCAGGTGGTCATGGTATATGAATTTCAGAAGCAAGAAGCATATAACAATATTTGAGAATGTAAACATTTAACTTGGCAAGGTATACTTGCCTACTCCCTGATAGTGTTGAAACCCTGATTTTACAGTCAGTTGTGAAGGTGCTGGTGACAGGGGGTCACTAGCTGTGCTGAAGTTGGTTTCTGTTAAAACAGATAGGTTTCGTGAATATCCAGGCTGTAATATAAAACATATATATATATATACATATATATAGTATAGATATATATATATTTAGTAGGCATAGATATAATATATATATAATAGTATATATATATAGAATAGATAAATGCAGGCAATAATATATATAGTAGCAGTGTATATCCACTGCGATAATATAGTATTATAATATTATCAGGGTGTATCCTCTGATATATAATATTATAAATTGAAATGACAGGGCAGAATTAAAATACATATATACTCAGGGTATATCCACTGATAGATATATATATATATGACAGTGCAGAAATTTAAATATGTATATAGATATTTATATATAAATATATAATGAATAAAAGAAAATGCAGGAATTAAATACATAAGTATAGGTACTGTATTATCCAGTACAATATATTTACTATAAATTGAAATGACATTTGCAAGAATATAATATAAATAATTAAGCTGTATTATCCAGCATATTTAATATATATATATAGATAATATATATATATAGATATATGTATATATATATAATATAATATAGGTGCAGGAAATTAAATGCAGAAAATAAATAAATGGAAAAAAATGCATAGAATAATATATATGTTATATACCAATTATATAAATATATGTATACACATATATTTATATATTTTAACAGAATTAAATATATACATAATAGTAATTATGTTATAATATATTCATATATACATATATATATATATTCATATATACATATATAATTATATATGTATAGTATATAATATATATATACATAAGTATATAAAGTATAGTATATATTATAATATATACTGTATAATAATAGTATATATATTATAATATAATATATATATAGATATATATATAAATATACATAGTAATATACATATATATATATACATATATATATACATATATATACATGTATTATATACATATATTTATGTATTAGAGCGTATTTACGTATTTTAGTACAGTATAGGTATATATACCTTTACAGATGGCAAGGGGGGTCCCACGCGGTGTCGTCGGCGGGAGGACGGCGGCGGAGCTGGCCGGAGGCGGCCGGAGGAGCAGCAGCAGTAGCAGTGTACACTGGCAGCAGCAGCAGCAGTTGCAGCTTGCGGGGGCGCTGGCCGGCGGAGGAGCGGCGGAGGTGGCCGGTCAGGCGGAGGGTTCGGTAGAGGGGAGGACGGCGGTGAGGTTGGCGGTGGTGGCGGGGGTCTACGGCGGTGGTGGTGGCGGCTAGAGGCGTCGGGGAGAGAAGTGGCAGGTTAGGGTTGGGGGTGGCCGAGGGTGTTGCGGGGGCTAGGGCGGCCGGAGGCGGTGTCGTGGGGAGGTGGGGGTTGGTGGTCCGGTGGAGGGGACGACGGCGAGGCGGTTGGGTAGGTTGGCGGTGGTCGGCTACGGCCGGAGGCGGCGGGGGAGGTGAATGGGAGTGGTGGTGCTGCTGTGGACAGTGAGAAGAGGGGGAGGGTGCGGGGGCTGTAGCCGGCGGAGCAGGGCGGCGCCGGAGGTGGTGCTTGGCCGGAAGGGAGGGGGGAGGGTGGCGAAGGGTTGGGCCGAGTTTGGCCGGAGGTGGTGGTCGGAGGTGGCCGGGGGGAAGGGTTGTAGGAATTTTGAATAGAAGGGTTAGGGTTTATATAGGATTAGGGGTAATGGCAAAGTTGTAAATATTTTGAAGTATGAGGGTATTTTGGTAAATTTGTATTTTTGAGATATTTTCCAGCAGAAATTTCTGGATTTTATGGTGGGTCCTACCCACCTATGGTCTAGCCAATAGGATTTGGCCACCTAGCATGCAATTTTGCATAGAAACCCCTAACTTTTCAATAATTGTATAAATGCATAAAATTGTATTTTGCGTAATTTCGCAATTTACCTGATTTTAAATACTGATTTCTGAAATTCTAAATTGTACAAAAATGAGGGAATTAGCTGGGGAAAAATGGTTTGGACAGTGTGGGGTGATTCTGGGCAGGTGCAGGGTCTGATATTGCAGGTGATACAGTCATCGTATTTATTATTTAATAAATACTGCGCACGGTGTTCACTAATTATTTAGAGGCTATTAGAGTCATAATTTCTCTACGGTATCAAAACGATAATTGAAGTATAATTAGAGTAGAATATTATCGTATTTTTGGTTGGGCAATCAGGTGCCTACTGGTCCTCAAATCTCTAAGGGTACAGAGATGGGTAAAGAGCAGAAAATTAAATAGGAAATAAATACATACGTTTGTAACGATATTTGTGCGACTAAAACGAAGCATCAAACGAGGTTTCTGGAAGTTGCACAAAATACAGAAAAAGTAGTCTGACTAGTCTAGAGCAGGAATGTGAAATTTGTTTAGGGTTAACAGCTAGTGTGATGCCCTAGTCAATTGTGTAATGAACAGGTGCACAATCAATATAATATATAATAAATAAAATTTTAAAAAAAAAGTTGCACTAATTCTAATTAGTCAAAATTAATCCTAAATTACTGAAATTTGGTCGAGGGAGTTTACAACACAGCCTATTCCACCGATGCCTTCCTTCCCTCCGGGACCGCCTATGGACGAACAGCAGATGTTCCGCATGTTCTACATAATGATGCAAGCCTATCAGAAGGTCCAACAAGAAGCTCAGCAAAACCAAGCGGAGAACTTCGTCGACAGAATTAGCTCGGAGTCACGGAAGCCAAGCAGTTCAAATGCAATTACCTTCGACGAGGACGTCCTTACTGCAGCGCGACCTGTGGAGTGCACCACAAGGATCGAGTCCCGCCAGAAGCGGCCGTATGCGTCAGCACCAGACCAAGCACAACAGGAAAGAGCTGCAAAGCGACCACAGAGGAATCCAACTCAAGGACAGAACCAACGAGTTTCCATTTGTGGCTTTTGTCGAAAACAAGGTCACATTTGGAAGGATTGCAGAAAGAGGCTAGGTGTCTGTCTATATTGTGGATCAGCAGCACATCGAGTGAAGGACTGTGCCGCTACTCCAAGAACACGGACAAGCTTACGCGATGACCGTGGAGAACGTGCAGACTCTTAGAGTCACTAATGCGCGTAAGTGATTTCTTTTAGCTGCCCTTCTAGTATTGTTTAGCCCGCGCCTATTGGTTCGTGACCTCAGCCCCAACCTAGTAATTTTAAACTTGCTAATAACCTGGAATGCTTTTATAATTGATAACTGTAGAGATTGTAGAATCTTTTGTTATTTGTGCTTATTGTAGGTTGTTTTGTGTACTTAAATAATTTGTACCTTCTTTTTCATCATCATCTAGCGCACTTAATTTTTGCTGTACCTGACTTATGCTGCTATTTTATAGCCTAGTTTTGCAAGCTTACTCTTTATCGAGCTTGTTCATGACAAGTGTATTATTGGGGAGGCCCACAATGATACATTTCAGAATCAGTGTATTACGGTCTGATCAACCATAGTGCGCTTGATTCGCTCTTCGCACTACTTTACGTAGGATTGAGATATACAGTTGACTAGTATACCTGCCCTAGACATGTCTGAGCATAACTGTATTAATAAGAGCATGTGAATAGGAATTACCAAGATAGGATTCAATCCACAACCGATTGACAATTCCCACCTGAATTCTTTAAAACGCCTTGACCCCGATATTTCTACTCTATCACCCCACCCTTGAACTCCTTATTATTGATCCTCGTCTTCCCTTATTTCGGAAAGACGAAATCTCGTGCTTGGTATAAGTTTGGTACACAGAGAATACTAGATATGCCACTTAGGTCGATCACATACTTGAGGATTAACCTTTCGTAATTTAGGACATATCATACGTAATATGATCGGCGTTGAAGTTCGAAGATTGAATGACGTGGGTAACCATATTAAGGAATATTTTCTTAAAGTATATAGTCTTTTGTGATGAATGGGTAAACTCTAAGTTGGGTAGCAATGCATTTGTCAACTCGAGAGGAATGTCTTTTGGATTGTGACCGAGTAAGGTTAGATTGGAAGAAGCAAGCCATTCTAATTTTGAAAATTTAGAGGAGTGACTAAAATGATTAATAAATTGATATCGAGGACCCAATAGTTATAGCTTAGATACATGATTTAAATTTTGAATAATGAAAGTAAAATCATCAATTTAAATTTAGAGGATAGAATTATAGAATTTCAGACTTGAACCTGGGTGGACTACATTTAAATTATTTTTCAATTTGGTGATTTGATTTAAGGATTAAAATTTGAGGGTTGGACTACCTAGTTAGAATATTGAGGATGTGAATGGAATTGAAGCATACAATTGTGAATGGAAATACTATTAGACTCGAATTACTTCTAGAGAAAATAATGATAGTTAGAATCGTGGGGCAAATTATAAGCGTATGCAAAACTTGAAGATGTTATATGGACTTAATTTAAAATTTGCCTGAGGGTAATTTGAGAAAGTAAGAAGTGATAACCATAGGTTGGAAATTTTTGATTGGAACAGTAGTCATCTTAACCTTGAAGAAATTGCAGTGAACAAGATTTGGACTTAATTTACCGCAAGGAGATTGCAATTGATATACATGAAGGGTTAACACATTATGGTTTAATTTTAAATTTCGAGGACGAAATTTTTATAAGTTGGGTAGATTGTAAACCCCCAGATTTTTGCAAGAAATATTAAACTTGGATTTTTCACAATTTTCTGGAATTTTCTGGAGATTTTCTGTAATTAAAATCAGGGTTTTAATTATTAAATGATTTTTATTTGCTGATAATTACTATTAAAATATTATGAAAATAATATTTTTGGGTGTAAAATGGAAAACTGGACTTAGGACAATTTTTCTGGAATTTATTGGACCTCGGACCTATTTTAAAATACCTAAAAACTATTAATTAAATTATTTATTATTTATTTATTTATTTATTTATTTATTATTTAAACTATTAAACCCTATACCCAATTCCGGCCCGGCCCAACCGGCCCAGCCCGCAGCTGTTAGCGGGTCGGGTCGGGTCGGGTCCACCCGCCGCCCGACCCGCTACCCGCTCACCCTCAGACCCGTCTCCCCCAGTCACCTTGGCCCGCGTCTTCCGCCGCGCATGCCGGCGCTCCGCCGCTCCGCTCGGCCACAGGCCCCGCACCCCTCGCCACGACCGCCCGCTTCCTCCGCCTCACCCGCCGCCTAGCCCGGCCCCCCCTTCCTCCATCCGCCTATAAAAACCCCCGCGACACCCCGCTCCGTCCACCGCCACCCTCGCCCTAGCTCCGCCGTGCCCCGCCCAGACCTCGCCGTCGAGCCTCACAGCCGCCGCCCGATCCTCCCCTCTCCTCCTCCTTCCTCCGCCTCTCCGGCGCCCGAGCAGCAGCAGCCAACAGCAGCGGCTCCGCCTCCGGCAGCCGCCGCCGCGGCCACGCGTTCCCCCCCGCCGTGCCCGCCATCGCCGGCGCCGCCCAGTCCCCTCCGACCGGCCTCCCCCCCGCCGCGAGCCGCCCTGGTCAGCCGTGGCTCTCCGGCAGCACCAGACCCAAACCCTAGCCCTAATTCTCCTCCCCTGTGTCCGACACGAGTCGGACACGTGTCGGACACGTCTCAACCCCCAGTTCCTCGGGTCCCCTTCAGGTATTCGTATCTTGCACCCTGCATCTCTGTTTTCGATTCCGTAAATTGCGTTGCGAAGCCTGTATGACCCTCTCGGTGTCCGGACAAACTGTTCGGGACATCGCGTCCTGTGGTGATCGCACACCGCGATCCAAAAACAGGAAAAACCAGACCCTGTTTCACCCCGGAACTGAGTCCGCCCCGCCAAACGGGACGACTTGGTCGCGCGCGGTCTTCACAGATACGTGCGCCTCGTCGATACGGGCGTGTGGAATTTCGCGGAAGCTGATTTGGGTGTGCGTGCACACCGGAATCAACGCGTATCCGCAGACATCGCCCCGTATCCGCCTTTTCTGCAATTCACCTTAACTTCGTGCACACTCGTCAGATCGAGACGAAACTTGCGCCATCGGACTCGTAGCGATACGCTGGTCCTGTGGGTCAAGTTTGGTTCGATTCTGAGAACGTTGACGAAATCGCGTGTCGTGGGCCCCACAGGCCCCGCTCGACGGACGATTTTGTGAACGGCTCATCGGAATTCAATTCTGAAAGTTCCGTTGGGTTCGTATCAGCGTTCCTGACCTGTTGACACTAAGTTTGGTGAATTTGGAGACCATTGACCCGGACGCGTTTTTCGGTGCAAAGCGGGCCCACCGGCGGATCCCGTTTTGACCCGAAACTGTCGTTTTTGCCCTTGTCTCCAAATTGGACCCAAGGACAGGCGTTTCTAGCTATTTGACATCTTCTGAGCATGATGGTAATGTCTATTTCAGCATTTGGACTCATCTCTGGATATTTCCCCGAAGACCTATTAATCGGATCCAAACAAAGGCAAGTACCTGCACTTCAAGTTAATCTTTATATTGTGATAATTAATTCCCTGCTCTATTAGTACCCTTGCTGATTACACGTAGTGTCAGAATACTGTATCTCATGTCTTGAATATTGGAATTCATGTCTTGTTTTTCGTGTCGGGAGGGAGAATACTGAAAGGCATGTAGTTTACCCTGACCCGTGTCGTGAATAATAGCTGTTGGTACACGACTGTCCATCAGCCGGATCTCGATTATTCGTGAATAATAGCCGTCTATGACGGCCGGTTTAACCCTATAAACCCCTGCATGCCAACTAGGTATTCTAAAAATACAAGTTCACACACATAGCTTCTTGTCTAGTTATGGCTCTTGTTGACTGTTGTAGTTTTCATTTCCTGTCACATTTATTCCTGCTTTCTCATATTCCTGTGTGTAGCATTAACTCTGAGATATTGATGCTTCTTTTATGCAATTTCCTTAACATGATATTCAATGTTTAATTGTCATAAATATTTAGTTTTAATCTTGATGTGCACTGTGTACTTTGCTCCTTTCCTGACTGGATCCGTTGATTTAGGCGATATTGAGGACCTTGCCCCTACATATTATGGTCCCTATGAGGGTACAGATGATATCCGTGAGGAGCCAGATCCTACCCAGGAGACCCCTGCTGCAGAGTAGCTAGCAGTAGTTATCTTTTAATTCTGTTCTTATCTTATTTAATCGGGTTTGTCCCCGATTTCATTTGGAATTCCTGTATTAAACATTTGAATTTGTTGTCACATTTATTTCAGTTTCAAATCTTAAGTTTCTATTCTCATTATTATCTTGCTTATGTTATTTGTGGATGAGCTAGTTTAGTTAAGTGTGGATTTGACCTAGACAGCGTACTACCGCCGATTCTGCGGCGTAGGCTGGACGTGCCCACGCACTCGTGCCCGAATAACCCGGTGCGGGTCGTGACAGCATCAATGAATTTATGCAAGGTTTTGTATGACAAGCAATGGGTGTTCCAAGCCTACTTCTTATCTTATCTTGTTATCCAACTTGTTACTTAATTGGTATCGTTTGATTGAATGCACAACTGAGTCAATTTTATTATGAACGGAGCCCTTGGAAAGAAGGTGCTTATCGAAATAGAGCCACTCACAAGTTGGTTGAATAGGAAGAAGAAGGAGAGATCTCTAAGACTCCGCTCGCGCGTCGTCTACACGATCACCTGCACGCACCAACGGATGATCAATACCTCCTGCTTCGGTCTCCAAGGCTCGATACGAAATGCGAAATCCTAAGAACGAAAGCAATGAAATCCATTAAAACCGTTCAAGAAAACGCAAGTCATAAAACCAACAAGAAAGCAACCAAGCGGCACGAAAACGGACAAGAAACCAACGCAACGGAAAGGCCCCTCTCGACTCTGCCGTCGAGTCCATCCTCGAGGCACAATCCATTGTATATGGGACCTGATTCCGAAGAAACCAATCCATAACGAGGAAAGGATCTTAATTCAATCTGTCCCGTTCGGACGGTCGTAAGTATTTCTTGGCCGCGCTCCCCGAGTAGGGGGAACGGGGCATTACATCATAACCATCCAAAAGAAAGTTTCGTCTCGAAACTTAGGAATAGAACCTACCACTAAGGAATAATGAGGGGAACCTTTCCCTCATATCAGCTTCAAGTTCCCAGGTCGACTCCTCGACCGAGTGGTTCCGCCACAGGACGCGCACTAGCGAGACGGTTCGGTTCCGCAACTGCTTCTCTTTACGATCCAAAACTTGGACAGGCTCCGCCGCGTACGACAAGTCCGCTTGCAGATTCAACTGCCCCAAGTCGACTATGTGGTTCGGGTCGTGTACAAACTTTCTCAGCTGGGAAACGTGAAAAATATCGTGTACTTCTGATAGGGCAGGCGGCAAAGCAACTTGATAGGCGACCGGAGTAACCCGTTTGAGAACTTCAAACGGTCCAACAAATCTCGGACTTAGCTTTCCTTTTACTCCGAACCGCATGACTCCGCGCATAGGCTAGACTTTCAAGAACACATGGTCCCCTTCAAAGAATTCAAGGGGGCGACGTCGAGCATCGGCATAACTCTTTTGTTGGCTTTGTGCTGTCTTCAACCGTTCATGAATCAACCGAACCTTTTGGACGGTTTGTTCAACCAGCTCCGGCCCAAGGATTTGCCGTTCTCCGACTTCGTCCCAGCAGATTGGTGACCTACACTTCCGCCCATACAAAGCCTCATACGGAGCCATCTCGATGCTGGACTGATAACTGTTGTTGTATGCAAATTCGGCCAGCGGCAGGTAGACGTCCCAACTTGACTTCGAATCGATCACGCAGAGGCGCAACATGTCTTCTAGTATCTGATTCACTCGTTCCGTCTGACCATCGGTTTGTGGATGATAGGCTGAGCTGAACTTCAACTTGGTCCCCATCGCCAACTGAAGGCTCTCCCAGAAACGCGAGATGAATCGCCCGTCTCGATCTGATACTATAGAAACTGGCACTCCGTGCAGCCGGACTATCTCGTCAAGGTAGGTCTGGGCGAGGCGATCGGCGCTCCAAGTACTTTTGATGGCAATGAAGTGTGCAGACTTGGTTAACCGGTCGACGATAACCCAGATTGCGTCGTTCCCCCGTTGCGTCCTTGGCAGGCCAACAATAAAATCCATGCAGATGTGCTCCCACTTCCATTCCGGGATAGCAAGATTTTGCATCTCCCCGCCCGGCCTCTGATGCTCTGCTTTCACCCTTTGACAGGTTATGCATTGGGACACAAAGAGTGCAACATCTTTCTTCATGCCGTGCCACCAGAAGGTCGTTCAGAGGTTCTTATACATCTTCGTGCTCCCGGGATGGATCATATAGGCTGCGTAATGAGCTTCCGCAAGGATCTCCTTTCTAAGTTCTGAATCATCGGAGACGCATAGCCTTCCTTTCACCCGCAACGCTCCATTTTCATCTACTGCAAAGTCCTTCGCCTTCCCCGCTAGAATCTGCTCGTGCATCTTCCTTAGGAAAGGGTCATCTTTCTGAGTAGATGTGACACGCTCAATTAGGTTGGGTACGAATCGCATTTGAGCGACCCGCGCGCCACGATATCGAATTCGGAGTTCGATGCCCATCTCTTCTAAGTCCCTTCGTAACCTGCGATCGACTGACAGAGATCCAACGAAGATCCGACTCAAAGCATCCGCTACAACGTTCCCTTTTCCAGGCGTGTAGTCTATCGTCAAGTCGTAATCTTTTATCAATTCTAGCCAACGGCGCTGACGAAGGTTGAGGTCCGTCTGGGTGAATAGGTACTTCAAGCTCTTGTGATCAGTATAAATTCGGCAAGGCACTCCATAAAGGTAGTGTCGCCACAATTTCAGGCCAAAGACAATTGCCGCTAACTCCAGGTCATGTGTAGGATAATTTTTCTCGTGCTTCTTAAGTTGCCTGGAGGCATAGGCTATCACTCGATCTCGCTGCATAAGTACACACCCCAAGCCTTGCCCGGACGCGTCGCTAAATATTTGGAATCCCGAGATCTCGTCTGGTAGTGCAAGTAACGGGGCAGAGGTGAGGCGATGCTTTAACTCTTTAAACGAAGCTTCGCAGTCGGCGGACCACTCAAATGCGACTCCCTTTTGTGTGAGGCGAGTCAGAGGTAGTGCAAGTTTGGAAAAATCCTTCACGAACCGTCTGTAGTAGCCCGCTAGCCCGAGGAAGCTTCGAATCTCGCTAACGGATGCAGGTCGCTTCCACTCGACAATGGCCTCCACCTTCTTCGGATCGACTGAGATGCCTCCCGCAGAAATGATGTGCCCGAGGAAAGATACACTACTTAGCCAGAATTCACACTTACTCAGTTTAGCATATAGCTGGTTGTCCCGAAGAGTTTGTAGCACGGTCCGCAATTGCTCTGCATGTTCTTCCTCACTCTTCGAATACACCAAGATATCATCGATGAATACTACTACAAACTTATCGAGATAGGGCCGGAACACAAGGTTCATTAAACTCATAAAGGCAGCGGGTGCATTGGTTAGTCCGAACGGCATCACCAGGAACTCATAATGGCCATAGCGAGTTCGAAAAGCTGACTTTGGCACATCGTCTGGCTTGATCTTTAGTTGGTGATAGCCCGAACGGAGGTCGATTTTAGAGAATACCGTGGCAGCTTGCAACTGATCGAAAAGATCGTCTATTCTTGGAAGAGGATACTGGTTACGAATGGTTGCTTTATTTAATTCTCGATAGTCGATGCAGAGCCGCAACGAGCCATCCTTTTTCTTTACGAATAGTACAGGCGCACCCCACGGAGATACACTAGGCCGAATGTATCCTCGATCTAGCAAGTCTTGCAACTGTACTTTAAGCTCCTTCAATTCTGCCGGGGCCATTCGATACGGCGTCTTAGAAATTGGTCGAGTTTCTGGGAATGTGTCTATAGTGAACTCTATCTCTCGATCGGGTGGCATGCCTGGCAACTCGTCGGGAAACACATCAGGAAAATCTGCCACAACGGAAATAGACTCAACGTTTGCGCAATCTTGCCGAGTGTCTCGAACGGACGCTAAGTACCCTTCGCAGCCGGAGTGAATCATCCGTCGAGCAGACATTGCTGAGATCACCATGCAGGCATTCGACGCTTTCGACTCAGGACTGCACGTGAAGCAAAACTCGATCTCGCCGGGCAAACGAAACACGACTTCCTTTTTCGCACAGTCGATTGTAGCTGAACAAGCGCCGAGCCAATCTATCCCCAGAATAAGATCGTAGTCCCTTATGTCTAGAACTATCGCATCTAATGACAATTTTTGTCCCCCGATGCAAATGTTACCTTCACGACAGACTAAGCGAGCCAATAAATCTACGCCCGAAGGAGTACTAACACTTAGGTTTAAGCCTAGCGGTGTCATAGGGAATGTGTGTTCGGCGGCAAAATCCGCCGCAATGAAGCTATGTGTTGCACCAGAATCAAACAATACTCGAGCAGGTACATTATTAAAAAGTAATATACCTGACACCGTCGTGTTCGATGCAAGTGCCTCATCCCGAGTCAAAGCATAGACTCGTCCCTGAGCGTTTTGCGGTGCCTGGTTCGCTCGTTGAGTTTGCCCCTGACCCTGAGCTGAGTCATTATTCTGCTGCGGACGGTGTGAAGATGGATCGTTGGAACGGGTTGGACAATTACGAGCAATGTGGCCCATCTTGCCACAATTGAAACATCCTCCTTTGCTCGCGCGACATTCGCTGACGTGGTGTCCTGGCTTGCGGCAGTAGGCACAATTTTGTCCTTGCCTCCTTCCTTGATTCGAGTCTTGGGAGCCGCCGTTGTTGTTGTGGCGCTTATGCGCGTTGTTTCCTCCTGTGTTGGCAGGACGCTTGCGATTGTAATTTTGCACAGCGCCGATGCGAACTGGAGGATACTGCGACTCTAGGGACAGTGCATGATTCAAGGACTCCCGCATGGTACGATATTGAGTCACTACGACGTGAGCACGGATAGAAGGTCGTAGTCCGAGCTCGAACTTTCGTGCACGACTTTCGGCATCGGCGAGCTGAGACTTGGCAAATTTTGCAAGTCGGTTGAACTCTGAAGCGTATTGACGCACCGTCATGTCTCCCTGCTTCAGTAGCGCAAACTCGTCTTCCTTTTCGCGACGGACGGCGGGTGGAAGGTATTCCTCCACGAAGGCCTTGCGAAACACGGACCAGGAGATAGCCGTTGTGCCACCTTCACTCAAAATAGCTTGCTTGTGCACATCCCACCAATCATGTGCATTTTGTCGGAGCTGAAGCTGGGCACACGCCACTTTCTTGGTCTCGTCTAGGCACAGCGCTTCAAAGTGGTCCTCCAACTCGACCAGCCAGTCCATCGCTAAGGAAGGGTCCTCGGTGCCTTTAAACGTAGCACGGCACATCTTCTTAAATTCTGATATCGACACGATTGACCCATTCTCGCCTGAGGGTAAGGTACCCTGGGAATTCTGTGGTCCAGTGGCTTCAGCAACTATAGGCACGGTTGCGGGGGCGGATGCAGAATGATTGTTGGCGACCATATTCGTCACCATTGTTTGCAGACTATTCATCTGCTTCTGCTGTGTATCCGCCTGTGATCGCTGCGCCACGAATTGAGCCTCAATCCGTGACTCGAACTGACTCTGCCGTAGTTCAGCTTGTTTCTGCTGCGTCTCCATCAAACGCATCATTCGCTCGAACGGATCAGCAGAGGGTGCGGCAGCTGGACTCCCAGAGCTGCCCGAGGTGCCTGAACTACTCGCTTGCACTTGCGCCACCATCTGCGCTTGTGCACCCGGCTCGGAAGTCGTTCCTTGAAAGGAAAGTAACTTGTATTAGTCTCAAGGTATATTATGGACTCACTGTATGGAATGTATCTCATTTTGGCCAAGCGAATTCAAGGGTCTACTCGGAAGGAACAAGGTCCTCTTTAGAAACTTTCTTTGTGAGATCAAAGGATCTGAAGCATGCTCTGATACCAATATGTCACGCCCCGATTTCGGCTAATCGATAATCGTCCTCCGGGCGTGATGTCGTGCACGCGTAGGGCGCGCGTGCACAAGGCCTTAGGCATAAGGATATTCTTTAGTACAATGCAACAGAGTAGACATATAAGATAACACAAGGTTGAGGCATAGAAAAGTTTCTCTTTTATTCATAATGAACATCTTTTTACATCGCTTGACTCAAAAGTATAAAATGTCCCACGGGCTTACAAACTTGGACGCAAAATGAGATAGCCGATCCATACATTATGTCCCTTTACATAGATTCAAAAACACAAAACACCTTGGGTGCGAGTAAGCACCATCGCCTTAGCGATATTCAGCAACGGAGAGAGTGAAAGGCTTCTAGCTTGAGCCTCCAAAAGTCTTGGCCACGAACCGCCAAGGATCCCAAAAGTCCGGAGAGAACTTCAGCTCCTCGCCGCGTTGCCTTGCGCCGGGGAACCTGCTACAACGAGGGTCAGTACTTCGAAAAGTACTGGTGAAGGCTAGCTGCTCAACTTTACCAAGCTCATGAGATGAGTTCTAATGAGTATGCTACAATTATGTGCTTAGGTGGGTTTCTATTCTTGCCTAGTTCAGATTTTATTTAGCAGGTATGCAAGAACAAAATAACATAACTCCACATGCCACCGTTCGGTGACTTTACCTGTACCGTCTGAACCACCTGTACAACTTACCATAGCCTTCCCTGTCACGAAGACATAGTTAGTCTGCACAGTTTAAATATACACAATATCTTTCTTTGTTGTTTAGGAGCCATCATGGGTTTAGTCTGGGCTGGCGGCGACTCTTGCAGCGCGGGTAGCTAGCCCCGCTATAATTCCCCGCTCCCTGTGCTAACTCATTTTAGCACGACTAAGAAAGTAGATTCCGCTCGGGTCGAAATGGCCCGGTGCCCCGGTAAACGTTCGCAGGAACCTGGATCCCTTGTGCACAAGAATTTCTATGACCATTTCTATGAACCGAACTTCATAGATTTACTTACTAGCGATTTAAAGAACATCATGTACGAAACTGCTTTACTGTACTATCACAATCAACCAACAAGTTATATAAAATAACATGCAGCAGTTTATAGAAGAATACTTTGAACTATCAATAAATACCAACCCATTAAACACCCAACGAACATGCATGCATCAATGAATTTATGCAAGGTTTTGTATGACAAGCAATGGGTGTTCCAAGCCTACTTCTTATCTTATCTTGTTATCCAACTTGTTACTTAATTGGTATCGTTTGATTGAATGCACAACTGAGTCAATTTTATTATGAACGGAGCCCTTGGAAAGAAGGTGCTTATCGAAATAGAGCCACTCACAAGTTGGTTGAATAGGAAGAAGAAGGAGAGATCTCTAAGACTCCGCTCGCGCGTCGTCTACACGATCACCTGCACGCACCAACGGATGATCAATACCTCCTGCTTCGGTCTCCAAGGCTCGATACGAAATGCGAAATCCTAAGAACGAAAGTAATGAAATCCATTGAAACCGTTCAAGAAAACGCAAGTCATAAAACCAACAAGAAAGCAACCAAGCGGCACGAAAACGGACAAGAAACCAACGCAACGGAAAGGCCCCTCTCGACTCTGCCGTCGAGTCCATCCTCGAGGCACAATCCATTGTATATGGGACCTGATTCCGAAGAAACCAATCCATAACGAGGAAAGGATCTTAATTCAATTTGTCCCGTTCGGACGGTCGTAAGTATTTCTTGGTCGCGCTCCCCGAGTAGGGGGAACGGGGCATTACAGACACTGTGCTAGCATCTCATTTTGTCTTGCTAGCTTCATGATCATTTTGATAGATCGTCATGGACGTCTAACTACTTTATCTTATATGTCATAATTTACTACTTATGTTACTTGATTGCGGCAAATGATGTTCTGTGGGCCCCTAGATTGTATTGTAGTCTGCACCCCTTAGTATAGGTAAAATGTGATGTGTTTGCGGGATGCAGATGTACTCCTTAGCGCGTAGCTGGTCTGGTCATACCTCCATTATTATCGGAACGTGACACAACCTTAGGGCACTTCCCCTCTTCATAGCCTCTTTAATGGTGTCAAAATACCTGAAGCTTCTCAACCTAAAGCTCTCAAGCATTAGTATCATTCTCATAATATTACCTCCTTTAGTATCCCACAACAAAAATCAACATAGTACAACACAAGTCGAAAGTAAAATATTATTTTACACATTGCTTCACATCTCAACAACGTAACCATATAACATGTTCTTAAGCCAAGAGAAGACAATGTTCTTGCCCTCTTGTACAAAAGCTTGACTTGCTCTATCATGTGGGATGAAGATGATGATGACAGTGGGGGAGTCTGATGCAGTAGTGGTGGTCGTCGACCAAATTTGTTTAGTGTTTGAGTATGAGTTAGTTAAGGGTGAGGAAGAAGGGGATGAGCAAAATATCATTTACGTTCAAAATTAAGAATGTCATAGTAGCAAAGTAAAAAAATATTTATGATAACAACTTATATTAAAAAATATTTTACAATAACAAGTTTTTTTTACAGCAATTTTACAATAACAAGTTAAAAAAATAAATAAACGTTGATGGTGTTTAAGTACAAATTAGCCATATTATTACTACTAATTTATTATTATTATTATTATTTTGGTTAGTAGTACTACTACTACTAAAAAGAATGTTTCCTCCCTAAATGGGCCGGGCATGGCCGCAAAAGTCCCGCGCTCTTCAACACACACAAAATGTGAATAAATAAGTGTAAGAAAAAAAAAACACACACACACACACACACAGCAATCCCCATAGAGTAGGAGAGAGAGAGAGAGAGTCCAATTTGGGAGAAAATGTCGGATTCCGAAATTCCCTACCGACCATTGCTCAATCCACTCATTCTCAGTCTTCAGAAAATGGGAACGAAACTGAAGTGCCCATTGTGGTATTCCACACCTCCCCCCCCCAATTGTTTTTCATAAGAAATTCTGTTATTTAGGGTTTCACGGAAAAAGTTCCAATCTTTAACCATGCATGTTGTTGAAATGTGGTCAATTGCTGGTTTTTGTATAATGGGCAGTCTAAAGATTCAATCTTTGTAAGTGTGTATCGTAGTTACATGATAGTTTTTTCTCTGGAAATTCAGTAGAAAATATAGTATTTTTTTTTATACCTATGTTGGCAGGGGCGGATCCAGGAGCTTTAGTCAGAGGGGGCTTGTGATAAAATACAATAGAATTTTTCTTTCATACTCCGCCTGTGGAGTCCAAAATCTGTAATGGTGGTTATAGACACAGTGTCTATGGCCTTGTGTCATGCATGCATGATTGGTTATTAGTGGGACACATGATAACCATTTGGACCTGCGACTCCATAATAACTATTATGTGCTCTAAAATTGAATAAGAAATTGTAAATCTAATCTAGTCTTAAAGTATAAGTACCACTGTATCAGAATAAAAAACTAACAAAAAATGAATGTATACCGAGTACGATTTGAACTTAAAATAGCATGCAATATATATAACATTGTGAGTTGGATGATGCCGGTGGAGCTTGAGCCCCCTCCGACTTCCATATAAATCCGCCAGTTTATGTTGGTTTTAGCTTATTTAACCATTTATGATGTTGAATTGTAGTTGATTAATGATTTTTTTCTACAATGGGCAATCTAAAGATCCAATCTTTGTTGGCAGTTTTGTTAAAGATATTTGAGCTTGTAACTGGGCCCATCTGTGAATGGTAACCGTTACCCGGTCAAAAATCAGGTTTGGATGTAAAAAAAGATAACCGAACGAAATTCGAGTCAGGTTTGGGTACGTCATATGAAAACCCGAAGTATTTCGGGTCGGCATTGGGTTTTCTTTTGAATCTGAAAAACCATGTTTCTATTTTTAATCAATAACCAGGTTTGGATTGTGAATACAGAATCCAAAGAATTACCAGTCCGGTTTGGGTGCAGAGTAGGAGACCCAAATATTATTGGATTGGCTTCAGGTTTTACATGAAACAATCCGAACTCAACCCATTGACAGCTCTAGCTGTTGTAACTCACTAGTGACCATGTATATGTGGTGATCTAAATTGGTGTTCTTAGTGACAATGTTGTGTAAATAAGCTAAGCTAAAATTCTAAACCATCCTAATTAATTTATTGTCAAATTTTGTCCGTTATATTGGAGATATAACGGTTATGGAGATGGAGAGTGACCCATACTTTGACTGCCGCACTAAGAAAAGTTATGCAGGTTGGAACCTTTTGAGAGATTTTATTTAGATGTGATGTGTTCACACCACGTTCAAATGGTATTTTAATTAATTATGGTTTTTCTATCATAATTTTTTTTTTTTTTGCAGGTTTGACGGTTCTGGCACTCTCTTTCATTTTGCTCTAGTTATAGCGACTCTAACTAGTAGCATATTTCTTGATTTGGACTATTATCTTAGTGTGACCAGGCAGAACAAGCTTTACATGCAATGTTATTGCTCATAATATTGGAGATAGAAGTTAAAAAAAAGGAAGTTTGACCTGAACTTGATTACATAGATTTATATGTCTGTACACTATATTTGGTCACTGGAAAGTGGAAGGGAGAGAGATTCTTGTTGAATAATATTAGCATAGTATTTTTATACTGAATTAACAGTTATGAGTTCTTGGTGGATATTATGTTTTGGACTGTAGATTTTTTATTGTATCTAAATGTACTGTTTTAGAATGTGTGTAACTTTTATATTAACAATAAAGTAGCTCAAGTTGCAATAAATTTTCTTTTGGTTTCTGCTAATCCACTATGAGGAAGAGGGTAGAAGATCTTTCAATTGCTAAATAAATTTCTTTATAAAAGTTTCTACAAGGGATGGGTTAAAGCTTGTGTTCCTTTGCACTCATGGTAGAATGTCCTTACTTGTCAGACTGGAAAAAAGGATGGAAATTCAAATCAGCATATTAATGCATTGCTTAATAGGAACCTATACCAACTAGAAGTCAACTGTTGAGACTGTATTGTAGTTAAATTATGTTTCTCTTATCTCTTGGGTAGTTTGAAGAATAAATTGTCCATTTCCGTACTTATGGTTTTATCCATAGTTTGCAGTATCGGCCGTATCCCGATACCGATCCGATACGGCCAATACCGATATCGTTTGGCATGTTCCGATCCGATACTGATCGATATCCGATACTGACCGATACCGACATTATAGGTCTCTTTTTCGGTCAATTCGACAAAGAAAATTGAATGAAAAAGACCAATTAGCAAGGGTGTAAAAGCATAGTAAGGTTGTAAAAGCATAGAAAAGAGGAAAACTTATCTATCACATGTAAATCAATCGACAAAGGTGACTACTATTTCATTCAATTTCAAAAATACTAAGAAACGACACTGAAAATACTTAAAATTATGCATAAAAGTATAAAATTTATTTTCTAAAATGTTAATAATTTACTAATAGTTATTTGCTTTACGATACCAAAAAATCCGATACTCCGATCCGAAACCGCCAATACTAGTACCGATACAGCCGATACCGATACTCATAGGAATGGTCCGATACCGATACTTTGAACCTTGGTTTTATCTCAAATAAAAGTTTCATTGTTGTATACTTGCACCTGTGATGCACTGGCATTTGCTTGTTGTAAGTTTACTATAATTAAATGGGCTCTCTCTCTCTCTCTCTCTCTCTCTCTCTCTCTCTCTCTCTCTTCTATAAGTTCTATGTTCTGGAAGAGCATCCTAATATCGCCAATAAAAGCAGGCTGTCATGTATATGTTATTGCTTGTAATTGGGTCAAGAAACAGACAAGATTTATGCTGTTGGATATATTGTTTACTGGCAATGGGTTTATACTTTATATTCCTTTCGAAAATCATCTTTTATGCTGAATTAAGAATACCAGTTGTTGCTGCTTGCTAGTCATTCATTACATGGTTATTTGTCTTACATGAACACTAGATGACATGACATCATTTAGATGCAATCAAGATGCATATTGCAGTGATGGATTCTTGATGTCTCTGTGAAATCTAAGTCAATGGTTTATAGCAAGTTAACTTCTGCATATTACTAATAACTCAGCACATGTTGTTTTTGTTCTCAATTTAATTTCAGCTAATTCTCTGTGAAGAAGAGGATATAAGATCTTTCAGTTGGTAATGAATTTATTTATAAACAAATCTATAAGCCATATCGGTGTAAGGAGTTTCTTCTATGTTCACACTAGTGGTCATGACAGATTGTACTTTCTTCTCACAAAGTATGGAAAGAATGCTGTATGTGAATTATGAGACCTGTGTGTTACAATGTGAAGTTATACTGACAAAAATTGCTTTGCTGATTTTTACTAACTAAAGAATCTATTCTTGTTGTGTTCTACTAGTTTCTAATGCATGTCCTTGTAAGTTGTTTTTCTCTGTAATGCATTTATTGAGCTAGTTTCTCTTGTGGCAGCTTAAAGTTGTTGGATCAGCCGATAATGCTGCATTGTAATCATGCATTTTGCAGGTTTGTTGTGTTATTCTTAAATTCTAGGTTGAAATCTTAAAATTGGATAAGTTTCTGTATAACATACTTATCCATTTCTGTTAATATTAGCAGCCCTTGTATTACTGGTTTAATCAAGGGCTCTGTGTGCCCTTCATGCAATTTGCCTTTTCTTCATGCAGGTAATTTTCTGGTTCTTGTCATGATTCTTTTCTTTAGGCTTTATCTTAAAAGTTTTACATAATTGCTTGCAGATTCGAGGCCTGATGTGCACATTAAAACATTTGTAAACATCTACAAGAACATGAATTCTGCTGTATCTGCCACTTTTCTGATTCAAAGACCTCAAGATATACCCGGTAGTATCTTTTGCCCTCTAACTTAATTATATGTTTCAACATCCCGTTTTCTGGTTTAGTATAACAAAATCTTGCTACTTATAATTTTATAAGAAAAAGATGCAATTACATATTCCAGCTTCGGGCCGCAATTATGCTGAGGTCAAATCAGAAGAAGTGGTGCCAAACGTTGCTAACGAACATCCATTCACTCTTCAGTTAGACAAGTCTTCTTCAGATACAAACATTTTGAAACCCAGAATGGAAGAGCACAATAGACTTCCAACACAAGAAAGCAAGACCATGCACAGCATGGGAGGGGAAGCTCTTGTTGACCAAGGGGCACAACAAAACACTCCATCATCTGGGCACATTAATGATTCTGATAATACTGCACAAGGAAGTGAGGATGTAAGTTATCTTTTGTTAGGCTTATGTTATGAGAATGGGCAGATATGTATATGCTCATAGTATTTAGGCATGATCATTATCTTTTGTTAGGCATTCACCCCCCCCCCCCCCCCCCCCCCCTCTCAATATGTTCATTTGCTTTCCTATCTGTGTTTCACATTTCTTTAGTTTCTTGTGCCCATAGTATCTTACACGTTTGATGCCTCTGCAAGTATGTACCTGTTTATAGCTATTGCTATCGTGGCTGATTTTACATGCTGATCTTATTACCTTTTCCAGAGGACCAGCAAATCTGCCATTAGGTTTTCATGCGAGGAAGATCTACAAGTTGAAAATGGGCATACAAATGAGCATGATGATA
Organism: Iris macrosiphon; assembly: GCA_036927795.1. Lineage (NCBI taxonomy): Eukaryota > Viridiplantae > Streptophyta > Magnoliopsida > Asparagales > Iridaceae > Iris > Iris macrosiphon. The sequence goes on along the minus strand of JAYESA010000007.1, from coordinate 1,191,299 downwards.
GGGAATTAAAGAGGCAGAAATTGAATGGCGAACTTGATATTGGATGTAAAGGAAGGACAAACACCGAGGATTTCTTACCCATTTCTGGGTCAGAGCATAAGAAAGAAACAAGCTTCCCCGAGATCCAGCCAACACAAACTTCCATCTTGTTAGGTGAAACAATGCTTGCAGATTGTATGTTCTGTCATTCCTTCAGAACCACTGACGTACGAATTCATTTGCCTTATATGATTAGTCTTCTTTTTGTGCTCCTATGAGTTCAATCTAAGGGATGACACACTTGATTCTTTCAGGGTTCTGGAAAAATGCAACATTATCTAAACGGGAAGCTGGTGGAGATGGATCAAGCTACCCAGTCTCATAATGTCTTGCATGTTCATCAGAATTGTGTTGACTGGTATGTTGCTATTTGAAATTGAAGTTGTTTCTTCTTGATCTTATTATTGGCTAGGCCAACTCTATCAAGTGCCCAATTCCCAGTTTTAGTATTTTTATGTTCTTTTTTCTAATCTGTTAAAATTTCTCTTTGCTTCTAATGTAGGGCACCCCAAATATATTTTAAGGGTGAGACTATTATAAATTTGGAAGGTGAACTATCACGCGCTTCAAAAATTAAATGCTGCCGCTGTGGGAAAAAAGGGGCTGCCCTTGGTTGCTATGTCAAGAGCTGCCGCAGAAGCTTTCATGTTCCATGTGCATATGAAACTTTAGACTGCAGCTGGGATTGTGTAAGCAATTGGCTACTATTTGCTATATCTCTATTGTTTGAAGGATGTCAAATTCGTATGTATTTTGCTTGAGAATAAGGTATCTGTATTATGTATGCATTTTAGTTCGAATTGTGTAAGTAGTACGAATGCTTCATCTTGTAACAGGAGAATTACCACGTGCTCTGCCCTGCTCATTCTTCATGCAAGTTGCCATGTGACAAATCCAAGTCCAAGTCAATGAACAAGATCAACCATTCTTCAAAGTAGTGTTTTCTTTCCCTTTAGATGCTTTTCTTATTCGATTTTTATGCAAATTTAGATGCTCTCTTTCTCATCATAAAGAGGTGGCTTGTATCCGATGTATATCAATCAACTATTACCAGAGACCTCTCTAGTCCACAAGGGGATCTGACCACATTAAAAACACAGCACCATTGTGGACGGTGGACAGCCTTGCCTAATATAAGCAGAAATTGGGTGTTATGTGGCGCTGCTCTCTCCAACGAAGAGCAGGTAACTATGTGGAGTTACCATTAACTTTCTTTATGTTGTACTGCATGCATCATGATGCCATCTTTAGTTTGCCCGATTGAGCTCTTTTTTTACCTCTACCTTTGCTTCTTTTTAAAAGAAGCTCTTTATTATTATGGAACTCATTGCTCATAATATTCTTAAATGTGTTTCAGGGACTCTTGGTCAATTTTTCCAACCTGAGTGATGCTGCCATAACCAGATTTTGGAAGCCAGGTGTGACCCATGTAATTGCATCCACCACTCCAGATGGTGCGTGCAATAGAACATTGAAGTTTCTCATGGCCATTTTGGGTGGGAAGTGGGTTGTGAACATGAAATGTAAGCATTCGGTTACTTCTGCTCCATATTCTTAAATGCTTTTAGTTCCATATTAATATATTACCTCATAACCTATCCTTGATACATTTCCTATACATTGGAATCTAATTGTGTTTTCCTCATAGTTTCAGTATCGGCCAATACCGATTCGATACGGCCGATACCTATTCGATACGGCCGATACCGATACGGTTTAGTATGTCCCGATCTGATACCGACCAATATTCGCTACTGATCGATACCGACATTGGGGGTCTCTTTTCCAGTCAATTCGGCAAAGAAAATTAAACGAAAAAGACCGATCAACAATGGTGTAAAAGCATAATAATCTTGTAAAAGCATGTTAAAGAAGAAAACTTATCTATCGCATTTAAACCAATTGGCAAGGTTGACTACTATTTCATTCAATTTCAAAACTATTAAGAAATAACACCGAAAGAACTTAAAATTATGCCTAAATGTATAAAATATATTTTCTAAAACGTTAACAATTTATAAACAATTATTTGTTTGCCGATACCAAAAAATCAGATACTCCAATCCGAAACTGCCGATACCGATACTCATAGGAATGGTCCGATACCTAGTCCTATACCGATACTGCGAACCATGGTTTTCCTCTTCTTATTTTGACCTTAGTTTCTTGAGCATCCCCTGAATGCTTTGCACCCTTTGGAATTAAATCTTACGCACGCAAACTCTAGCACAAACACTCATGTTGAGTGTGAGTATAGTCGAACCTTGTGAGTTTTGATATCTTTTGGGAACAATTTTTATCGATCTACACCAAAATTGATGCTTATGCAATAGCTCTATTTTTCTTAGATAGAGCTTATGGACTACTGAATGGAGAATTTGCTAATCTGGATGTTAACATTCTTTACATATAGCCAACTCTAATGTTCCCTATTAATAGTTAGTTATAAAATACTGTGCTTATATCATTTGAAGATGGTATATAAAACATAACAGTGCATTGCCCATTTGTACCGTTTCCCCTCTTCTGCTTCATTTTCTTTTCTTTTATCTTGTTCTCATGTTTCCTTTGAGTACTCATGAGGATAACTGCTTTTTTCATCAGTTTCTGATACTTCATTTTGTTGTTCCAATCCACAGTCCATTCGGACAGGCTAAGTAAAATATGACATCATGATATTAAAGACACTAGCGAAGCAGGACTGTGGCAATAACTTTATTAGCAATATATAACTGGAACACGCAAATTTAATACAAATAAAAATGACGTGATGCCAGTATGTACAAAGGAAAAAGAAGTCAATTGTGCGTGTACGATTCCACATTCATGTTCCCAGATTCCAACTCTATGTCCTAGAAATCACATAATTTGCTCAATGCTGCTCTATACAACATATTTCTTGTTTCTGGCACACATGAACGCTTTGTTGCCTAATGCTTTATATTCCTAGTTACTGTGACATGTTTAAATTTGGGATATTTTGACTTTGGATCTCGAATAACTTAACAAATTTGCATTTGGGTCTCCATAATATACATATTTAGTGTTTGGGTCTTGGACACCCAAATAACTGTCATATTCAAGCTTATTCGAGACCAAATGCAAACACTAATTTTGTGTATTATGGAGACCCAAATGCAAATTTCTTAACTCATTCGAGACCCAAAGTCCCTAATGCTACTTGAGTCGCTGCAGGGGTTGAAGATTGCATCAACCATGGACACCCTCTTGGGGAGGAGCCCTATGAGATCTCTCATGATATCCATTATTTTTATGATGGTCCTAGGAAAGGGAGAATCAGAGTCATGGAGAAGGTGAACCCCCTATCCGACTGCTGCTTGATGTTGGCAAGCTTCTTGGTGTTGGCAAGCTTTTTGATGTGGGCAAGCTTTTCACATACTGTGTTTATCTTTCTGCAGGCACCAAAGCTGTTCATTGGATTAAGCTTTTACTTCAGCGGATACTTCAGGCCCTCTTTCAAGTGCCAACTCGAAGAACTTGTTTTAGCTGCTGGCGGAGTACTCCTGAAGAAGGATGAGTTGCCGAACACCCAGAATTCAAATAGCGAAGATATTTCTCCCAAGCTTTTGGTTGTTTATAACTCAGAACTGTTGGAAGACGACCTGACAGCTGCCTCGGATAAGTCTGTGGAGAAGGAAGAGAAGGAGGCTGAAGCCTTGGCACGCAATATTGGCGCACGGGTCATTCCTCATTCACGGATTCTAGATTCTATCGCTGCCTGCCACATGCTAAGCTGATAGTTTTCCATTTTCTCTTCTTTTTGGCTGATGAAGAATGGTATTAGTATGGCGTTATCCTATCTTGGCCTTGCTCTGGAACTTCTTGTTGTTCAGTCTAGAAATTACTGTGTAAATACCTTTGGTTATTGCGTATGTTTCTGTTAATCTGCTCAATGGTTTACTGTTAACTGTGCATCTCATTTTACCTCTTGGTAGTATTCTTTCCATGATAATTTCACTCTTCCTATGCAGGATGAGTAACATATGGCACCGCATGAGCATAAGATGATGAAGATGAACATCTTATGCTCATGCGGTGGGAGTGCCATGGGAATGCCATCCTTTTTTTGCTTTCTCTAAATGTGTCATAGAAATGAATGTAATTCTTCGGAACTCATTGGTCGCATTAGCTGAAACTGAATGAGGGGAAAGGTAGGCTTACTTACTCAACGACTAGCCTTTTTGGTTTAATGGCAAGACTCTCTTGGTTGTAGACTTGGCTAGGGATTTGGCACTAGATGGTTTGATATCGGCGTTGTCAGTTTGCTAGTCGGTCATAAAACTAAACTCTTTTAGTCATTTTATGGAGCTGCAATGATCATCGGAAAAAACTTAAGGATGATGATGATGGTGATGACATCTTCCTATAATCTAAATCATCATCGTGACTTCTGTGACATGATAAACATTGGACTTGTCATCATTGTAGAGTTTCTGAAACAAAGTATTGAATTGCAAAGGAGTGGAGAGTTTGCTTCAAAGGGAAAGAGTATAAAGTTCAAGTCTTATCCAAGCATATTTGCCTAATTCTTATTTAACGCTATTAGGGCCCGCGTGGCAATTGTGGGGGTAGCGGTTATGAGTTGTTTTTAGAGTACCGATTATGAATGATTTTAAGTAGCAGTTTTTAAACCAATTCAATCCATGCTTGGTAATTCATTAACGGACGGTTCTGAATATTTTATTTTTTTACACAAATAAATAAAATAAAATAATAAAACTCTTCAAAACCTACCGATTTTTGGTATTTATAAAGTCACCCAAAATTACATTACACCGGTTTAGGGGGAGGGTTTGAGCAAGATGTACTTGTCTACGGAGGGAGGGAGAAAGCCTAGGAGAGAGAAATGAAAAGGAAATCATGAGCAGAGAGTTAAAAATAGGAATATATAGGTTTATGTTTGAGATGTGGACCGTTGGATCACTCAAAACCATCCAAACCACACATGCCACCATGTAATCCCCCTGATTTTCAAAAATTGATAATTTGAAATTTTTCCCAATTTACTGTAATTTTCTGATATTTTTCTGGAATTAAAATCAAAGTATTTGGTAATTAAAATTTTTTTAAATGTTATTAAATAATATTAAAATATTATGAAAATAATATTTTATGGTGTAAAATGAAAAACTGGACCTAGGATAATTTTTCGAGAATTTATTGGGCCCCGGAATCATTTTTAAAACCCTAAAAACTATTTTATAAATTAAACCAAATTGAACCATAATAAACCCGGTTTATTTGGCCTGAACCGAACCGAACCGAACCCGGTCTAGATGAACCGGGTTCAAGGTTATCGGGTCGGATCCGGGCCGTCAGTCCAACCCGACCCGACCCGTCGACCCGACCCGCTTTCCTGTTTGCGGATCGGGCCGGATCCGCTGCCAACCCGACCCGTTAGCACCCAAATCCGGCCCGCAACCCTTCTCCTCTCCCCCAGCCGTTCACGCGCCTCCCCCGTCGTGTAACCTCCGGCCGACTCTTAGGCTTCCGGCCGCTCGCCTCCGCAACGCCCAGCCGCCTCCTCCCCTACTCGTAACCGCCGACGGCCGTTCACCTCTCCCTCTCTCCTTATAAAACCTCTCCACCACCGCCTCCCGCCTCCGGATCTCGCCGCAACCACCCTCTCCCCAGCGCTGCCCCTCCTCCTCCGGCCAGCAACAGCAGAGCTTCGACGTCCCCTGCGACAGCCCCGCCACGCCGCCAGAGCCGACGCCTCCCCGCTGCCCTAGCTCCTTCTCGCAGCCCGGCGCCGCCTCCGCCCTCTTCGACTTCTTCCTCCGCCTCCAGGGAGCCGCTGTCCCCGCCCGAGACCAGCTCGCTGAGCCCGACCCCAAGCCCTCCGGCCACCTCCCTGTCTCCTCCGGCGTCCCCGACCTCCTGCTCCTCCGCCGTGACCGCCTCGCCCAGCCCCCTCTTCTCCTCCTCTCCTCAGCCACCTCCGGCTCCAGCACCGACGCCACCCTCCTCCGGCCCGCAGCAACAGCAGCCCGACCTCGCCTGAGCTGTCCCCGGTCGCCTTCGACAGCGCCTTGGCCGAGCCGCCGCCACCCTCCCCCGGCGAGCCCCACTCCGGTGAAGCTCCGTCCTGCTCCCGTGGTCGAATCCCTAACCCTAACCCTAGAACCGAACAGAGACACATGACACAACTCGAGACACGAGGATACGAAGAAATTCGATTTCCCGGAGCCCTGTTCAGGTACCCTTTTTTTTGCATGTTTACCTGTTTTCGATTCTGTCTGTTGCATCGCGTAGCCTGCATGACCCCCTCGGTGCCCGTGCAAACCGCTCGGTGTGTCGAGTCATGTGGTGATCGTGAACCGCGATCCAAAAACAGGAAAAGCAACACCCTGTTTCACCCCGGAACTGAGTACGCCCCGCCAAACGGGACGACTTGGTCGCGTGCGGTCTTCACCGATACGTGCGCGTCGTTGATACGGACGTGCGGGATTTCGCAGAAGTCGATTCGGATGTGCGTGCACACCGGAATTAACGCGTATCCGCGGACACCGTCCCGTATCCGTCCCTTCTGGTTCTCGCTGTAACTTAGTGTACACACGTCGGATCAAGACGAAACTTGCGCCATCGGACTCGTAGCAATACGCTGGTCCTGTGACCCAAGTTTGGTTCGATTCTGAGAACGTTGACAAAATCGTGTGTCGTGGGCCCCATAGGCTCCACTTGACGGACGATTTTGTGATCGGCTCATCGGAATCCAATTCTGGAAGTTCCGTTGGGTTCGTATCATCATTCCTGACATGTTGACACTAAGTTTGACAGATTTGGAGACCTTTGACCCTGACACGTTTTTCGGTACAAAGCGGCCCACATTTGGACCCCGTTTTGCCCTGAAATGTCATTTTCGTCCCTGTATCCAAATTGGACTCAAGGACAGGCGTTTCTAGCTGATTGATATTTTCTGGATCTGATGGTGATGTCTATTTCAGCAACCGGAGTACTGTCTAAAAATCTCGCTGAAGCCAGAGCTACAATTGGAGCCGGAACCCCAGGCAAGTGTACCTTGCCAAACTTGCAGTTCTTATTATTTATTTCTTTGACTATATAAATATATTTGTGCATGCTTGACCTAGGACCGTGTTACTTACTTAGCGTCCGATTATTGTCGGGTGCCAACCCCGTACGCGGAGTTGTGTAACGTCACCTAGAGATGGATATCGTGACCCTTTGCATTCTCGTACTTGTCCTATCAAGTACATCATAACCCAGGACACTTGACACAATTCATGATACAGAATCGTCCTGAGATATTTATGGTGATTCTGTATAGGATACAGTTTTTATGACTTATTCCATTGCTTAGATATTATATGACTGGATGCATTAGCTATGATCCTGCGTGGCATGGACATGAGACGTCGTGGACATGAGACGCATGATTAAATTGGGTGGGGAGAGACACACAGGCTACAGGTTGATTATATATATTATGCCGGCGTCTTAGTCTCACTACGAGCTAGACAACCACATAATATCACTGCTACCGGCTCCCCGACACAGAGCTTGTAGTAGTTTCAGCCTGAGTTCTAGTGCTGCTCTTATCTTGCATATCACTTAGACGGTTATATAGTTTACCCTATTGTTTCATTATTTCCTGCACTGCATTATTATGGCTTGAGTTTTCTTGTACCTTGCTATGTCCCCTGAGGACCTGGATCCGGATTATGTCCCCAGGATTAGCAGAGGAGATCCACTCTGAGGTTTACAGAACAGCAGCATTAGCAGGAGCAGAAGAAGGAACAGGAGCAGGCACTGGAGCAGTACCAGATCCAGTAGGAGAGTGATCTCTTCGGATATTTTCTGAGTATATACTGTTTCCATACTCAGTACTTTTGTTGATATCCTTGTTCTTTGTATCTTGACAGTTGTATCAGACTTGTATCGGGCTTGTTCCCCGATTTATGTACTTGTGACTTGATGATGATGTCTATATTTCCTTTTGTTGATATTGATATATTCATTTTCTGTGGATGAGATTAGTAGATTTAGACCCCTGACTATTGTTTTACAGCTTAAGTATGCCCCGATGGATCCATTAAATTGGGTTTGTCCATCGGTGCGTGCTGCTGGCCATTGTCACGTGTCTAGTCCCTTGATATTTTGGGACTGGGGCGTGACATGGTTTTTGATTCTGTATCATGAATTGTGTCAAGTGTCCTGGGTTATGATGTACTTGATAGGACAAGTACGAGAATGCAAAGGGTCACGATATCCATCTCTAGGTGACGTTACACAACTCCGCGTACGGGGTTGGCACCCGACTATAATCGGACGCTAAGTAAGTCACACGGTCCTAGGTCAAGCATGCACAAATATATATATAGTCAAAGGAATAAATAACAAAAACTGCAAGTTTGGCAAGGTACACTTGCCTGGGGTTCCGGCTCCAATTGTAGCTCTGGCTTCAGCAGAATTTTTAGGCAGTACTCCGGTTGCTGAAATAGACATTACCATCAGATCCAGAAAATATCAATCAGCTAGAAACGCCTGTCCTTGGGTCCAATTTGGACACAGGGGCGAAAATGACATTTCAGGACAAAACGGGGTCCAAATGTGGGCCGCTTTGCACCGAAAAATGTGTCAGGGTCAAAGGTCTCCAAATCTGTCAAACTTAGTGTCAACAGGTCAGAAACGATGATACGAACCCAACGGAACTTTCAGAATTGGATTCCGATGAGCCGATCACAAAATCGTCCGTCAAGTGGAGCCTGTGGGGTCCACGACACACAATTTTGTCAACGTTCTCAGAATCGAACCAAACTTGGGTCACAGGACCAGCATATTGCTACGAGTCCGATGGCGCAAGTTTCGTCTCGATCCGACGTGTGTACACTAAGTTACAGCGAGAACCAGAAGGGACAGTGTCCGCGAATACGCGTTGATTCTGGTGTGCACGCACATCCGAATCGACTTCTGCGAAATTGCACACGTCCGTATCAACGACGCGCACGTATCGGTGAAGACCGCACGCGAAAAAGTCGTCCCGTTTGGCGGGGCGTACTCAGTTTCGGGGTAAAACAGGAAGTTATTTTTTCTGTTTTTGGATCGCGGTTCACAATCACCACAGGACGCGACACACCGAGCGGTTTGCACGGGCACCGAGGGGGTCATGCAGGCTACGCGATGCAACAGACGGAATCGAAAACAGGTAAACGTGCAGAGAAAAACGGGTACCTGAACAGGGCTCCGGGAAATCGAATTTCTTCGTATCCTCGTGTCTCGAGTTGTGTCATGTGTCTCTGTTCGGTTCTAGGGTTAGGGTTAGGGATTCGACCACCGGAGCAGGCCGGAGCTTCACCGGAGTGGGGCTCGCCAGGGGAGGGTGGCGACGGCTCGGCCAAGGTGCTGTCGAAGGCGGCCGGGGACAGCTCAGGCGAGGTCGGGCTGCTGTTGCTGCGGGCCGGAGGAGGGTGGCGTCGGTGCTGGAGCCGGAGGTGGCTGAGGAGAGGAGGAGAAGAGGGGGCTGGGCGAGGCGGTCACGGCGGAGGAGCAGGAGGTCGGGGACGCCGGAGGAGACAGGGAGGTGGCCGGAGGGCTTGGGGTCGGGCTCAGCGAGCTGGTCTCGGGCGGGGACAGCGGCTCCCTGGAGGCGGAGGAAGAAGTCGAAGAGGGCGGAGGCGGCGCCGGGCTGCGAGAAGGAGCTAGGGCAGCGGGAAGGCGTCGGCTCTGGCGGCGTGGCGGGGCTGTCGCAGGGGACGGTGGAGCTCTGCTGTTGCTGGCCGGAGGAGGAGGGGCAGCGCTGGGGAGAGGGTGGTTGCGGCGAGATCCGGAGGCGGGAGGCGGTGGTGGAGAGGTTTTATAAGGAGAGAGGGAGAGGTGAACGGCCGTCGGCGGTTACGAGTAGGGGAGGAGGCGGCTGGGCGTTGCGGAGGCGAGCGGCCGGAAGCCTAAGAGTCGGCCGGAGGTTACACGACGGGGGAGGCGCGTGAACGGCTGGGGGAGAGGAGAAGGGTTGCGGGCCGGGTTTGGGTGCTAACGGGTCGGGTTGGCAGCGGATCCGGCCCGATCCGCAAATAGGGAAGCGGGTCGGGTCGACGGGTCGGGTCGGGTCGACGGGTCGGGTCGGGTTGGACTGACGGCCCGGATCCGACCCGATAACCTTGAACCCGGTTCATCTAGACCGGGTTCGGTTCGGTTTGGTTCAGGCCAAATAAACCGGGTTTATTATGGTTCAATTTGGTTTAATTTATAAAATAGTTTTTAGGGTTTTAAAAATAATTTCGAGGCCCAATAAATTCCCGGAAAATTACCCTAGGTCCAGTTTTTCATTTTACACCATAAAATATTATTTTCATAATATTTTAATATTATTTAATAACATTTAAAAATCCTTTAATTACCAAATACTTTGATTTTAATTCCAGAAAAATATCAGAAAATTACAGTAAATTGGGAAAAATTCCAAATTATCAATTTTTGAAAATCAGGGGGATTACATGGTGGCATGTGTGGTTTGGATGGTTTTGAGTGATCCAACGGTCCACATCTCAAACATAAACCTATATATTCCTATTTTTAACTCTCTGCTCATGATTTCCTTTTCATTTCTCTCTCCTAGGCTTTCTCCCTCCCTCCGTAGACAAGTACATCTTGCATCAGAGAAGAACCATAGATTTATACATGCTTTAGTTCTTAATATTTCATGTTTGTTTCTAGCTCATATTGTTGGGACCAAATGCCCCTTCATCTTTAATACTTGTTCTTGATTTTCTTGGTTGGAATTGCATGGACCTGAGTTTGGGTCTATGGATTTACTTTTGTTTTCCTGAGATTTGATCTCCCAAAACTTTGTGTTTTACAAAACTAATTAGCTCATAGTGTAGAGCACCATATTTTATGTAATTTTGTTTTGGGCCGTGCTTGATTTCGAGTCCAGCTAAGTTCAGTGCTGAAATTTGATACAATACGTATACCAAAATGGCTGATTGGAGAAGAAGAACAGTGCTCTATGAAGAGTATGCAAGAAAACCCATTTAGGATAGAAATACGTATGTTTCACTTTGGGTGCATTGGTGTGTTGTCCCAACTCTTCGTGCGTACTAATCATACTGCACTTAGTCTCCTAGCAAAAGTGCGTCAGTCACACTCCTTGAGTCAGTGGCGCACTTTCGGGAGGAAACTCAGTTGGCAAACTTTGGTGCATATTCACTCAAAGTTCTCCCTGAAAAACTAAGAGAAAGTGCGCCACAGCCAGTCATCGCACTTTCTTCGCGTTGGCAATCTGGCGCATTTTTTTCTATGTTTCGTCAGCAGACGTATTTTTCTTACGTTTGGTCTACTCGCGCAATTTCTTCCCTCTTCATTTTCTTAGGGACAAAGCTTTGGTTGGTTTCTCGATTTCTGTGTTGTTGATTTGTGTGCTCCTCGACTGATGAGTTTCTCGACTGTCGAACTTTGACCTCGGATTATGTGTTTTGTCTTTTAGCTAGCTTGCTCGCGCACTTTCTTGCAAAAGTGCGCTAACCTTATTTCTGAGAGTTTATGTGTCAAACTTATTTTTGTGAGTTTGTGCGCCAACCTTACTTCTGTGTGCATGTGAGTCAACTTGCTTGCGTCTACTGTTTTCTGCGCACGTTGGGCCCTTTGCTTGGTTTAACATTTACGTTGGTTGAATGATTGTGAGGATGTGGATGTGGATGACTTGTATTTTCTTGAAAGTATATGGACCTAATGACCTAGTTATGACTATATGCTAAATTGACTAAGTACCTGACATGAGCCCTGTAGATGTGGCCCTATATGCATTTGCTATTTTACTTGCTAATTAGATTACTTTTCTATTTGAACACCTTATTATACGTTGGATAGAATAAGAGACGTAGTTCAACTCGTATGACGTTCTGTAACCCTAGTCCTTTTTGGTTTAAGGGTTGTGGATATGATTTCAAGGGGTTCTCGCACTACTCTTATCCTCATTTATCGATATAATAAAGTGATAAATTAATGTGACCAGTATTAGACTATCTTGTCCTGAATAACTTGCTACCTGATAACTTGTCAATGATCTTGATACTAGAACTTGTTCCTGCCCTGACTATTGTACCCGTGCTGATACACTTTATCGCACCGAGAGTGCTACTTGATATATAGTAGGTCATCGTGCCACATACTCCTGCTACGTGATATATGTAATTATTTTCATGCATGGATCTGGTAGTTGGACAATGACTTTAGTCATGGTTAGATAGTATTGATTGTTGTATCACACTTGGATGAATCCAGATTTAACTTTCGAGTGATAATATTGGTTCGTATCAAGAGTGCCCGTACTTAAGGTACGATATCTAAGAAGAAATATTCGTGTGACCACGGTATGAGATTCTAATTAACCAAGGGTTAACTAAGCAACTTAATTGGTAGAGCATTGAGAGGGAACGATATCTCGAGAGCGTGCAGGTCAAGATACCCTAAATTAGTTGGGAGTAAAGGCTGGCCACCACAGATATTGTATATCATATAGTTCTCCGCTCCGTGTTGGCACTATGTACAAGAGATATCGCTATGTTGGCTCGAGCGGAAGCCTTCTCGAAGAGCTTCTGGTCGATACACAAGACGATTGATCTAGGTGAATGGGCAGTACTTCATTCTCTGATTCTTGCACGCCTTAATAATGAATCTGAATTTTTGTATGCTTGTTTGCTAAGTAGTTAATGCCACATGAGAATGATAGAACGAGAACCTGCATACTTAACTAGAGAACTTGTATGCTTGTCTAAAAGAGAGAGAACAATTTCCATGCTAAGTCAAGATAGAATGATGCATGCTAAGTTACACTGACACTGCTATCGAACGAACCTTTGCCATACTAATAAGAAGAGTAAGAAGAATTTCTTGAACAAGTCTCTATGTCGTATGCTAAACAAGAGTAGAACTGCATGCTTAACTAGAAGAGAGAAGAATCGTGCCATGCTTGCTAAATTAAAGATCGTTCATATGTTTGCTTATCATTGTTTGTATATTTGCTTGTCATTGATGCTAAAGATGATTGATTTGAATGAGAAGAGACTAATAGTGCATCCTGAGGTACAATCATTGTGATCTAGTAGGGTGTGCTATTAGTTTTGTATAAGAAGATATAATCTATCACTCATTTTGATAAGAAGAAAAGATATAAGTTTGCTTGATCATTGCTTGCTTGCATTATAGAATTATCTGATATATGTTTTATGTCATACATTGGTCTCGGACAACTTGTGCACAAGATTTTTATCTCTCGAACGGTTCCTGGGATACTAGGTATTGGTCGGTCCGGAAGAGATTTTGTTGCACCCTGAGGTATACGGTCCTTGTGATCTAGTGGAATATTTTTGTGTATTAGTGAAGAGCAGAACCATGATGTCACAACTGCTAGTATTGTATGTGTTAGTGAAGAGCTGAACCTTGAGTCATAGCTGTCCACATACGCACGTGCTAGTGCAGAGCTGGAACTTGAGTTACCGCTGCTAATCATATGGCAACCCATGGACCATCATGTAGTTAGGGCGCATGCTAGGTTAGCCTTCCTGCATACCTAACTATTTGATGTAGAGACGGACATAAAATAGAACCCTTATGTTTATGCAAATTGTTGCTAACTCGTATGTCTGCTGTAGGGATAACCGTTCGGAGAATGGTAAGAATCACTAAATAAGTGATGTATGGATTTATGATATGCTTGAATTATGTACTGCCCCTAGACTTTCATGTTTCACTTGATTAAGCTGATGCCCCTTTGTATAGAATGAATAAGTCCACTAAAGATAACTTGTGTTCCTAAAGAGTTAGTATATATGGTGCACGATACATGTTACGTACTGCATAATAGAATATTGCCCTACTGTATGCTTGATTGTATCGTATATGCAAACTGTTTTCAAAGATATATTTTTGAAAGAAGTAATCTGACTCAAATTATGTGCTGTATGAAATGAACCTAGGTAAAAAGTAGCAAGATCACTAGTAATGTAATATTTTGCCACATGCTTACTTAGTGTTGGTTTTAGAGAGTGTTGCTTATGTTCGTTGCTTTTACTCACCAGTACTTTATCCAAAGTGCTGACCCCCACTAGTTTGCTTGTTCGCGGGTACTGGATCGTCCGAAGAAGCAATAGCCGAGCCTCATCCCCAGGACCCGAAAATCTGGAGTCGATGCCTTGAATCGTATCAAGATGTTTTGAGCTGCTTTTGTATAAAATGATGTAATGTATAGAACGATTTCATTATAATCGAGAGACAGAGAGCTTGAGCGAATTGTAATTTCGGCCAAGCGCCGCTTGTAACACTTTTGAATATCAATAAAGAGCTTATTTTCTTATGACATTGTGTTCCTTACTTTTTTGCAATAATATGCCGCTGCTTCTGTCTTGAATAGCTTACTTGCCCTTGTTCAAGCTTTGGCCTTGTGCAAGCGCAACTTAGGCTTACACGACATCATGCCCAAGCGAGGACGATCAGTTCTGCAAGGCGCCAAGCGAGGACGATCGGCCCCTTGTGGGAACCGGGACGTGACATATCATCCGCACTAGTGGAGTGCAGTATCTGATCTAAATATAAAACTGAGCTGGTATCTTTCCTATAGAAAGTCTGGAACTGTTACTGATTATTAGTTATCCCAGGGCTCTTGCAAGGGACTGGTATAACTTTTACATGTATTCCTTCTCATATATCATTAGTTCAGCTAGCCCTGCTCGATTATGGCACGATCTGAGGATACTCATGTATGGCATTACTGGGATAATCCAGAGATCACACACCAAGTCGTAATACATGATTGACCATTTATATTGCTTGTAATATGTCTAGTAAGAAAAGTGGGCTACCATGGCATGATGATTCAACCCATGTCTTTGTTTGGTTGTTGGATTGCGTTATTGTGTTACGATACTCTAAGGACTGAAGCTATATTATTATTTCTCCTATATTGTATATCTGTTTGTGTATTGTACCTTCTGTTAAGTAGAATTAGGGACATAGACTGTTGTGATATGATCGTTCAACTCATTTTCTTGTTTGGTTGTTGGATTACGATATTGTGTTACGATAGGCTATGGACTGAAACTACAATACAAAGTTATTTAGCATGACCATAATCAAGGGACGTGTTCTATCTTGATACGATAGTGCACTTTCTGTTCTTGTTTGGTAAATGGGTGTCATATCATGTCATGGATGAGACATATGCCATTGATTGTTGGCTTATGCATCTCATGCTAAAGATCTGGTTTTGTTTCTTTATTTCGTGCTTCTTTTGTGGTACTTGCTATTTGGGGTCTGATCCCACTGGTTTTGCATGGCCACGTTTAGAGCGAGCACCTGAGGATCAAGCTTATTTCACCCTCATTGATGGCACGCACCAGAAGGATGACTGTTGAGGGGTCACGATTGGGTTCCTTTATTTACTGCTCGTCTTTTATAAAATATTTTGGACGTTTAGTCAACCAGCACCTGTTAGCCGACAAATCTGGACACTAGTTCCTTACATGACTATATATATTCAGACTGCAGCTGACTCATTGTCATGTATACTTTGATCTTGCATTTGGCACATTATTCTATACCGTTAAATCACTAAAAAATATTCTGACGTGGCGTTTGGGACGCCTTACTGCTTATTCTGAAATATTCTATATTATTGCTACTTGTTTGAATGATTGAGACAGAGAAATTCTTGACCCGAGGAGACTTAATTGTAGTATGCACCCCATTGTCTTTAGAAAACCTTAACATATTGCGGGTTGCTTCGGTATTCCGCAAGGTGTGGTTGGCTGAGTCATTTTCTCGCTCTCCAGTATTCTGGATCTGCGACATGACACAAGAACATCCTCTCCCATCACGTGAAATACCACATAAAGGTACGCATTAGCTATATACGGGATATCACGTTTTACCATAACATATTGCTAAAAGGCTGTTGATAAAGGCACTACCAAAATGACTCGGGGCTAGCCCAGTATTGGTGCTAGCCTAGTTAAAAAGAACTTTTACTAGCACAAAATTTACTAGGGCTGCCCTCTCTCTCCTCCTCCCTCCTCCCCCTCCTCCCGCTGTCTACCCCCTCCGGCCTCACCTCCTCCCTCCTCCCGCGATTCTCCGTCTCTCCGCGTAGTCGACCTCGCCATCGACCGCACTACCATCGCCGAGTTGTCTCCGCTGGAGTCCTCCTCGGAGGGGCAGCGGAGGTAGGCGTCCTAGAGGATATTTTCGCGGGACCAGCTGACGTAGACGTGGAGGATCGGGGACTTGATCCCGTGGCGAATGGGGAAGGCGACCGGGGGTTGTCGATGCCGGACGGCTGCGGGGAGGGGGAGGCGGGAACGATGGAGGTGGATATATCAGAGACGAGGTCGTTGCTCTTGCTGCCGCCTCCTTCTCCTCTTCTTCTTCCTCCTCTTCCCCCTCCTTGTCTCGCCTCGCACAGACACCCCTCCCCCTCTGGACTGTCAAAATTTTGACAATCCTACCAATTTAAACGACTGTCAAAATTTTGACAGTCCTAAAGAATCAATATTTTTTTTAGCACTGTCAAAATTTTGAGAGTCATTCTAATTGGTAAGACAATCAAAATTTTGAGAGTCCTTCCTATTATTAGGACTGTCAAAATTTTGACAGTCCCGAAAAAAATCAATTGAAAGTGGACAACCCATTATGTAATTTTTGGGAATGGCAAACTTGTAATTATCTAAAAAATAAATTGGACTGTCATGAGTGTATTTTGTAGTGCCTTTATCAAGGGTCGCTAAAAACCTGACAACTTCAGCAGAGTACCAATGGTTTTCATACAGATGAAGATGAGGATAAGGTATGGAAAGTTGAGCTGAGGTAATGAACTATACTGTGAACTGTCATGTACATGATGCAACCTGGTTTCAAGTATCATTAACAAAAGGTTTCATACTGATGATGAAAATGGGAATATAATTATGGTTGAAGGCAATAATATGACTTTGCATTAGTGGCTTACTCTATCTTATCCTATTTTACTGAGTGTGACAAGTGACTAAGTGACTTCATGTCGATACACTACATTGTGGTGCTAATAATTTGTTATTGGTAACTGCAGCTGATCCAAAATGCAAAGACGGGAAGAGATGATCATACCAAGTAACCCCAAAGTAAGTAGATACTGAAAACATGATTTTTTTTTTAAAGTATATTGTCCACCTTATACAAAAAACTGTGTTTACCTGCATTTGATAGCAGTTAGTGTGTGAGCATTTGATAGCAGGTAGTGTTGAGGAGGAAGTCTGGTGTTATTACTAACACGATCAAGAGGAGTTATTGTGAATCAGAAAAAGGGTTTGGATCGATTTCGTGCAAGATCGTTCCTCCAAGGATTCCAGAACTATAGAACACACTGTGAAATTGATTGTCTAGTTCTAGACAATGCACTTGACAATGTTTTTACCTCCATATCATTAATTATGAATAAAAATATTAGAAAAGAAAAAGAAAAGGAGACGTCTTGAAAGTTGGGGAAAAAATTAAACATATTAATAATTTTGCATTGGAGAAAACTTTTCTACTATATCGTCTTTTGTGAATATAGTTTTGCCATCCAATAAAAATATCGTCTTGTATCTCATGTCACATATGAATCACAAGACAATAGGATTGGAGATACTCTAGTACTTGTCGAATATGGTAGTTCTTATCTAAGGCTATCTCCAATGGGGATTTATCTCTCTCATATTTCTATTGTAGAAACTTTTTTTAGAAAAAGATTTTTTCAACTATGATTTTTATCTCAATTTTCATCCTATGTGGCGTTAATGTAAGATGAGAAAATTCAATAAGAATTTTTACATAAAAATCTTCATCTCTCAACTCAATTAAAAGTGAGTCCTACTTAAATTGACCATTTCATTTTTTCTGTATAGAAATTGAGAACTATTCGAAAGTATATATTTTTGGTACACTTTTTATGTAGAAACCCTCCAAAGTAGGATATAAATTTTCTTAAAGTACAATATCAAATAGGATGGAAACTCAATTTTAGAAATTCTCATTGAGATGGCCTAAGAGCATCTCCAACCCTATTGTGAGTTTGGAAAAAAAAGTTGTTGCCACAGAGGAATGACAAATTTTCATTTAAAAAGTTACTCTTCAATGCAAATATCAAATAAATTATGAAGGTGATATGGCATGATATGACAATCCGAACATGATTTTTCCTTGATTGTTCTCCCCACCCCATCTCAAAGATTTTTTCTTGACAAGATTTCTATGTATAGACATATGACATGCTATATAAAGGGGTTAAAGATTTTTTCTTGAGAGATCTCAAATTGTGCTCAATGATTGTTGAATAAGTTCGACATAAGAGGAAAAAAAAATTGTTGAATAAGTTCAACACAAAAGTTTTTGAGAGAATTTTTTGATAGAGAGTTCTTGAGAGAAAGAAAAGAAGTATTTAGAGTAATTGTAATTTCCGCTGTGCGTCCAACAATTTGGATTATGAATTTTTATTTTAGTTTTTTTTTTATTAATCCTGAACATGAGTACAAGGCTTTGGCTGCATAAAATCCATGATCTTATGAATGGTTCATGATTTTAGTATTTTTAGTTTTTTTTTTTTTCATTTATAATTTTAGTGTGTTTAGGTTTTTTTTTTTTTTACCCTTAACATGAGTACAAGACTTTGGCTGCATAAAATTCATGATCCTATGAACACTTCTTTTTCTTTATCTATTATATGTAAAGTCTATTCAGCATTTTACATCTATGTTATGGTTACTATAACATGTATTTAATGTTACCGCTAAATATAATGTGATGAACAAGAAATTAGAGTAAACTAAAACCTATATATTAAAAAAATAAAGGAGGAAGGGGTTCTCATGCATCTGCTTTTCTCTTACCGATCTAGTTAAATATATTTATAGCAAATTGTTGCGCCACCTATCGAGCTTCTATGTCAAATTGCTGCCCTCTACTCTCAGATAATAACATCTTGACCCATTGTTTGACCATCAAGGTCTATTTGGAGCTCCATTTGATATTAATTTATTATTATTAGTTTATAGAAGCATGTTTTTGGTTATTATGTCAAAGAAACTGTAAAACACTGATCAATCTATCTTTCCTCATTATATATATATATATATATATATATATATATATATATATATATATATATATATTATAGTGATCATACAATCTAACATAATGACTTAGTAAAGTTGATTTTCACCTATACCTCTAGATCGATCCTCCAGATAGCTAAAGAACCAAAAAGATGAATGGAGACGAACATAACAGACCCAAAGGATGAACGAGCTGGACGACCGTTCCAGACTCCTCAATAAACAAGACCTCCCAAACATAGTCCAACACTCTAAACTCACTTATACATAGTAAGCTTTAGTAACAAAAATAGTAATAACGAATCATGCATAAAGAAATGTGTGGAGATAGAACATTATTATGTGTTGAACAAGTTACTTTTTATCATTTTTTAAGAAAATTTTATTTATTAAATTTACTGATAAAGTTGGTAACTGAAAAAGAATTTATAAAATTCTTTTAAAAATATCGAGAGCTTTACATTTAGCTGTTCAAAGGCTTCACTTTTAAAATCCGTTATACTTTTCCTAAAATTCTTGGACCAGATCTGGCCCTGGAGACGACAAAAGAAGCTAAGTTTCAAAGTAAGGTTAATTTTAAAGGCACATTCCAAAGTTACTCGGAACGGTCCAATTTTTAGGACTGTCAATGACAGTCCTTCCAATATGTAGGACTGTCAAAAAAATTGACAGTCCTAAATGTTTAGTACGGTCAAAAAATTGATAGTTTTTTCAATAGATAAGATTGTCGAAATTTTTGATAGTCCTATATTTTTAGAACTATCGAAAATTTGGTTAGTCCTATATTTTTAGTTTAGAATTGTCCAAAAAATTAATTGTCCAAAAAATTAATTGTCCAAAAAATTAATTGTCCTTCAGATAGGACACTGAGTAAGGGAAGATATGCTTTTAGAATTAACCCAAAGTAATCCAAATTACAGCTGTGAGTGATTTAGCATGGCCCCACACCCACCAACCCCCAACTCCATTCACCCAACAAAATCCCGCCACGTCACCCGTTGCAAAAAAAGAGAGGGACAAGCACCAGCCGTGTCAACACCCCCACATGCTTTGAATTCCATATCCTCATCATTTAGAAAACAGAGGCTCCTCCAACGGTCATATTCCAAAGGAAAATTAAAAACAAAATCCCTTCTTTTGACCGTTATTTTTCTCACTCCTCTCTCTATAACAAAACACTACTCTCCCCCTCCCCCTCTCTTCTCTCTCCAAACCAAACCCTAAACCTAAAGAGAGAGAGAGAGCCACTCCCAAATGGGCTGCTTCCTCGCCTGTTTCGGAGGAGAAAAGGGTCGAAAGCGCGGTCGAAAATCGTTGCCCAGAGACCGCAACAGAGTACATTATTGTCCAAAACATTCATCAGCTCATTTCTTCTCGTTGTCTTCTAATTTTTACATGGATTTCTTTTTTCTTTTAGGCCAAGGAGACCTACCAAGCATTGAGAACTAGTCCTTCTCCCAAGAAAGTACTCGCCGCCGCGAAAGAAGAAGTAGTAGTAGCACCTGGTGATGATCCCATTCCAGAGCTAAGGTATAATCCAAATTTCCATTTTATAAATAACCCATTTGTATTCATATAGTATTTCTTGTTTAATCTTGCTCTTTTTTTTTGTGTTTTCTCTTTGAGATTTTAGTTAACATACTCATAAAATTCTTGTTGGTATGTCCATTTTCAAAATGTTTATAGCTTTCTAGCTGCGACAAGCTTGTGACTCTTCTACAGAACTTGTCTTGTTCATTAGGGACTTGTTTTGTTAATAATATTTATGCATTTTTATTGTTTTGTTTGTTGTTCTTTCATGTTTGTAGAGTGAAGAATCAGGAGCAGGAGAAAGAGAGCTCTGGTGGTGGTAGGAAGAAAGTAACATTTGACTTGAACGTCAAAACCTATGAAGATCCCGTACTAATCCATGAAGAGATAGAGTGTCCTTTAGACGAAGCGGAGGAGAATAAGCCAGAAGAAGAAGAAGAAGAAAGTGAAGGTGGCAAAGCTGCTGCAAGTCCGGTGGCTTTTCCTGTGAACCATCGGTACGGAAATTGTGTCGGTAGCGATGACGAGGAGGACATTGTGGATGACAGTGACGATGATGATGATGTCGATGAAGAAGAAGAAGAGGACTACAACTTTGATGACGAGGGTGTCACTGCGGCAACGGAGGAAGAGTCTTACGACTCGTTCTTCTCTCTTCCATTGGAGAACGAGAAACAGAGGAACTGCCAAGAAGTTAGCAGCAGCCCCCTGCCCATCACTGGTCCGGACAGAGCAATAGCACGGGACCGGAGCCAGTATGTGCACCCAGTGCTGAACCCGGTGCAGAACCTGACGCAGTGGAACGAGGCTAAAGCCCGGGGACTCCTCCCAGCGAAGGATCCCAACAAAGAAAACATAGAGCTGGCAAAGAACAACCCTGGCAAAGAGAACGTTGTGTCGGAGTCAGAGTCGATAACATTCGGCCCTGAGCCTACATTCAAGGTGAACAACAGGCCTCAACAGGTGTCCGACACGAAGCAGGAGATCTCGGTCGATGCTAGCCTTTCGACCTGGTTGGTATCTCCGCAGAACTCAACAAAGGTGGGGGGAAGGCCCCAACAGAGCGGCGGCGGTTCGCATAGGTCAAACTCGTCGGTGAACCGTGAAGATCGACCTATCCTAGGCGCTTTAACTGTTGAAGATATCAGGCAGTCTTCAGTGACTTCGTCGCCTAGGAGGTCTCCGAGTAAGAGCCCGGACGACATGCCCATATTGGGCTCCGTGGGGAGCTACTGGAGCAGCGAAGAAGTTCGGAGCGACATGAAAGGAATTCCGAACACGACAAGCAAGTACAACGAGGTAAGAAAGTGTGCCGAATGAAGGACTTGATTTCGTACTCGTATCCCGAAAAGCTACAAGTTTTTATGGTAGCCCACATGTATGAATGAATGACTTTTATATCCCAGGCCGTCAACGTGTGAAAAACTAGTATTCTAAAATACATTGTACATATATTATTATTGTTGGTACTGTTCTCTCTAAGGCTTAAGCTTTGTTGTTATGAAAATTTTGAGGCATTGTTGTTTCTTGGTGGTGTTTGTTGCAGGACAGGAGAGTGAACTGGCACTCTACTCCTTTTGAGGTCAGGCTGGAGAGAGCTTTGAACGAAGGTGCAGCAGAAGAAGCTTGTCAATTATGAGTGCTTGCTGTATTGGTGTGTCTAAATATTTTCTTCTTTTGTTGTTGCATTCTGTTCTTATGATGTTTTTACCACATTCTTTACTAGTATGTTGTTCTCTGGTTTGTATTCTTAAATAATTTATGAAATTTGTACGAGGAAAAAAAATAAGAAACTAATGAAAACCCTTTATTGCGCGTGAATACAGACACGGATATGGGGTAATGGGGGTAAGGACATGATACTGATTGATAGATGATATAGACATTTTCAACAATGTTAGTATATTGTCCCTTGTATTGCACGATTGCGGGCAAAATAGAGATATGACACAGCGTGTCCGTGCAACTTGCAGATTGAGTTTTTGAGTTGAAACTTCATTATTTCTTTCTTGCAGACCCATGCCAATGCAATGACACAGGCCAAACTCCTCTCTATGTTTACTTCTTTTCATTGATTTAGAACATGTGTAGCTTCTGAAAGAAGAACTAGAAGGCTACATTTGGGGATAGATGATTTGAAGTCCTTGGGTGTTATGTCTGCAACCTATGTATGTAGAACGAATAATGACACAGATATGAATATGTTGCAGGTACACGGACACAAAGTCGAATTAGGACACAATAGGGATACTGATACCATTTCTCGTGTCCGTGCAATATTCTCTGTAACTTGCAGATTTTTCACGCCTTCCTTGTCATAATGTCTAGGTGATACTCATATTGAAAGTGTCGTTCACCATTATAGTAGTTCCCATCTGTCATGTAGTATTGTCATACCCAATTTTTTTTTTATAAATATACGTAACAAAAGTTTCGGCAGATCATGCATTAGTCTGATAATACATTTCTATAAAAAAAACAATTCTAACAATTAACAGACATCCTAAATGGTTAAAACAAGTTTTGAAAATATTGAAAAGTGGTTAATGTATATGGAGACACGAGACGAGAATATGAGTTGTACAAAAAATAAAACATATCCTCATATAATTCAGAGCTTGGAATGTCCAATGGTTGAGCAAGCAATTCTCGGACCAACCAAAAATAGGAAGGCTCTGACACAATGCAGCCCCTCCGGGGGCCCCACCAAATCTTCTCCTTCGGACATTTTGTTAACGGTCATTGCCTTGTCCAGACTGTTTGAGACCTTGACCTCTTCCTCCTCCGCCTCCTCGCCGCCCCCGTTCCGATCGCATGGGCCGCCAGAACTCGATCTCCTCGGCCTCCCGGTCGGACTCCGACCCCGACCCCGACCCCGAGTCCGACCCCGAGCTCGAATGGCCCTTCGGCCGCATCGAGTCCCTCCACCGCTGCGACCTCCGCGAGGCCGCCTACGAGCTCTTCTTCATGTCGTGTCGCGCCTCCCCCACCTTCACCAGTCACGCACGCAACTACTCGGGCTCCGGAACGGAGGCCCTAGTCGGCGGCGGCAGCAGCGCCGGAGGGAGTGTTTGTGAGGTGGGGTCGACGTCGCCCGGGAGAGGGGGAGGAGGGGGGACGGTGCCCAAGGGAGGGGCCAACATGGCAGTGAACAGCCGGATCAAGAAGTTGCTGGGGATGAAGATGAGGAGGGTGCCGCCGATGAGGACGATGGCCCAGGTGGGGGTGAGCTCTGGGTCGACGTCCCCCGGGAAGGTGAAGCGGCCGATGACGTCTGCCGAGATCATGCGGTTACAGATGCGGGTCACCGAGCACAGTGAGAACCGTCTGCGTAAGACTCTCATGAGGATCCTCGTCGGAAAGGTTGTTGGATAAAAGAATTGACAAATTTTTTTATGACCAACTATCAATCTGACGTCAACTTTCTATGTTCTTATGATAATTTTTCTTTCTCGCATTTTTTTACAATAGATGGGGAAGAGAGCAGAGACGATCATCCTCCCCCTCGAGCTCCTCCGCCACTTAAAATCATCGGAGTTCAGCGACGCGCACGAGTACCACCTCTGGCAGAGACGGCAGCTCAAGATTCTAGAAGCCGGTCTCCTCCACCACCCCTCCACACCGCTAGACCGCCTCAACTGCGGGTCGCTCCAGCTGCGCGAGGTCCTCCGGCTGAGCGAGACGAAGCCGATTGACACGAGCAAGAACTCCGAAGCCATGAAGATGCTGTGCAACTCGGTCGTCACCTTGGCGTGGCGGAGCCCCGACGGCGCCACCAGCGACGTGTGCCACTGGGCTGACGGCTTTCCCTTTAACATCCACCTCTACCTCGTGCTCCTCCAGTCCATCTTCGACCGCAAGGACGAGACGGTGGTACTGGACGAGGTCGATGAGATGGTCGAGCTCATGAAGAAGACGTGGTCGAGCCTGGGGATCAATAGGATGATCCACAACGTGTGCTTCACTTGGGTGCTCTTCCAGCAGTACGTCGCGACCGGGAGGTGCGAGCCGGACCTCATCAACGCGACCCTCGCAATGCTCGCTGAGGTGGCTCGAGACGCAAAGATGACGGAGAGGGAGGGGTGCTACGTTAAGGTCCTGCCGGCCACGCTGGTCTCGATGCAGGGGTGGGCCGAGAAGCAGCTGTTGGACTACCACGAGAGCTTCGAGAGGGGGACGGTGGGGAACATGGAGCTCGTGCTCTCGGTCGCGCTGTCGACGTCAAAGATTATCAGGGAGGATGTTTCGAGCATGGCGGGAAGCGGGCTGGGGCCAGCGGAGAGGGACAACGAAGGACTGATCAGCAAGATCGACGGCTACATCCGGTCCTCAATGAAGAATACTTTCACCAAGGTGCCAACTCTAGCTTTACTATATTGCATTGACACGGATACAACAATACAATGACACGGTCACAGACACCACCTTTTTTTGGATGTTTTCTAGTATATTTTCGAGTGTCTCGGTTATGTCCAACATGTATCCGACACGACACAAACCAACAATTTTAAAGTGTGTGCCTTAATGGATAATGACACTGTGACTTGGACACGGATAGTCGGATACACGACACGATGAGGAGACAGTAACACAGACAGAGACGTAACACCTTTTTTTGGTATTTTCTAATGTATTTTGGAATGTCCGGATTGTAAGGACACAAATACAATATGGTAAGGATACAGTGAGAGACGACACATATTTTCTTGTGTCCTAGTGTCCAATACGTATCTGAGATGGCACAAAGCAAAAAATGTTGGAGTGTCTGTACTTTATACTATGTTGCACATATGACATGACAAGAGAAGAACATTGTGACATGGACACGCCATAGTTATCAATTATGGTGTGTCATGGTGTATTTTAGAATGGTTGAATTGTGCCTTATACGTATCTGACATGACCCACATTTTTGGAGTGTTCCTGCTTTCTATGTTGCACGAACAAGAATACGACACGGTGACATGGACACGACAACTATTATGGTGTGTTTTAGTATATTTTGGAATGTCAGAATTGCGTCTGATACATATCTGACACGACATGAACCAAATTTTTTGAGTGTTCTTGTTTCTGCTGCGTTGTACGAACACAAATACAATATGGTAAGGATACAGTGAGAGACAACACCTACTTTTTGTGTCCTAGTGTTTTGTGGAGTATTCGGGTTGTATCCAATGCGTGTCCGCTACCCAGGCTCCATGTAAACCTCTTGTAAGTGATGACACATAATGCCTACTGAAAAACTTTACTGGAGAATGCAGGTTTTCGAGACGGGGCACGGGAACATCGATAGCATGATCGTCGAGGTAGACGAAGACCCGAGCGAGATCCTCATCCTGCTAGCCCGAGACACCGAGCAACTAGCCTTGTCCGAGAAGGAAACCTTTAGCTCCGTGCTGAAGAAGTGGCACCCGGTCCCAGATGCCGTCGCGGTCGCGACGCTACACAACTGCTTCGGAGTAGTCCTGAAGCAGTACCTGGCCAAGACCACCAGCCTGAGCAACGAGCTCGTCCGCGTCCTGCAGTCGGCCGGCAAGCTCGAGAAGGTGCTGGTCCAGATGGTCATGGAGGACTCCGAGAACTGCGACGACAGAGGGAAGGTCATCGTCAGAGAGATGGTGCCTTACGATGTCGATTTGATCATCACCGGACTTCTCAAGAAATGGATGGAAGAACGACTAAGGATCGGAAGGGAATGCCTCAACAGAGCAAAGGAGACTGAGGTTAGGGTCTATACTAACATTGCCAATGCCAATGCCAATGCCAATGCCAATGACTTCGACTCGAAATCTCTAACTCGTGTCAGTTTTGTGATGTTAGAGCTGGATTCCGAAATCGAAAGCCGAACCCTTCGCACAGTCGGCCGTGGACATAATGAAGCTGGCCAAGGTGACGGTCGACGAGTTCTTCGAAATACCGGTGAGCGCACGCGACGACATGGTGCAGGACCTCGTCGTCGGGCTCGACTCGATCTTTCAAGAGTACACCGCTTTCATTGCGTCGTGCGGTAAGTAGACCCCTCACATTCTCTGTAGAGAACTGAGAAAACTGTCTGCAAATTCTTCCCAACTATGTTGCATGGACACAGACCATAGTTTGCAGTATCGACGGATACCGATCCGATACGGCCGATATCAATACTATTTGGTATTTTTCGATTCGATACCGACCGATGCTGACACTTTGAGGTCTCTTTTTCAGTCAATTTATAAAGAAAAATGAACGAAAAAGACCAATCAAACAAAGTATATATCGTAGGTAAGCCAATCGTCAAGAATGACTAATATTTCATTCAATTTCAGAAGTATTAAAAAATAACACAGAAAATACTTAAAATTATGTCTAAATATATAATATATTTTTTCTAAAATTTTAATAATTATTATTTTTTTCCGATATCAAAAAAATCGGATACTCCAATTTTACCAATACTCATAGGATAGGAAAGGGTCCGATACCAAGATGCTCAACAAAAAGGTTTCACCTTCTATATATTGGACTTTTAATCCTTATGAGAAACAAGAACACTATGACACGTCTGAAGAGTGTCCGAAAATATGAGTGTCAAATATGCGTCCGACACAGAAACTACATTGGACAGGAAATAAGCAGAGCTACATACCAGCGCTCCCCCTGCTGACGAGATGCAACCAGGACTCGAGGTTCCTGAGGCTGTGGAGGAAGGCGAAGCCGAGGAGCGGGAGCCCGACGTCGACGCGGAACAACAGCAACCACCCGCGGCCGTCGACCAGCCGCGGCACGCAGCGCCTCTACATCCGCCTCAACACGCTCCACTACCTCCACTCCCACATCCACTCCCTGGACAAGTCCCTCTCCCTGTTCTCCGAACAACAGCAACCACCCGCCCCGTCCCCGGCCCCGTCCCCTTGGGTCCGCTCCGCCAGCAAGACCAACCGGCGCCTGGGCCCGTCCTACCACTTCAGCGCCGCGCGGTCCTCGATCCAGTCCGCCATCCAGTACATATCGGAGGTGGCGGCCTACCGCCTGATATTTCTCGATTCGAGTAGCTCGTTCTACGAGGGGCTTTACATCGGCGACGTGGTGAGTTCGAGGATCCGGCCCACGCTGCGCACGCTGAAGCAGAACCTGACGGTGCTGGTGACGGTGCTGACCGACCGGGCGCAGGCGGGGGCGGTGAGGGAGGTGATGAAGGCGTCGTTCGAGGCGTTCCTGATGGTTCTGCTGGCCGGGGGGAGCGAGAGGGCGTTTGGGAGGTCGGACCACGAGATGGTGGTGGAGGACTTCAGGAGCTTGAAGAAGGTGTTCTGCACGTGCGGGGAGGGGCTGGTGGCGGAGGAGGTGGTGGAGAGGGAGGCGGAGGTGGTGGAGGGGATCGTGGCGCTGATGGGGCTGGCGACGGAGAGGGTGGTGGAGGAGTTCAGCATC
Organism: Iris macrosiphon; assembly: GCA_036927795.1. NCBI lineage: Eukaryota > Viridiplantae > Streptophyta > Magnoliopsida > Asparagales > Iridaceae > Iris > Iris macrosiphon. Next base: position 1,163,220 of record JAYESA010000007.1, on the reverse strand, counting down.
GCGGCGTGCGAGTCGAGCGGGATGATGGGGGCGTTGGGGGGAGGAGGAGGGGGATCGCCGTCGCCGTCGTCGTCCGGTGGGGGGCAGAGGGTGCTGCCGATGCCGCCGACGACGGGGAGGTGGAACAGGAGCGACCCGAACACGGTGCTGAGGGTGCTGTGCCACCGGAACGACGACGCGGCCAACGGATTCTTGAAGAAGATGTTCCAGCTGCCCAAGAGGAGGTGACTGACTCTCTCGCTCTCACTATTTGAATGGATGGCAGAGGGAGGGCCAGGGGAAATAAAAACATTTCTTGTGTATTATTTTTCCTTACGGATTCTTCTTAACAGAAGCTGTAGATTTTACTAGAGCAATTTATTTTGTTTATTCTTTTCAAACATTTTGTTTTTTGTTTTTTGTTTTTTGTTTTTTGTTTTTTGTTCTGTTTTTTGTTTTTTGGGGCGGGAAGGGGACTAGTGTTTGAATTTTTATTTTTACACATTTGTGTTTTGGTGTTTATTTTTATTTTATTTTTTTGGGAGAGTCTTTTAATTTTTTTTTTTTTTTAAATTTGATCAACCGTTTCGACTCTGGCCATAGCTTTTGAATAGTAAAGTTTTTTTTTTTTTTTTGTGTTTGAATGTAAAAAAAAAAAAAAACAGAAAAGAAAAGAAAATTGATGCTCCCCCACTCATTCCAAAGATTCACTTTTCCGTCCTAAGGTCATATTTTGTTAGCAAATTAGTAAATGGAAAGCCATCAATTTTCAATGTTTGGATGCCAAATAAAGTGAACAAGAAAAAAAAAATTCCAAGAAGAGAGAAAAAATCGAAGAAAATGGTGCTTTCAGAAAATGTCTATTCGTTAGATTTTTTTTACTTCCCCACTCACACTATGAATTCATTTTTCCACCCTACATTATTCACTTTTCTTTCCAATTTTTTGGACTTTTCCAAACACTGAAATAACAAATTAATAGGAATTACAATTTCTCCAAAGAAAGGAAAGGAAAGAAAAGAACAAAGAAGACCATGTTTGGTTCACAAAAAAGAAAGAAAGAAAAATCAATTATTTGTTCGTGAAAAATTATAATTTCCACCAAAATAAATATTCAGTGTTAGAAGAAGTCAAAATAATTGAAAGAAAATTGATTCCTTAGAGGTTGAAAAGTAAATTCTTGGACGGTCATGTTACATTCATACCCAAATATTTTCTTTCACAAGATCATGATTCAACGAACCAAATATGACATAATTTCGTTTCCTTCTTCCGTGAACGAAACGAGACCTAAGTATTCACTTCTCCCAATTTCCTTTGCCTTCCCCAAATACCCAAAAAAAAAATTTGATAAAAACTATAATTTTTTAAACAAAAGAGAAGAACAAAAAAAAAATTTCCTATCATTTCTTTTCCGTGAACAAAACAAGGCCCCTTGAGTTAAAGTCTTGAGTTAAAGATGTTCAGAAGTTCAGAGTTGGCTTCACCAATTTAGGATGGAGATTTTGAAGATACATATATTGAACATAAACCGACCTAGAAATCAGTTTTGGGATATAAATCATATACTTGGTATGAGGAATCCTGTATAAATGTTAGGTTTACAGGCTTACAGCAGTTAAAGTAGGTAGTGCACATTCAAACTTCACAGTGGCTAGTCGAGGAACATTTTGCAACCATTAGATCTTGATCATATAATAAAAGACTCAGGTATTAGTATGACTTGTGAAACTAGAAGATACTACAAAGAACCAAGATATGGCGACAGGGATGACCAGCCAGCTGCAATATCAGTTGCTTACACATCTGGGTGCTCACAACAAACACAACATTGTACAAATGATATATATTATAGATCAACCTACTGAGAAGCATTGATACCGTCAACTTGCAATATATATTATATATATACCAAATCACACAAGCAAACCATCATCCTACGTGACCCACAAGGAAACTAGTGACAAAATAGTTCATAAAACACACAAACGTCCAATATTTCCACACATGATGGCGGCGGCATACCACTGATGTCACCAAGCGGCACTTGTCACGAACATCACCTTTGTCCTCCTGGTCACCATTTACCATTATAATCTGTAAAGTTTCTCAATGCTTGTTCGCCTCAACCATAATAAGCTTCAGTGACTTGTGAAGACGGGAAGGCATTGTGATGGAACAGCAACGCCTGCATAAGGGAAATACAGGACGAAAGAAGAATTATGTGTGACATATCCCAAAAGCTACTATGATTCTGATTTCCTAAACAGCTGTTATTCTACCCTTACGGACATAAGGCTACTAATTTCTAATATCTCTACTCTTACATTCTTTATCCGAATATTATTCTCTTATCATTAAACTACTAGGACACAAGGCTACTAATTTCTAATATCTCTACTCTTACATTCTTTACCCGAATATTATTCTCTATCATTAAACTACTAGAGACGGTATACATAACTTTTATCAAATATACCAGAGTAGCTAATGGAATTAACATCTTCAACACTATCAGATCTCTTAACCTTTGATCAAATATCAGAGTAAGTAGTGGCATTTAATATCTTCAACAATGTCAAATTCCAGAGAAGCTAGTGAATGTACTTTTACTATGTAGTCTAAATCTACAAGTTCATCCCATGAAGTCAGTGAACATAGTTACTGTTGTATGCAGTCAAATCTCAACCACATCAAAGAAGTTACAAGTAGTGGTACACTACACTAATTTTATGTCATGACTGCTAATCTTCCAATTGTATCAAATATAAAAACCTAATGAAGGAAAGGCAAACTAAAGCTACGTCTCCAAGTGTTACTAAATGTCTAAGAAAAACTAATAAAGAGATCTCAACACTAAGGAAAAACATCCATTATAACTCTGTATCATATAGCAAAAGAATCTTCATGATAGTATTACCTAGTGGTTACAACTACAAATGAAAATATTGCCCAAACCTCATGTGTTATAATCATAGTAGTACCAGTTAAATGGAAGCCCAGTTGTCAGCTGCATCTGTAATTAAATCCATCACCACCTTCCTGATTTATCCTCCTGTTCTCCATTTACCATTATAATCTGTAAGCTTCACAGTGGTGGCTCTCCTAAACCAAAACAAGCTTCCGTGAGTGGTGAGGACAGGAAGATATTGTGATAGAGCAGCACCCCCTGTAGAAGGGAAATACAGGAGGAAAGAGAGATTATTTTGTGATATACCCCAAAAACTACTATGATTCCAAGTCCCTACGGTGCTGTTATTTTACCCTAATAATACAAGCACCAATCTCTACTGCTGTTACTGGAACATTAGTCTTATCACAACATCAACAGAATCTAATAGAGCCGGTATACATCTCTGAACCTTTTATCACATATCAGAATAGCTACTGGAAGTTAAAACATCTTCAAAACTAACTCTTAACCCTTAACCAAATATCATAATAACTACCAGCAGTAAACATCTTCTACACTATCAAATTTCAGAGAAGCTAGTGGATGTAGTTACTATATGTAGTCTACATCTCTAAGAAGTTCATCAAATATCCCAAAAGCCAGTGAGCATAGTTATCATACATAGTCACATCTCAACCGCATACCAGAAAAGCTACAAATAGTGGTGAAGATAACCTATTGCATGTCATCTAGTAATCTACTGACTTTTAATATTCCAAGTGTAACAATATAAGAAGAACCTAATGAACACAAAGAAAAGGTAGCTACATCTCCAACTCTTACGACATAAAGCTACTAAAGGCAGTCTAAAACATAGGGAAATGCTTCCATCATTTTTACTATATCATATGCCAAAAGTATCTTCATAATAGGATTACCTAGAGATTATAAGTACCAAATAAGATACTGCCGCAACCTCATGCCTATAACCATAATGGTACTAATCACAAGACTTACAAATACAAGAGGTTACTTGAGACAAATTCAAATACACCATTTTTATCACATATTTCCAATAAGTTGGTGAACACAATAGGAAATACCAGTTAAGCCACTTCGATCAGTTTTCATGGACTCTTCGTCACATACTAGAAGCTATTAAAAGCATACAATTCAAAATCAATCGAATATCATGAAACCTGAAGCAGACCTATACAGTTCATTATATGATTGTGTTTCATAGCTTAATCATACAAAATTGATAATGGAAACAAATAGCTAAAACAATACTCAGTTGCTTAGATACCATTATTGCTGTCAGTAAAGCTAGATAATGCAGTTTACTTCTCTTACTCCTTCCATATAAACTGAATGCCGTCAATCTTTATATCTTATTTACCAAGGTGGGGAAAGGAAATCTCTCTCAACAGTTTTCTAACAGAATATCTACTGAAGGAAATATGTACCTCCAATGGGGGTATGACTTTCAGAATCTACTAATAGAATATCTTCCAACGTCAGGCATCACTCCCTTAAATATGTCCTTCATATAGGGTATATTATATAGAGGCAACAATTAGAACTTCCTCCTAAATCACTATTTAGTTCCATGTGCCAATCACATATCTTCTATAATACGTCAGCCGAGGTACTAAAGGCAGATCTTTAACACGGATTCAGACCACCTAATATCAATCTCTCTTAACGTCTCGTAATGCCGAGCAAATATGGAAGAATTCATGGGATATAGAAAATTCTATTGACCAGTACCTCGTGCATATATGCTAATATCTCGTACATTCTTCTATATTCGTTCAACTTTATGGAATATACGAGATATTAGCATTAGGGGATCTGAAACCCTCTTAACATATATCATATGCCAGAGAAACTACAGAATGACGCTTATACAACCTCGTAAAACCATCACTCTTCATATCAGGAACTGGCAAGGAAGATTACAAACAGGAGATCACATATTTACAGACCTAAAAAATGACAGTTGGTAGTCTATTGCTGATCTTCAAATGAAGCGCCCTTCGCCCTTGTCTTATTATGCTCCATAACTCACACATTTTAACGGAAAAAGGCTCAAGTAGCTATAAACAAGTAATAATCAAGATATAGACAAGGCCCTACGTGGTGGCATAAATGTGAGGATGCTAGTAACATTAGAATGCAAAATAGAAAGAAAAATATTTGGCCACTCTATAACACAGCTGTATCAATTTAAGGATGTAAGATTCAAAGAGCTAGAAAACTCAAGCAAACAGGGATAATTAAAAATGCAATACCAGTGCAAGGTATATAATACTCTGCATAACAACTAGTAATTATATGCTACGCAAACAAGGTAGCTCACTTTGAACTTAGATTTAAGCATTCCAACCCCATCCAAAAAATCAGTTTTCTTGTGCAAGGGCTGATCCTCTTGAACGAGAAGAGGATGAAGAGACCTCATAAGCAAATATTCCCCAAGCAACATAGCAGCCAACTGCTTACATGATCACTACTACTGGGCCTGCCTGGATGCATTACCATAAGCGCCACCATAACTAGCCGGTCCACCAGGAGGGCCACTCACTTGACCAGCTCCGTACCCCCCTCCCTGCGAAGGATCAGACCTCCAGGAACTGGAATAACCTGCATTCCCACTAGCATCGCCATAGCCACCTCCCATGTAGCCACCAGAACCTGTCCCTTGCTCAGCTGGGCCACCAGCTGGAGCACTACCACGGCCCCCAACAGCCCCATAGCCACCCTGACTGCCATAAGACCCTTCTGCTCCGCCATAACCACCATACCCATAACTCTGACTCCCATACCCACTGGCTCCACCAGGAGACTGACCTGTAGGAGCAGAATTACCCCCTCCCGCAGGAGCATTCCATGTTGTAGGTGCTCCATAGCCTGTGTTGGAACCATAACCTCCAGATCCATAACTAGTCGGTGCTTGATTGTTCCATGGGCTCCTTGGAGCTCCAGGAGGGGCACTTCCATAACCAGCAGCAGGGGCACTTGGATTCCCATAAGCCCCAGCAGGTGCACCTCCATAGCTGCTGACACCATAACCACCATAACCTGCACCATTATTAGCTGATCCGTATCCATATCCAGATGCTCCATAACCTGATGAACCGTATGCCGAGTAATTACCACCAGAGACCGGTGGCTGCATATATCTACCTGAATCCATTCTACCATCATAAGAGTTAGTGTTGGCTCCAGAACCACCATAGGATTGGAAAGACCCACCACCCGTTGAGCGAGCACTACCACTGTTAGGGTTAGCATCTTTTGGAAGAGCCCGCTTAACTTCCACAAGTTTGCCATTGAGTTCATGAAAAGTCTTCTGAAGTACCCGATCAACAGCATCCTCTGTATCAAAGGAGATGAACCCAAAACCGCGAGGACGTTGGGTAGCTTGGTCATACATCACGACAACATCAGTTACATTGCCATAACCCTGGAAATACTGGCGGAAACCATCTTCTGATATGGTTGGGGGCAAACCTCCTACAAATATTTTCTTGGTCCTCGCACCACCACCAGCACCTCCTCCCGTAGTTCTCCCAGCACCCAGATTTCCAGATCTGGAGGAGTTCTGTTGTTCCTCCCTAGACATAGCCCTTTTAGCTTCCACCTGTATAATTTAACATGAGTTAAAGTAGTTGAAGGAAGAAAATGCTGGACAGTGCAAATCAAGAGTTTAGCAACAACAACAAAAAAGGTTCTGACATTCGAATATAAAATGGTCCAGGTAACTTTTACTGAACTGCATTTCTTGTTGGAAATTATAATGAGAACAAAAATATACAATGAAATATGACCGAGTAATAACTAAATGTTGCCTATGAATATTCCAATTACAAACATAAGATGTCCATGAGCTACGCTTCACATCTACAGAAAAAATATATAATTAGTAGTGGCTGTGCTGGCATCACCAAAAAGAAATGCTCATAGCAATTCACTAGAACTGGAAACATAGAGAAATTAATAGAAAACCAAAAAGAGAACAACAAGGTGTCTCATTTGCAATGGCACTGGAGAAAGCGGTTATTCGGCTAAAAAAGCATGAGAAAAACTTAGGATAATAACATCTGTTATCCTTCAACTCCAAACTTTGTAGACAGAACCATACAGAAATCTTTCACAGGCTGATTCCAGCATACTGTCCAACTTTACGAAAGGGATATTAAAGCATTGATGGAGTATATATTGATATAGTAGATACGTCAGATATTAGAGCATGTTACTACATTACTACCACCATCCCAACGCACACAAGTTCGTGTAACTAAGAATACAATTCAACCATGTTCATTATTATGTCCTTTTGCTAACTTCACTTAAAATGTTGTACAAATACTTCCCGTTTGATACTTGTATCAAATACTGAGAAGAAGAAGAAGAAGAAGAAGAATAAAAGCCTACAGACTGCAAAAAAATGTCTGGGCAACAAGGGATAATGATTTACGATGAACGCGAAGATCGAGAAGGGATAAAGAATGCTTGGGTTTACCATTTTTCCATCGAGAAAAAAAATATCCTCCAAACAACATTTATCATCATCATGGCACTTACATGAAATATTAGGCAAGAAGACTCAAAATAAGAAGTAAATGCTAAATTTCACAACGCCACAATTACTCAAAAACTATGAAAAGAATAAACTCATCTGACCCACATATCAAAAAATCAAGCCCATAATGGGATTAATAATGCATAATTTTATAAATAAAAGAACTCTTTTTGAGCCAACTAGAAGAATACTATAGAAAAGTCCATCCAATATGCATAATAACAAACAAGTAGATAGCATAAACAGATAAATATATATATCCAAATGCTTGAACTTCCACTTGCTCCATGAGTCTTTATTTCTTACTACTAAACAGGCTTAGGTTCACCTCTATCTTCCTTCGCTCCTAGAACCTATTGTTTAAAAGTTAACACACATCCCGACTTATAAAATATAATCCTTGCAGCTACATGTTTGCCATCTCAGCTTGGTTCATCACCAAATTGCCTTTTGTCAAATACAAAGGAAAAACTATGATCAGTTGGAATGCACTACAAAATATTTCTCCCTAGCTTTTTCTTGATCATAGTCTTGGGAGTCGATACTAATTAGGAAATCCCATGTCTTTTAGTTATGTTTAAATGCTTGCATGAAGTGGGTTCTCCCATCCTCGTGTGCCTATCATACATGATGTTAGTACTTTGGCTATCTACAGTAACTAGGGTCTGTTTTTATGATGTTGGAGTTAAAGGAGAAAAATATCAACAAATTTCTATTGTTTTCCTTAGAATTCCTGAAAAATATGCAAATGGTATTCTTCTATCTATAGATTCTATACTAGTGATAACCTAGCAAGTAACATGTTTTGATACTATGTACATTAGTCATGGAACAAACAAATCAAAGATATCTAAGCACAAGGAAGAAACAACAAATAAGAAATCTACCAAGCAAATCAAATAACACACAAGATATTCTAGTGCAAACATCTTGGAAAACTGCTGCAGTGATTACTTATTTTCATATATCATAAAGCTTGGCTACAAGGGATACAACAACAAGAACAAAACCTTTTATCCCATTTTTTTTTTTAAATGTCATAATCAAATATGTATTGTGTCCCTATCTGAATTGGTGTATCTTTATCTGTGTCTGTCTACGCAGCCTAGCCAATTACTAATGCTTGCAAACCTCGTACTTTGTTAGTCTATTTATTTATGCCACCGACGCATAATGTGGGGCCACCCAGCTAATTTTTTATACAACCAAGAAGAACAAGAAAGGGCATATGAATCACAGCCACATCTACGAAATATGGTTTCCCAGTGAAACTCCGCCAATATGTGGGATTGGTCTCGACTCTTGGACATAGTATAGTGGGGGTTCCCTTTTAGGTCATATGGGCCAGATATGGAACACGTCTCTTTTCATTCCACGGCCGTCTATGGTGTGCTTATCGTGTATAAGCATATTGACAACTTGATTCAATCAAAACAGTGAAACACACATAACAGATCAAACCCCTAAAAATACTCATATTAGCCCAATTCAAGAGAACACAACCCACCCACTACAAACCCATACCTTTCCTAAACATTGGAATATAGAGATCAAAGGAGGAGAATCTGATGTCTTATCATCCATGATGTGCTTATCACAGAGAATTATATCAATAACTGAAGCATCAATCAAAGAAATATATATAAGCAACAAATCAAAACCCAAGAAACCCCCAATAAAGAAAAATCAACATGCCCATCAGAAATCAGATCCAAGCTCTGTGCTTGAACCATAGAATCAATCAAAAAAACTATTGGAGGTGTATAGCCTGATTTGAGGCTGATTTGCCTGATTGTTTTTTGCATGATTTCACTGTCCTGATTTCACTCCAGATTTTGACCTGCTTTTACCATGATTTTCAAACTCAAATTTGGATGAGTGATTTGTATCATGTTTGAATTCCCAAATTCTGATTTATAGAAAAGAATATTAAAACAAATAAAGTCCAACAACCATGTCATCCTAATACCTAATTCCATAAAATATAAGAACATAACAAATAAGTACCACGATGCCACCTACTACTTTCATAGTTCCATAAAATATAACAGAACAAGTCCAAAAACTATGTCATCCTAATAGTTTCATAATAACCATGTTATCCATTTATTGTAAGATAAAATATGTCCAACTATCAATTTTACCGCCGAGGATGCCAGGACAACTAATCTTTAGGAGAAGTTCATAAAAATTACGGGTTCACTTGAAACACTTTATCTATATTATCTACTGAGATGTTCCGACTTTAATTGTCCACTTTGCAGCAATATCAGGAGGCAACCGTTTTATTCTTCCATATGGTTTCAAGTTCAACTCTTTTTCTTTTCACTTTTTTTTTCCAATAATCTGGTATTGTTGTTCCAACCTTTTGAACCCTATAAATCATCCATGAAATGTTTTAAGTTTGATCATATCCTTATTCCCATCTAAAAGGTGAGGAGCTGAACACAATATTTAAGGATAGGCAATCCTTAATCCTATACTTTGGCCCTCGTGCAATTCAGCAATATACACTAATTACTTGAGGACTCACTTCTAAATTATTTTCTCCACACTAATTACTTGACTCACTTCTAAATTATTTTCTCCATATGAAATCCAAGAGTTAAACAAAGACAGCACTAACAAGCAACATTTTGAGAATATGCTATGTTGAGAATTGCATCACAGGAGGTAAAGAAAGAATCTGGAGAGCACATATCAATGATTCAAATGCTGCAATTAGAGGAAGGTGAAATAAATATACATGAAAGTACACAAATATTTTCCTTTAGAAAATACATATACATTGAGAGACTAATGTAAAAGTTCCAAACACCCTAAGAATACAAGTAATCGTCTTACAAACTTTGGCAGAACAATGGGGAATGGAAGTATGGAACGCCAAATACTAAATCATGCAAGTTTTGCTTGATTTGGTTGGCTAAAAAATATTTATATGAGCCTCCAAATCAGGCTCAGATCAGCCCAAATTCAAATAAATTGAAATCCACTCTATTTCTCACTACACCCGATTTTGCTTCATTTGAAAATCGTTATTTTTTACTACACCCAATTTCAAAAGATTGCGGTTAGATTACAGTAATTCACAAATCAGTAAATCAAGATTTCAGTTTGACTACATCCAATTTTCGTCGATTTCAGAATCACTAAATTTGACTGCGCCCGATTATAAATGATTTCACAATAAAATGAAATCAGGATGAAATTAAGCTACTACACCCCTAAGCATCAGACCAAACATCCAAAAGTCAGCCCAATTCATGAACTTCTATGTGCTCATCACAACAAACCAAGATCCCTTCTCTATTAGAGCTATAGGATCAATCAAAAACTATACAACCAACATACCAAATCCCTAAATCACAAAATCTAACCTAAATCAAGAAAAAATCGGCATACCCGTCAGAAACACAGAAGTGACAGAACCAAGCTCCCTGCTTTAACTGTAGAATCGATCAAAAACTACATAATCAACAACCAAATCCCTCAAATTTCCTAAAATTCTGCCCAATTCATGAAATTTCTACACCCGTCACAAACCAGACTCCTTTCCATTAGAGCTATAGAATCAATCAAAAACCATACGATTAACCGATCAAATCCCTAAAAGCCCAAATCGAGAAAAAAAAAACATACCCATCCTAAACCCAGATCCAAGCTCAACTGTAGAATCGATATAAAAAAACTAGATAATCAACAGATCAAATCTCCCAAATTTTAGCCCAAATCATGAATTATACATGCCCGTCACAACCCAAGATCCTTTTCCCTGTTAAATCTATAGAATCAATCAAAAACTATACAACCAACCGATCAAATTCCTAAAATCCCAAAATTTGGCCCAAATCGAGAAAAATCAACATACCAATCAGAAACCCAGATCCAAGCTCCCTGCTATAAGTGTATAATCGATCAAAAAACTACATAATCAACATACAAAATCCTCAAATCTCCCAACTTTTACCCCAACTCATGAAATTTCGACATGCCCATCACAAACCAAGATCCTTTCTTTCTGTTATAACGACAGAATCATGAAACTATATAATCAATCTATAGATCAAAATCCCCCAAATTTAGCCCAATTCGAGGAGGAGGAGGAGGAGGAGGAGAAGCTCACCGTCCTTCCGTCGATTGTGTGTTTCTCCATGAGGACGGCATCGAGGTCGGAGGGGTTGTCGAAGGCGACGAAGCCGAATCCCCTGGGCTTCCCGGTGACCTTGTCCCTCATGATGACGACCTGCGACACGGAGCCGTACTTCCCGAAGTACTCCGTCAGCCTCTCCTCCGTGGTCTCCCACGAGATCCCACCGATGAACAGCTTTCCCTGGTCGGAGTCCATCGATGGAGGAGGAAGAAAGAAGGGTGCTTTTTTTCTCTCTAGAGGGTTTTAGAGAGAGAAAGGCGCCGGCTTTGCGTCTGGAGAAGAGAGAGAGAGAGAGAGAGAGAGAGGGTGGAGGGAGGAGATTAAAGGGGAATGAACGGATGGTGGTGATTGCAACTAGGGCTTTTGAGGATAATAATAATCTCTTAAAAAAAATGAAATGTCCAAACGTACACAAGTTGCATTGCAAACCTCTGTGTATGGCGGTGCAAATTTGGGCCAAACCGGCTGAACTGACCCGGCCCAAATCGAATTGGTCGGTTATTAACTGAATCAATAGATGTTCGGATTGGATCGGTTGGATGTTCTTAATAACTCAACGATTTGGTTCGGTCAATGGATTGATAATATCAAAAATAGATGAAACCGAACCAAACCGATCAATCGATGAACCTTATGTATTTTTTTTTTTTTTTTGCTTTGTTGTTTGTTTAATTTTTTACTTTTTTCATTATCGGAGATAAAATGATAGAAATGAACTATTGTGTTTATTGGTGATGCAATGATGAAATGATCAAATGATAAAAAAAAGTCATTAGCAAACATGTGCCAAATGGTTGCTCAAAATATTTATAATTTTATTGATTTTAAATATGTTGTGTTCAAATACAAAATCGATCGGTCGAGCCAAATTGAACCAAATCGATCGGTTTCAAAAATGAACCGTCCAGTTGGTTGGTTAGATTCGACTGTTATTATTTTACAACCGAATAAATTTTGTTTGACTGGAATTATGACCAAATAGGTCGACTACCGATCGATGCATAGCCTACCTCTCGGTCGGTCGAGTCGGTTTAGATGGGACGGATGCCTCCCACCTCAACCATTTGGCAATATGTTTATCCCATTCATATTATTGAATTTAAGCATTTTTTTTATCAATTTATTTCTTTTGACATCATTTTTTGTATTTTCACCTTCAATATTATTTCCATAATGAGTGGGTCCACTTTTTCTGATTTTTAAATCATTTCGACCCAACAAAAAGCTATTGGATCAACATCTGGATTCAAATTCAACTTGGATTGAAACCTAACTCGATTCAATCAAATCTTACGTGGATCTGATGCAAATCCGCATCAAACCAGATTAGACCCAACTCACCTTGAATCTGAACCCAACCTTATCTGAATCCTGACCCACCAAGAACAAGGCAAAACACGACTTTGCTAGATCATAACTCTATCGGACTTATGAAATTATCATAATATAATTTTTTAAGACACAGACAAAATTATGATAAATATTATTTTTCTAGTAATTTATTTATACCAATAAAAAGATCAATTATATGTTCCCGAAGATATTATCCCGCTAACTTGGCGGCTAGAAATAGGAGAGGGGACTGGTTTTTAGATGGTGGGCCCATGTTTAGGAGAGGAGGGGGCTTGCCGCGTTGGCAGAGGCCGTTGGACCCCGAGGGACCAAAATGGCATTTTGGTATTATGTATTGTATTAAACACTGTAAAGTACTATTATCGGAGAGTGAGGATCATTTGACCCATGTTTCCGTCGATATTTGTACTACTGCCATTAAGAAATCCTTAACTTCCCTCTCCCCTACCTTTCTTGGGGAGGAGTGATCGAAATTTTCACTCTTATGTATCCTTAAATTTTTCTATGATCACTGTCGTTAAATTTTGTTTAAATCATCTAATTTTATCTATTAATTTGAATCATTTAAATCAATGATTAAAATTAAATAATTTAAATAAAATATAACGATTGTGATCGAAAAGTACTTTCGGGATATAAAAAAAATAAGGAATTCCGATCCCTCTTCTTACCCTGTCTGTCTCCTTCTCCAACACAATGGAAGAGAGGCGAGCAGTTGGGGATGGAGAGCTAGTAGTGTTTTCCCACAGGAGGGGATGTGGACTTATCATTAGCAAGATTTGTACAAGCTATCACTTGATTTACTCAGTTTGAGTTTCTTCTTCTTCTTCTTCTTCCAGTACATCTTAGGTATTTAGATTTTGAATCTCACTTAAGTTATAAATTTAGTATTTGAATTTCCAAAATAATTAGTGACACTTTTGATCTCAAAAGTATCACCAAAAGTGTCACTAATTATTTTTGACGATATTTTTTAATCCAAATACTAATTATTATTTTTTGAAGACCCAAATACTAATTTGACAACTTATGTAAGACCTAAAGTCTAAATATTCCTACATCTTATAGGTGTGTTAACGAACTCGAATGACTTTTGTGGTTACCGAGAAGAGATATAAGATCTCGGCTGGGTGGCAGAAGGTCAGTGGATCGAACCACGGACGTATTATTTCTTACATTTATAAATGGTGGGAGTTGGGGGACAGTGGACCCAAAGACATGCAATGCAATGTGCACAAAAGTTTCGAACGTTACGCCGGGCCCCGTGTGTTATGCCGGAAAGTAAAAAAAGAAAAAATATATCTTATAGGTGTGTTGGCATGGTCTTATATACTAAATTTTGTTAATCCCGAAGTCAGATCAAAGAAGAAGAGGTAGCCACAAAGTAGAGACTCACACAAGAGTTCGTCTCTACAAACTCCAGAAGAGAATTTGGTGCACTGAGATTCACACAAGAGTTCCTCTACAGTGACACACAACCCCACAGAAGCACTAAACCAGGAACATGTTACAAACTGACAACCCAAAGAAAATATAAATATAACAAGAATCAAAAAACCGTTATTCTCTTTACGTTCGCATACGCTACACCGAGAAGAACGGGAACAAGAACAAAAATACAAAGAAGGAAACTCTTGCTGGGGTGATCAAAACTACCAGAGCTCAAGGCAAGATTCGCGCTATACAACGATCTGCCCCCAGTATCCATCAAGTTCACACGAGAACTTCCGGAACATTCTTGGTCACTTCGGATCACTCGGAAGATTATTTTGGAAGGATGCTAACTGCCGTCGCAGGTCCTGCTGGTGCTCTCGGTGTAAAACTCTTAATTCTGAAAATCGTATTAATTATTTATGGTAATTATGAGCTAAATAGTGGAGATAAATTTTATTTAATATTATTTAAGGTGTTTGTGCATCTAGGAGATTTATGGAGCCATTATAAATTTTTTCTAATTTATTCCATGTAGGAGACTCTTGGGCAGTTGTTAGCTTAATGGTGTGCACCAATATAATTTTCAGAATTTTCGATGTATAAATATGTATATATATATATAGATATAGATATAATTAATTAGAAAGAAAAAGAAATAAGAAAAAGGAATAAGAAAAAGAAAGAAAACGAAAAGAATAGAAAATAGAATTCTTATTGGACTCAAACCCAAAACCCAAATCCTATAACCTACCCGTTTGTACCCGAACCCGCGTAAAACAAATATCATAGCAGCAGTAGCAAACCGACTTCCATTTTCCTTTTCGCGCGTGTGAGCCTTCCCATTCCACTGTTTCTTATATCTACTATTACTAAACAACCCTCAACCGAAACCAAAACCAATGAAAGTCCAAAGAAAGAAAGGAAGAAAGAAACAGCAGCGGTAGTAGTTCTTAAACACTAAGTTTCCCCACCGCCTCTCTCCTTCTATATATATTACAAGTCTTCCGAAACCTAATTCCACTTCTTACACCGAAGCTTAAACACAATATTGGACGCTTGCACTATACGGAATTCTTGCTCGGCAAGTATACCTTGCCATCGTACTATTATTTACATTCCATATGATGCCTGATTCTATTTTTATTTATGTATTTGCATTGGACCTTGTTTATGAGACCACCCCGGTATTATGGAGCATCATTAGATTCATTGGTCGTGACACAGTTGTTACACGAGTTGTGAGTCTCATATAGATCCCGGACTACGTATTGGGTTGGCCGCCTGTACGTATGAGCCGTGCGTTAGAGATGACTGCTGATAAAAACTTTGTATGCTAGTAGACCTGGCAATTATTTAGAGGTTTTATCGTATCATAGATATGACATGCTTAGACCATGGGGTGGGGAGAACAATAAGTAAGGCGTTTGGGCTCCTTTGCACTTTTCTACTGTACGTCCGGATTCTCCGCCGGAGAAACGGGTGATGATGACCACTATATATTTTCAGGCGGCCTCTGCCGTTCAAAAGACGACATGCTTGTAGGCCCCTGGTTCTCCGAGAGAATCATGCCAATCCCATTATTGGCCAGATAGCCCACGTGTTAAAAAGTTGTTCTCAAACTGCATTCACTTAGACGGTTAGGCGACCCATTGGATGTTTATATTTCAGTACTTTATTAGCATGTTTATATGTATCTTGTTACGTCCCTCTGAGGACCTGGTCCCTTTCCAGATATGGACGAGCAGGAGTATCCGCAGGAGTACGGACCTGGACCTGACTCTACTTACCAGGCTGAGGAGATCTTACCCTCAAAGTACCTGTGATTTTATTATCACTGTTTAGAGATTTTGTAGCTATTTCAGTATAGTCGTTTTGTAGTGGATTTATTTCCACCCGACTATCAGACTTGATACTCATCTTGGATATTCGGTTATTATTCAGCTCTTTATTCCTACTGATTATTTGTGCTGTGGATGAGATATAGATTATGTGTGACTTGTTGTGACAGTATATTACCACTGGTGAATTTGATATTCATGTACAGCGTACGTGTGTATATGGTTTCCATATATTGGAGTTCGTATACATACGGCTGGACGCGTTACGTATTCCTAGTCCTACGTATTTTGGGACTGGCACCAATATAATTTTTAGAATTTTTTATGTATATATATGTATATATATATATATATATATATATATATATATATATATATATATATATATATATATATAAAAAAAATTAATTAGAAAGAAAAAGAAATAAGAAAAAGGATTAAGAAAAAGAAAGAAAAAGAAAAGAATAGAAAATAGAATTCTTATTGGACTCAAACCCAAAACCCAAATCCTATAACCCACCCGCTTGTACCCGAACCCGCGTAAAACAAATATCACAGCAGCAGTAGCAAACCGACTTCCCTTTTTCTTTTCGCGCGTGTGGGCCTTCCCATTCCACCGTTTCTTATATCTACTATTACTAAACAACCCTCAACCAAAACCAAAACCAATGAAAGTCCAAAGAAAGAAAAGAAGAAAGAAACAGCAGCGGCAGTAGTTCTTAAACACTAAGTTTCCCCACCGCCTCTCTCCTTCTATATATATTACAAGTCTTTCGAAACCTAATTCCACTTCTTACACCAAAGCTTAAACACAATATTGGACGCTTGCACTATACGGAATTCTTGCTCGGCAAGTATACCTTGCCATCGTACTATTAATACATTCCATATGATGCCTGATTCTGTTTTTATTTATGTATTTGCATTGGACCTTGTTTATGAGACCACCCCGGTATTATGGAGCATCATTAGATTCATTGGCTGTGACACAGTTGTTACACGAGTTATGAGTCTCATATAGATTCTGGACTACGTATTGGGTTGGCCGCCTGTACGTATGAGCCGTGCGTTAGGGATGATTGCTGATAGAAACTTTGTATGCTAGTAGACCTTGCAGTTATTTAGAGGTTTTATCGTGTCATAGATATGACATGCTTAGAGCATGGGGTGGGGAGAACAATAAGTAAGGCGTTTGGGCTCCTTTGCACTTTTCTTCTATACGCCCGGATTCTCCGCCGGAGAAACGGGTGATGATGACCACTATATATTTTCAGACGGCCTCTGCCGTTCAAAAGACGATATGCTTGTAGGCTCCTGATTCTCCGAGAGAATCATGTCAATCACATTATTGGCCAGATAGCCCACGTGTTAGAAAGTTGTTCTCAAACTGCATTCACTAGACGGTTAGGCGACCCATTTGATGTTTATATTTCAGTACTTTATTGGCATGTTTATATGTATCTTGTTACGTCCCTCTGAGGACATGATCCCTTTTCAGATATGGACGAGCAGGAGTATCCGCAGGAGTACGGACCTAGACCTGACTCTACTTACCAGGCTGAGGAGATCTTACCCTCAGAGTACCTGTGATTTTATTATCACTGTTTAGAGATTTTGTAGCTATTTCAGTATAGTCGTTTTGTAGTAGATTTGTTTCCACCCGACTATCAGACTTGATACTCATCTTGGATATTCAGTTATTATTCAGCTCTTTATTCCTACTGATTATTTGTGCTGTGGATGAGATATAGATTCTGTGTGACTTGTTGTGACAGTATATTACCACTAGTGGATTGGATATTCATGTACAACGTACGTGTGTATATGGTTTCCATATATTGGAGTTCGTATACATACGGCTGGGCGTGTTACGTATTTCTAATCCTACGTATTTTGGGACTGGGGCGTGACACTCGGTTTTCCTCTTTCTCTCTCAAATTTTCCAACTCTCTAATTGAAAGAGGAAAACCTCTATTTAAAGAGGATTTCAACTTCCATGCGGCCTAAGAAAAAAAACTAGGCCACATGTGCTGTCTGCGTCGTTGTACTGCACAGAGCAGACAGCGCGGCCATGTGCCGAAAGCTGCAGCAGCGTGGCATAGAAAGCCACGAGCCGCATGCGCGCTATACTGCACAGAGCAGACAGCGTCGCACCGAGCCGCCAACAGCAGTCCCTGTCCCCTCCACACTTGACTCGCTCAAGCTAACTTGCTGGCCGTATAACGCATGGTCGCATAGCTCCAGGCCGCAAGGCCCCTGGCCACATGGGCTCCTGGCCGCATGCGCACCGGACCGCATGGACACCTGGCCGCAATCGCCCTTACCTCATGCACTCCTGGCCGCAAGGTATAAACACCCAGATTTTAAAAAAATTAAAATATGAATTTTGGGATTTTTCTGTAATTTTAAATAATTAAAATAAATGTTCTTCAGAAATTAAATATTTTTTAGTATTAAATTAAATATAAAATATTACAAAATTATATTTTTGAGTGTAAAATAAATAATTAGTTATAGTGTAATTTTTCTGGAATTTAATGGACCCAAAAACTATTTTTAAACAGCTAAAAATATAGTTTTTAAATAAACCAGACTAAACCAACCTGAACCGAACCGAACCAAGTCTAAATAAACCAAACCCAATTAAACCAACCCCTATTGGTTTTGGATCTGGACCCGTACCCGTACCCAAAACCCGACCCGTTAACACTCGTGTACAGTAACTGAAGCTATTTCCCCGACTTCTCTTCCCGTAACCGCCGCCTCCCCACCGCCTCGTCGACTCCCGTAACCGCCGTTGTTCGCTCACCTCCCCGCAGATGCTCCACCTCCCTAAACCGCCGTCGGCCACCCTATAAAACCTCGGCCACCCCCTACCGCTGTCACCATCAACCATCGCTTCCGCCATCACTCCGGCCGACCTCAGCAACGCAGAGACTCCGACGATGACCCACCGACGGCCACCTCTCCTCCGCCGCCGCCAGCAACGACCAGCAGCAGCCACAGTGCCGCCGCCGACCGGCCGAGCATCGCCGCGCCAGCCCATGCACGCGTAGTTCAATCGATTCCGACTCCTTGTTCCGGTGAGTCTTTCTCTCTCATCGTCGCGTCGATTTTTGATCAGTCTGTTACGACATGTTCGCTGTGTGACCCTCTCAAACCCCGTACAATTTGATTGGGTATCGTGTCCTGTGTCGATCGTAAATTGCGATGCAGAAACAAAAAAAATATCCTAATTTTTGGACTTCAGAAACTGTCCCGAACTCACATGTTCATGGTCGTTTTACGTCCAACCTGTTTAATAATTCTAAAATTCACTTGAACAGTAAATTAGACAATATAACCGAGTTTTAAACCCTGTAATTAGTTTATTTTATGGTACTATATGTTGTATTTTATTCGGGGGTGAAATCGACCAAAATTTTGGTTATTTAAACCCAATTCTCCTGAAATTGTGTGCGTCCCGCTAAACGAGGCAACTTCGTCGTGTACGAATTTTACCGAAAGGTGCGCATCGTTAATAGAGACGTATGGAATTTTGCTGAAGTTGATTTGGATGTGCGTGCACACCGGAATCAACGCGTATCCGTCAAAATTACCCCGTATCGGACCTGTTCTGGAACTTGTTTTAACTTCGTGTGTGCTTGTCATTTCGCAATGAAACTTGCGCCATCGGATTCCTAGCATTACGCTGGTCCTGTGACCCAAGTTTGGTTTGATTCTGAGAACGTTGACGAAATCCCATATTGTGGGCCCCACGGCTCCACTTGACGGACAACTTTATGACCGACTCATCGGAATCTAGTTCTGGACTTTCCGTTGGGTTCGTATCATCGTTCTGGACTTGTAGACACTAAGTTTGACGAATTTGGATAACTTTGTCTCTGTCATATTTTTCGGTGCGAAGTGGGCCACATGTAGACCCCGCTTTGACCAGAAACTGTCAATTTTGTCCCTGTGTTCAAATTGGACTTATGGGTAGGCAATCCTAACTATTTCATATCTTCTGAGAGTGATGGTAATATTTATTGCAGCAACCAGAGGAGTACTTGAAGATCCCGCTGTTACCGGAGCAATTGGAGAAATTCAAACCCCAGGCAAGTGTACATTGCCATACTTGCAGTACTTGCTTCATATTATTTTTTTGATTTATTTATGCAATGTATCTGTTCAACCTAGGACCGTGAGACATTGCTTAGCGTCCGAATAAGATTCGGGTGTCGACGCCGTACGCGGAGTCGTGTAACGTCACTTAGAGAGTTGATATTACGATCCTATATTTTGTGCTTATTTTATCAAGTACGTCATACCATAGGACACTTGATACTATTCATGAGACAGAATCTTCTTGAGTTATTCATGGTGATTCTGTATAAGTTACAGGATTCGTGACATAGATCTTACATATGCATATCAATATTTATGACTCGCTGCATTAGTTAGAGGTCATGATCTTGCGTGTTATGGACATGAGACGTCGTAGACATGTGACGTGTGATTACATTGGGTGGGAAGAGACACATAGGCTACAGGCTGATTATATATATATATTTATTATTACGGTGTCGTAGCCACTACAGAGCTAGGCCCACTACATGATATCACTGCTACTGGCTCCCCGACACAGAGCTTGTAGTGGTCTCAGCCTGAGTTCTAGTGATGCTCTCATTTGCATATCACATAGTTGGTTACATAGTTGTCCTATTGATATATTTTATATACTGTATTTATTTGGCTTGAGTTATTCTTGTACCTTGCTATGTCCCCTGAGGACCTGGATCCGGATTATGTCCCCAGGTTTAGTAAAGGAGATCTACCCCGAGGTATACGGGACATGAGCAGACATTGGAGCAGTACCAGTACTAGAGGATGAGGTGATGCCAGAAGATTTCTCCTGAGTATTTGATTATTATACTCAGTCATTTCTGTTGTTAGATACTCTATTTGCTGTCTCATGGGTTACTGTATTAAACTCATTATCTGGTTGTCCCCGAGATATTTTATTGAGACTTGTTGATTTATATTATATCTTGATTATTCTGATATTTGAACTGTGATTATCTTCTGTGGATAAGATTAGAATTAGACTGTGACTTGTATCGTAGACCATAGATTATTTTACAGCTTAAGTACACTCTAATAGGTCCATTAAATTAGATTTTCCCATTGGAGTGTACTGCTGGCCATTGATACATGGCTTGTCCCTCGGTATTTTGGGACTGGGGCGTGACACAAGGGCACCGGGCCGCATGCGCACCTGGCCGCATGTGCTCCTAGCCGCATGGGCACCGGGCCGCATGGGCACCAGGCCGAATAGGCACCTGACTGCATGGCCCCTGGCCGCATGGGCACCTGACTGCATGGCCCCTGGCCGCATGCACACCTGTCTGCATGGGCACCTGACCACATGGCCCCTGTCCGCATGCGCTCCAGGCCGTATGGATCCACGAAGCATGCGCTCGAGCAACCAACCGTGCATGTAACTCATGCATAAAAGGAGTGCACGAGCGCCATACGACGATGCTGACGTGCTAAGTGCAAAGTGCGCCAACAAAGCGTCACTTTGTGCCCTTGAGCCCGAGTCCGAGTCGCTAAGCCCCTTTGGAGCTTAGCTCCTAAGAGAAACTTCCTAAAGGTGGTGACAAAATAAAGATTGTCATAATGGGGTTCACACTTAATCCCTCTAGGAAAGTCAACCCATATGGGCCATCATCCCATGTGCATATACCAATTCTAAGGAAAGTTATATATTGACATATACACATTGGTGATTTTCCAATGTAGGACTAAAACTCCTAAAGCAAAGTAAAAAATACCAACAATCTCCCACATATATCACAATATATGGTCGAGCGTTCCTCACAGTGACTACCCATCATGCATTAGGATAGATGTCGCCCACGACTTGAATCTTCCTGCATGGGTCAAACAACAGTACGATACAAGAATGGAGTATGACTTGAATTATGAACCATATTTGTTGTTCTTTTCACTCGCACAATGACATCAGCTGTGCCTCCGGTCGCACATTAAAGGCCCCGTGCTGACCTAGTTTTGGTGTATGTATCTTGGGTGTCTATAAGTTTAGCCTCAAGAGATGGCATATATCTCTATCTATACACTTAGGTGAGCTCCTTTTTTAAGAGAGTTTAATATTTCCCAGCATAAAGCATTGCGCTTCCGTGCGGTGCCACGCCTCTGTGACATGGCTCGTAGCCGAGGTTAACTACATCATGTGGTATCACTCACAGTAGCATGAGGTCATTAGCCTCTTAGTAGTGATGTACTATATCCCAGCATGAAGCCTTGCACTTCCGTGTAGTGCTACGCCGTTGTGACATAGCTCGCAGCCGAGGTTAACTACCTCATGTGGTGTCACCCACTGTAGCATGAGGTCACCGGCCTCTTAGTAGTATTGTGCTACAACTCTCTATCTTTTCAACATTAGGCTACCTGCCTATTTGTCGTGCTACTGCCACTGTGACATGGCTCACAGCCGAGGTTTTATATCTTTTACCTCATTGTGGTGTCACACCACTATAGCATGGGATACAAGTCCCTTGTAGTGCTGAACTACACGTGCTTCCTACAGCGCACGCCAGACATTCACTCTGCCCGAGAACTCATTAAGGCGTCGAAGCCAACCTTACAAAGGAATTGTTCTATATATATATAATTATAAAGAACAAAAAGTAGACCACGATGGTTCTGGGTACGTATTCCACCATGTCCCGAAAGACTACCCACTATACCTGATATTTTTCCAGTCAATGATCCTCCCTTGAACCAAAAGCTAGATGCCTAGTAGATTTTTCTTTGAACTAACAACATAAAACTTAATGGTAGGATGACAAAGACACAATATCAGACGTCCTTCAAGCGCATTTTACCTGCTGTGTCTTCGACTAGCTGACACTTGAGGCCTTTAGTGAACGGATCCATCAGGTTCTCCTGACTCCGAACATCCACCACTGCAGCGACACCAGTCTTGATGAGATTGTTCAGTGCTCTGTGCTAAAGCCGCGCAGTCCTCTTCTTTCCATTGAAGAGATTATTAGATACTACTATAGCTGCCTGGTTGTTGCAGTATATCGATACAGCCGAAATCTTCACACCAACCATTGGAAGATCGTACATGAGCTCCCAAAGCCATTCTACTTCATCTGCTGCAGCTACAAGTGCATAGAACTCAGACTCTATCGAAAAGCATGAGAGCATCGTCTGCTTCTTCGACTTTCACGATATGGAAGCTCCTTCCATTGAGAAAATATATCCTCATGTAGATCTCTTGCTCTCTTCTTCCGAGCACCAACTAGCATCACTGAAGCCTTCTACCACTGTTGGAACTTCGATGTAGTAAAGTACAAACTTCTGAGTCTTCTTGAGGTATCTCATCACCCTCTTCATAACTTTCCAGTGTTCAACACCTTGTTTACTCGTGAATCTACTCAGCATCCCCACAACAAAAGCAATGTCAGGCCTAGTGGCATTTGTAGCATACATCAAGCTCCCGATGACGCTAGAATACTCTAATTATCTGACACTTTTTCTGGGTTAGGCTTCAATTTCTCGTCACACCTATATGGGGTATCGATCCCTGGAAGATCATGATATCTATAGCGTGTGAGAATCTTCTCCACGTAGTGAGCTTGTGATAGAGCAAGCCCTGCTTCCGTCCAGATTATCTTAATTCCAAGGATGACATCTGCATTTTCCATGTCCTTCATACTGAATTTAGACGAGAGGAACATCTTTTTTCTAGTGACACATTCTTCATCCGTGCCTAGGATTAGCATGTCGTCTACATAGAGACAAACGATGATACATCTATCACCAGCGAACTTTGTGTATACACACTTATCAGTTTCGCTGACCTTGTAGCCATTTAATCTCATAACTTTGTCAAACTTCTCGTGCCACAATTTGGGAACTTGCTTTAGACCATACAGAGATTTCAGCAGTTTGCAAACTTTGTATTCAAGTCCTTTGACGACAAATCCTTCTGGTTGCTGCATGTAAATCTTCTCAGTCAGTTCACCATTCAGAAATGTTGTCTTGACGTTTATCTAATGATTCTGTGAATAGCACCTAGAGCAATCAGCATCCTGATAGTAGTCATCCGTGCAACGGGAGCATAGGTATCGAAGTAGTCAACCCCCTGTATATGAGAAAATCCCTTGACCACTAGCCTGGCCTTAAACTTGTCAACAGTTCCGTCTGCTTTCATCTTCTCCTTTAAGATCCACTTGCATCCGATGGGTTTAGCTTATTCAGGCAGATCGGCTAACTTCCAAGTATTATTAGAAGTTATCGAGTCAAACTCGTCATGGATAGCCTCTTTTCAGAAAATAGCATCTCTTGTCTTCATTGCCTCATCATAGGTAAGCAGACCAGCTTCCACATGATAGGTAACAAAGTCTTCTCTGAAGTCCTGTAAACCCCCTGAATTTTCAAAATTTTAAAAACTGAATTTTTCACAATTTTCTGGAATTTTCTGGGATTTTTCTGTAATTTAAAAACAGGGTTTTAATTATTCAATGATTTTTAAATGATATTAAACAATATTAAAATATTATAAAAATAATATTTTTGGATGTAAAATGAAAAACTGGACTTAGGGCAATTTTTCTGGAATTTATCGGACCCCGGACCTATTTTTTAAATGCCTAAAAAGTATTTATTTAATTATTTATTTAATTAATTATTAATTAATATTATTATTATTATTATTATTATTGTTTTATTTTTAATTTTTATTCTGTTTCTTGGGCCCGGCCCGGCCCAGTGGGCCGAGCCCGTTGTAGCAGCCCAACCCCCATTGCCATAGCGGGTCGGGCGGGTCCGCTCACCCGGAGCCCGCCGCCCGACCCGACCCGCCAGCCTTCACCCCTGTCCCCAGTCACCCACGACCCGATCTTCTCGCCGCCGCCGCGTTTTCCGGCCGGAGAACCGCCCCACGTCCGCCTTCCCCTCCGAATCCCCCGCCCACGTCGCCCCGGCCGAGCCTCGCCCTCGTCCCCTATATATAGCCTCGCCTCCGCCTCTCTTTTCCCCCCCAAACCCTAAGCCCTAACCCCGAGCTCCGGCGGCCGACACCCTCGACCCGCCGTCCAGCGCCTCCACCCTCCAGCGCCTAACCCGACGACCTCCTCCCAGATCCGCCCGCCGCCAACCCCCTAGCTCCCTTCCTCCTCTCTCCTCCCAGCAGCCGAGCCGCCCCGCGTCTCCGGCGACCCGCTGCCCGCCACAGCCCGCGTCCCGAGCTCCGGCGACGCTGTCCCCAGCGCCCCACCACCGTCTGCACCGCCCAACCCGCCACCGGCCGGCCCCAACTCCGGCAGACACCAAACCCTAGCCGTGGACACGTGTCCAGGACACGAGTCGGACACAGGAAACCCCCTTTCCGTGAAACCGCGTTCAGGTATTCGCATTTTGCAACCCTGATCTCCGTTTTCGATTCTGTAAATTCCTACGCGAAGCCTGTATGACCCTCTCGGTGCCCGGACAAACTGTTCGGGGCATCGCGGCCTGTGGCGATCGCACACCGCGATCCAAAAACAGGAAAAACCCAGACCCCGATTCACCCCGGAACTGAGTACGTCCCGCCAAACGGGATGACTTGGTCGCGCGCGGTCTTCACAGATACGTGCGCCTCGTCGATGCGGACGTGTGGGATTTCGCGGAAGCTGATTTGGGTGTGCGTGCACACCGGAATCAACGCGTATCCGCGGACATCGCCCCGTATCCGTCTTTTCTGCAATTCGACCTAACTTCGTGAACACACGTCGGATCGAGACGAAACTTGCGCCATCGGACTCGTAGCGATACGCTGGTCCTGTGGGCCAAGTTTGGTTCGATTCTGAGAACGTTGACGAAATCGCGTGTCGTGGGCCCCACAGGCCCCGCTCGACGGGCGATTTTGTGAACGGCTCATCGGAATTCAATTCTGAAAGTTCCGTTGGGTTCGTATCAGCGTTTCTGACATGTTGACACTAAGTTTGGTGAATTTGGAGACCTTTGATCCGGACGCATTTTTCGGTGCAAAGCGGGCCCACCGGTGGACCCCGTTTTGGCCCGAAATTGCCGTTTCTGCCCTTGTCTCCAAATTGGACCCAAGGACAGGCGTTTCTAGCTGATTGATATTTTCTGGATATGATGGTGATATTTGTTTCAGCAATCGGAGTACCGCCTGCAATTCCAGCTGAAGTCAGAGCCGCAATTGGAACCGGAACCACAGGCAAGTGTACCTTGCCAACCCTGCAGCTTGCTAATTATTTATGCAATAATGGACAAATAAAGCCTGCCAAATCTCAGTAATTCTTGACATAGTACTTTACTTGATTTCTTGTGAATTAAATATAAACATGTTTTAACTGCTTGACCTAGGAGACGTGTGATGTACTTAGTGTCCGATCATAGTCGGGTGCCAACTCCGTACGCGGGGTTGTGTAACGTCACATAGACATGGATATCGAGACCCGATAATTCTCGTACTTGTCCTATCAAGTACACCAGAACCCAGGACACTTGACACTATTTCATGAGACAGAGTCTTCCTGCGACATTCAAGGTGATTCTGTATAGGATGCATGTTATATGACATAGACGTTACATCCTTAGACATTTTGATTCATAGCTACCGGACTTGCTGCATTAGTTATAATCCCGCTGACATGGACATGAGACGTTATGGTCATGGCTTGCGTGATTACATTGGGTGGGGAGAGACACACAGACTACAGGCTGATATTATATATATAACATAGTATATATCATAGTGTAATTCATAGTTATTGCCGCTACCGGCTCCCCGACACAGAGCTTGTAGTGGCTTCAGCCTGAGATCTAGTGCTGCTCTCATATTGCATATCACATAGTTGGTTACTTAGTTTACCCTGCTGATTATCTTATTGCTGCACTGATATTCATTTGGCTTGAGTTTTTCTGTACCTTGCTATGTCCCCTGAGGACCTGGAATGGATGATGTCCCCAGGTACAGCTGAAGAGAACTATCCAGAAGTGTACGGTACCGGAGCACTCCTCAGAACAGAACCAGGAACAGAGGACGAGATAGTGGCCGAAGACTTCTCTTGAGCGCCGGCTTCAACTACTCAGTATTTACATTTTTCCAGCATTCTATTTCCTGTCTTTTCTTAAATGTAACAGAATATTTCTCGGATTTGTTTCCCGAGATAACCTTATTGATATTGCATATCTATTTCCATTGCATTATTTCTGGCAATTAATCTGTGTTATTTCTGTGGATGAGATTAGAAATACCTGAGACTTGTACTTATTACTGCTAGACTACAGCTTAAGCATGCCCTGATGGGTCCATTAAATTGGGTTATCCATCGGTGCGTGCTGCTGGCCATTGCTCACGTGCTCAGTCCCTCGGCATTTTGGGACTGGGGCGTGACAAGTCCTTCGACCTCCTCACTCGCTTTGCTCTCGGCTCAGCAGGTTCTAGTTCAAATATTGTCTCATCAACGATAACTTTTTCTTGGACTACTTCTTTCTAAGAGGTACTTGCCTCGTCTGTGCTAGCAACATTCTCCGGGACATCCGCGAGAATAATATTCTTGTGTCTAGCAAACTTGTCTTCAAAGAATTTTGCGTCGCGATATTCTATGATATGATTAGATTTGATATCAAGGAACCTCTGAGCATCACTCTTATCAGCATAGACCAGAAACATGGTATTCGTAGTTCTCATTCCCAGATTCTGAATCATGAGATCTGGAAGCTTCACATATGCTAGATACCCCCACACTCGAATGACATTCAAGTTGGGTCTGACCTTAAACCAGAATTCATGAGGAGTAATGTCAGATGTCGCGAACGGTACTCTATTCAGAATAAACATAGCCGTAAGCGTTGCTTCTCCCCAGAAGCAGTTTGGAAGTCTTGCTATCAGCAACATAGAGTTCATCATCTCTGTCAGCATCATGTTCTTTCTTTCTGCTACACCAATAGATTGAGGAGAATACGAAGCAGTAGTTTCGTTGATAATTTTATGTTCTTTGCAGAACGATGTGAATTCTAAGGAACAAAATTCTTTGCCTCAATCGCTTCTGAATCTTTTGAGTTGTTGACCGGTTTAACGTTCTGCTTCAATATTGAAGTCCTTGAACTTCTCGAATATTTCGTTTTTTGACTTGAGAAGATATACGAATGCGTACTTCGAAAAATCGTCAATGAAAGTGATGAAATACTCTATTCCGGATTTTGTGGAGAATTGCTTGAAGTCACAGATATCTGAGTGTACCAACTCCAGAAGATCTGTGCTTCGGTTCACTCTTCTGAACGACTTCCTGACGATCTTCGTCTGCGCACAGACTTCACATTTCTCCACCTCCTTACCCCCACATTTGGAGATAAGGCCTAGACTAGACATCTTGTTAATGCGTTTACAATGCACATGTCCTAGTCTATTATGACATAACTCAAGAGAATAATCAGAAGTGGCGACTACATTGATACAAATAGAATGAGTTACAAGCTACAATTTAAACATCCCTTCGCTACAGAAAGCTTTTTCGAAGTATGTTCCCTTGTAGGACATCACCATCTTACCGACATTGATATCCATCCTCAGGCCCGCCTTGCACAACAGACTCCCAGAAACCAAATTCTTGGTGATTATTGGTACGTGCTTTACATTCTCCAGTGTAAGTGACTTTTAAGAAGTCAGCTTCAGCACTACCATCCCGATCCCCAGTACTGCAACTTGAGACTTATCCGCCATCGAGACTTTCTCAGAGGTAGGCTCATACTTGGCGAACAACTCCTTCTTAGAGCACACGTGGCAAGATGCACCAGTGTCCACCTACCAGTCAGTGTCCATGCCATGTGACTCAACCTGCGCAATCATAGCAACTAGGTTAAGCTCACATTGCTCTTTCGGTTTAGGCTTTGACCTGCAGTCGCTCTTGTAGTGACCCTTCTTGCCACAGTTATAGCATGTCACATCAGTCTTCGGCTTTGGCTTGAACTGAGCCGATTTCACCTTCAGTTCGTTGAAGTCCATCTTCTTCTTCTTGTAGGAAAATTTCTACTTCCCTTTAGAGTCACTAGCATGTACCATGTTAGCCTTAGCCAACTGCTTGGACAAGGAGTCCAACTTCAGTTGTCCCATGGCTTCATCTTCAATATGAATCCAGTGAAGAAGATCTTCGAGTTGGATCTCTATCTTCTTACGGTATATGTCAGTCTTAAACCTGATCCAGCCTGGAGTAAGTTTGGTGACGATAGCCCCCACCATAAATTTGTCTTCCTACTTCATGCCCTCTTTCTCCAGTTTCTGCTACATCTTCAGAAGTTTCTTAACTTGTGGTAACATCATCTTCTCGTCCTCAAATTGTAAAGTGAAGAACTTCTCGACGAGATAAATTTTAGACATTTTATCGTCAGTTTTGTAGTGCTTCTAAAGAGATTCCCAGATATCTCTTGCCTTCTCCTTCTTGTTGTAGGACTCCGCCATCGAGTCATCCATAGCATTGAGAATCAACAACCTGCAGAGTTTGTTGTCTTCCTTCCACTTGGAGTGCGCGTCCTGCGCCACATCAACTGCAAGCTCTCCTTCATCTTTGGGAATGGTAGGTTCAAGATCAACCAACACGTAAGCAACTTTGACAGGACACAGATTCAAGGAAATCTTCCTCTTCCAAATGTTGTAGTATTCGCCATCAAAATTCTCAATATTGTGAAAGCTAGTTTCGAGAAGGTTTGAGCGGTTGTCCATTCTAACTCGGATCTTGTCTTGAGATTGTTAGTCCCAAAGTCAGATCAAAGAAGAAGAGGTAGCCACAAAGTAGAGACTCACACAAGGGTTCATCTCTATAAACTCCAGAAGAGAAGTTGGTGCACTGAGATTCATACAAGAGTTCCTCTACAGTGCCACACAACCCCACAGAAGTACTAAACTAGGAACAAGTTACAAACTGACAACCCAAAGAAAATACAAATATAACAAGAATCAGAAAATCATTCTTCTCTTTACATTCGCAGACGCTACACTGATAAGAACGAAAATAAGAACATAAATACAAATAAGGGAACTCTTGCTGGGGTGATCAAAATTACCAGAGCTCAAGGCAAGATTCGCACTATACAACGATCTGTCCCCAGGATCCAGTAAGTTCACACGAGAACTTCTGGAACTCTCTTGGTCAGCTTCGAATCACTCGAAAGATTCCTTTGAAAGGATGCTAACTGCCACCGCAGGTCCTGCTGGTGCTCTCAATTTTTCTCTTTCTCTCTCAATTTTTTTAACTCTTTAATTGAAAGAGGAGAGCATCTATTTAAAGAGGATTTCAGCTTTCATTCCGCATGAGAAAAAAATCAGGCCGCATGCACTGCCTGTGCAGCTGTACTGCACAGAGTAGACAGCACCGTCAGGCGTCGAAAGCTGCAGCCGCATGACATAGAGAGCCACGAGCCGCCTGCGCACTGTACTGCACAGAGCAGACAATGTCGCACTGAGCCGCCAACAGCAGTCTCTGTCTCCTCCATACTTGAATCGCTCAAGCTAACTTGCTGGCCGCATAGCGCATGGCCGCATAGTTCTAGGCTGCAAGGCCCCTGGCCACATGGGCCCCTAGCCGCATGTGCACCGGACCGCATGGGCAGCTAGCCGCATGCGACCCTGACCGTATGCACCTATTGTCACGCCCAGTCCCAAAATACGTAGGACTAGGAATACGTAACATGCCAGCTACGCATTCGACTAGACTCCGATCTGATTCGAATACGTATAAGCTGTACTAGAATGGTCACTATCTATATAATCAAGTAAATATAAATATCTATGCCTCAATCCACAATGAACGGAATATACAAGAATAAGCTACATGTGTTAAAGTCGGTCGCCAGTAACACATAAGCTCGAATAAACTCGAGAAAGGAATATGAGTCTATAAAACTAGGCTATATCAGCAGATGAATAAATAATATAAATAATAACCATGACTCCGGAAGAAATGATATAAGTACCTGGCACAAATTCCTGCAAGACTAAGCAACACACATCAACAACTCCAGGCAAGCTCCCCAACGATCTATGCTGCAAAACTGGTAAGAGACCAGGTCCTCAGATGGACGTAACAAGGTATAAGAAATAACATGCCAAAATAAGTGCAGTATATAAAATATATCAATAGGGCAAACTATGTAACCATCTTATGTGAAATGCAATTGAGAGCATTAATCATACTCAAGCTGAAACTACTACAGGCTCTGTGTCGGGAAAACCCATAGCAGCATTTATTATATCGAAAGGCCAGAACTTGTGCTAAAGCTCTGTTCAGAGTCTAAGGCACCTCCAGAAAACTACATGTATATAATATAATCAGCCTTTAATATGGTAATACTCTCCCCACCCAATGTAATCACACGTCTTATGTCCATGACACGCAAGATCATGACCTTATAGCTATTGCAGCGAGTCATAATGATAGATATGCATATATAATATCTATGTCACGAATCCGGTAACCTATACAGAATCACCATGAATAACTCAGAAAAGATTATGTCTCATAAATAGTGTCAAGTGTCCTATGGTATGACGTACTTGATAAATCAAGCACGAAAATAGGATCGTAATATCAACTCTCTAGGTGACGTTACGCGACTCCGCGTACGACGTCGATACCCGAATCTTGTTCGGACGCTAAGCAACGTCTCACGGTCTTAGGTTGAACAGTTACATCACAGAGGTATATATATATAGAAATAACTCAAGTAAATAATATAACAGGAACTACTGCAAGTTGGCAAGGTACACTTGCCTAGGGCTTGAACTCCTTCAGTTGCTCCGGTGTATATGGAATCTTCAGGAATGCCTCCAGATGCTGAAACAAACATTACCATCATTTCCAGAAGATATGAAATAGCTAGGATTGACTATCCATAAGTCCAATTTGGACACAGAGGCAAAATTGACAGTTTCTGATCAAAGCGGAGTCCACATGTGGCCCACTTCGCACCGAAAAGCGTGTCAGAGACAAAATTCTCTAAAATTTTCAAACTTAGTGTCTACAAGTCCAAAACGATGATACGAACCCAACGGAATATCCAGAACTGGACTCCGGTGAGCCGATCACAAAATTGCCCGTAAAGTGGAGCTGTGGGGCCCATGATGCGGGGTTTCGTCAACGTTCTCAGAATCAAACCAAACTTGGGTCACATGACCAACGTAATGCTACGAATCCAATGGCATAAGTTTCGTTACGAAACGACAAGCACACACGAAGTTACAACGAGTTTCAGAACAGGCCCAATACGGGATATTTTCGACGGATACGCGTTGATTCCGGTGTGCACGCACATCCAAATCAACTTCCGTAAAATCTCACACGTCCGTATTGACGATGCGCACCTTTCTGTGAAATTTGCATGCGACCAAGTCGTCTCGTTTAGCGAGACGCACCCAGTTCCAGAAAAAATTGGGTTTTATAAACCAAGTTTTTGGTCGATTTCACCTGCGAATAAAACACAATATACAACAAAATAAAATATACTAATTACAGGATCTTAATCTCTGTTATGTTGTTTAACTAACTGTTCAAACAGAATTCAAAAATATTAAACAGGTTGGGAGTAAAATGGCCGTGAACATGTGAGTTCGGGACGATTTCTGAATTTCAGAAAATGGGTTATTTTTCTATTTTTGCGTCGCGGTTTGCGACCGACACAGGACGCGATACCCTAAACTATTTGCACAGGTTTCGAGAGGGTCACGAGGTCTACGCGTACGATTTGACAAAATAGAAATTGGATCTACGTACAGGAAGTTACGCGAGCGGAAAAGGGTATACCTCGCTGTTGATCGTGCACTGGGAGGGTCGCAGCGAGGCATGGCGGCTGTGGTTGTTGAGCCTGCGGCTGCTGGGGGCCGTGGGGGTCGTCGCCGGCTGCCAGGAAAGCTGCGGGGGCGTCGGGGTCACGGCGGAGGTCGCCGGGGGAGCTTGTCGGCCGTAGTGGCGGTGGGTGTGAGGGTGGTGTCAGTGGCTTGATGATGGCGGTGGTGGTGGTAGGCTTTATAGGGAGAGAGGAGGCCGAGCGGGGGGGGGGGGGGGGGTATGTGGAGGTGGCCACGGCGGAGTCGGGGCCGGTCGTGGGGCGGGGTCGTGACCGGGGGAGTCGGGGAGCGGGGGTCGTGGTCGTGGGAAAGGGGGGGGGGGGGAGGATGGGTTACTGTGTATTAAGAAAACGGGTCGGGTCGGTTGGGTTTAGTTCGGTCGGTTGGGTTCGGTTCGGTTCGGTTTGGTTTAATCCAGTTTATTCCGGTTTAGTCCGGTTTAATTAAAACATTAGTTTTTAACTAATTAAAAATAGTTTTTGATCCCAATAAATTCCAGAAAAATTGCACAACAACCAATAATTAATTATAAACCTAAAAATATAATTTTTGTAATATTTTAATAATTAGTTTAATACATAAAAATATTATATGAAGGACATTTTTAATAATTAATTAAAAATTACCGAAAAAATCCAGAAATTTTATTTTTTAAAATTTTTTAAAAAAAGGTTGTTACACCTATGGCCGCATGGGCACCAGACCGCATGAGCACCTGACCGGATGGCCCCTGGCCGCATGGGCACCTGTCCGCATGGGCACCTGGCCGTATGGCTTCACGAAGCATGCGTCCGAGCAAGCAACCGTGCGTGAAACTCGCGCATAAAAGGAGCGCACGAGCGTCATGCGACGTCGACCACCTGTCCGCATGGGTACCTGACCGCATGGCCCATGTGCTAAGTGCAAAGTGCGCCAACAAAGCGCCACTTTGTGTCCCTGAGCTCGAGTCCGAGTCGCTAAGCCCCTTTGGGACTTAACTCCTAAGAGAAACTTCTCAAATGTAGTGACAAAATAAAAATTGTCATGATGGGGTTCACACTTAATCTCTCTAGGAAAGTCAATCCACATAGACCACCATTCCATGTATATATATCAATACTAAGCAAAGCTATATATTGAGATATGCACATTGGTGATTTTTTAATGTGGAACTAAAACTACCAAAGCAAAGTAAAAAACACCAACATATTTTCCGTTTTCTGCTACCTTTTGTGTTAGTGTTCTCCAAGTATAGATGATGAACTATTTCATTATGCTCTGTTTAATGAAAGGGTGGCTATTTTCCCAACTTATCAAAATAGAATCAATCTACACCCAGAACAAGAAAAAGAATCGAGTTAAAGATGAAGTTCAACCTTGTTGAAACCAAAAATCCAAATACGAGGAACAATGTTGTACTAACCTAGAACAACGAATGATGTTTTCATCGAAGAAATGCTTTTGTTTTGTTTTAGAGGGTCTAACACGATTCTGCTTTGGTGTTGACAAGCGCTATTGTTCTCCTTATAGATGCAGTTGGTTTGTGTGACGAGGATGACAAGATCTCTTAGGCAAGGTATGAATTCCTAACCTGTCACTCTGAGTTACGAAAGGCAGCACAGTATCAGTATATCGGCAGTATACTGTCGGTTAAACATTTTCGACTTTTTTTGTTGTCGTTTCGTTGCCGTTTCGCTGCATTGAAGGAGAGAACTTTTGGAGAGAAAAAAAAAAAAAAAAAAAAAGAGATTTGACAGCTACATTTTACGAGAAAACTTTTGGAGAAAAGAGAGGAGATTGACGACTACATTGAATGAGAGGCAAAGGACAAGTAATTTTTTTTTTTTTTTTCTCTTCGAAAGTCTGTAATCTGTTTTTATCGTCTAAGTAGTTGTGGTGTTCCGAGTGGATCGGTAAAAAGTTTGTAAATGTCATTATACTACAACTCAATAGTAAAAGCTTTTTCAGGATTAGACTTCGATCGTCCCGTAATTTTTGTCGTAAGATTTTTACGTCAAAAATTGATGTGTGTCTACTACGTTTGACTTTTGTGTGATA
Organism: Iris macrosiphon; assembly: GCA_036927795.1. Lineage (NCBI taxonomy): Eukaryota > Viridiplantae > Streptophyta > Magnoliopsida > Asparagales > Iridaceae > Iris > Iris macrosiphon. The sequence goes on along the minus strand of JAYESA010000007.1, from coordinate 1,128,087 downwards.
TTGACAATTTTATTATTGTGTATTTTTAACTCTCGCAGTCTTCTTAATCTGGGAAAATGATTTTCGCATTTCATTTCCAACATGTAGAAGAAGAAGGGAGGGGATTTCCATCTTTGGTGCGAATGAATGGATCTCATCTCATGTTCTCTTCTCTTTTTCTTTTGAATCGTGTACAAATTTATACGATAGATAGTTACCGGGAAAAAGAAGAAGTGAAGATCATAGTTTGAGGAATGATCCTCATCATTCTATGGCTTCCAGCTTTTGTTGGTTGCACCTGATCCTGAGCTCAATCTCAGTCTCAATGACATCTGAACTATACACGTAGAACTTGGTCACTCCTATGTACAAGAGAAGATTGATTGCGCTAAGAATGGCAAACAATCCATAGTAGTAGTCTATACGTGAGGTGTTCAGATTGTTCTGTATCCATCCCTTCCTCCCGCCCTTCTTCGTCGCGTCCGACACCGTCTTCAGAATGAAGCTACTCAGGAAGTTTCCGACACCCAAGCTGGTGGTGAAGTAGGAGGTGCCCAGGCTCTTCATCCCCTCCGGCGCCTGGTCGTAGAAGAACTCCAACTTCGCGACCTCCACGAAGGCGTCGGCGACCCCCATCAGAGCGTACTGCGGCAGGAGCACGAATATGGACAGAGGAACGATCGTCTTCCCGTCGAAAATCTTCTCCTTTGCTATAACACCAATCCTCTTCCTCTCCGCCGCGACCGCAACCAGCATTATGATGACGTGCATGGCCAGGCCGATCCCCATCCTCTGCAGCATTGTGATCCCTCTCGGGTTCTTCGTGTACCGCCTGGCCGCGGGCACGAAGACGCGGTCGTAGATGACTATGGTGATAAGCATGAAGACGGTGACGAAGGCCGCCAGGCTGGCGGCCGGGATCTTGAAGTGGGGACCCATGCTCCGGTCCAGGGTGCTCCCTTGCTTGACGAAGAGGGTCAGGATTTGCGCAGGCACGCAGCTCGGTATGAGCGTGACGGCTAGGACCGGCAGCATCTTGATGACTTGCTTGGTCTCTTCTACTTGAGTCACGGTGCACCACGTCCATGGCGATCGCGGGCCGCTCTTGACCGCAGCCTTGTCCAGAAACCTGCAATCGTAAACCAAGACGAGAGATTACTATTGAAAGAGAATCAAGACTCACCACTGTCACACGTGATAACTTTGAGTCAACCAGAGACGCGAACCTCAGGGAAGAAGTGTAGTCTACCCTGAAGGTATTGAACTTTCTGTACTCCTCCAAATCCAACTCGTAGAGCTCCTTCGGATCGGACGGTACCGGTACCTTCCATTTCCTTACGGCTGCAACAAACACCTGACCCATTCTCGTGAGCGGACTCCCCGAGGCCACCTTGTGCCTGTAGAAAGGCGTCCCGACCATGAAGATCGCGAGGGAGACGACGAGGCCGACGGTCGGGAGCCCGTACCCGATGGCCAAGCCCTTGTTGTCCTGGATGTAGACGAGGAAGGTGAAGGCGAAGAGGGTGCCGAAGAAGATGCTGAACATCCACCAGTTGAAGAAGGAGAGCTTCTGGGCGCGCTCCTTCGGCTCGAAATCGTCGAACTGGTCCGCTCCCATGGTAGATATGTTCGGTTTCGTGCCGCCGGTCCCAACTGCAATTATGTAGAGCGCGGCGTAGAAGATGCCGACCTGGAACGAAGTTGCGTGGGTGCAGTCCGTGGCTTCCGGCGAGGGGCACGACGGAGGCCTCAACGACGGCAATGAAACAGTGAGAGTCAGGAGGCCCATACCCTGTTCAAATTCCGAGTTCGGCATGAGACTACATTTGTGCATGAACTAGATGCAACGTTGCACGAATACGAAAAAATGGTGTTGTATCCGTATCGTGTCCATGTTCGTGCATCATAGGTGACTACACTGTACCTATTTAAAAATGTCCGTATCCCATATCCATATACGTATCAGTACATGTATCCTTATTCATGCATACATGTATCAGTATCCATGTTCATGAATGATAGGTGACTATACTATCTATTTTGAAAATGTATGTATCCCATATCCATAAACGTATCCGTATCCGTATCCGTATCCGTATCCGTGCAACACAGATTAGACATTTACCAATCTTGTCATTTCATTCTATTAAGTTGTTATATGGTTGCAGAATAACTAGGAGGGAGGTAGGATCAAATGGTATTGAAATTAATTCATACAGAAGATATGTACCACTATGTATATCACAGACGATATCACGAAAGTCCAGTATCGGCCGAGGTGAGCATCAGCAATGTAGGCGCCTAGGATCGGCGTCAGCCAGACCGTTCCTCCCCAGTTGGTGACGTTGTTCGAAGAAGCAACCGTGCCTTCGTGGAGCTTCCCCGTAAGGTACACAACCAGGTTCGCCGCGATCCCATAAAACGCCATTCTTTCAAATATTTCGTATCCTGAAGAAAGAACCCCCAACTTGATATCACTTGAAACCATGTAACTTATTGTAACTGTTAAGAATTTCAGGCGAAGATACATAAAAATTAATTGATGTTCGCCAAGTATCAGAGTGAATACCTACTATAAAAGAGCAAGCAGTCCACCTCCCTCCCTTGGATCGAACGAACGGTCTTCCCTTGAGATCCACGGTCCCATCCTTCGTGAACTCGTCTTCGGAAATTGTCCTGCCCTGACCTCCTTCCTCCCCCATTAGGGTTAAAACTTAAGAGTTCAGTGGAAGTGAGGAATTGTGTGACAAAAGAGCTAAGGTAGGTTATTTATAATCATGCTTGGTGCATGATGTTAACCTCTTTCCTATATGACTAATATTACAATGTATGCAGGGCTATGTTGTCTTGGCTTTCAAGTTGTCACATACTGTATCAGAATCAAAATCAAAATCAAAATCAAAATCAATCTAAATACGGCTGGATCTTTAGTAGTCCAATCGGTTTTTTTTTTGGTTTTTTTTTTTTGATTTTGTACTTCTTTAAAGCAAGGCCGGCGCAGGAGGTTGGATTATCTTAGTCGAAGCTAAATTTGGTTACTCCTTGATCCGATCTCTTGTGAGGTGCTTTTTTATCTTCTAGGGGTCACTCGCTCGCGACCCTGATGTCTTGCAGGTCATGCTAGACTTGAAGGGTTGTCCTAAGCATAGACGTTGCCCAAATATGAAGTCTTGTCGATCGATCTTACCCCTGGACCAGTCCTGCTTTCAAGTGATCGCGCCATCGTTCTCGTGTTTTGATTGGTATTTCGTAACTTGAGGACACACTCAAAGTCTCCTAACCTCATAGTTCTGAAAACATTGCAGTTTCGTTTTTTGCTTAAAAGTTTCCGGCACTTGTTTTTGTGACACGATCAGGAGCCACATAACTGACACGGATACAAACATGGAGAGAGTGACGGCATAATCTGTTGGAAATCAAGTCTACTGAAGGGGGCAGAGTTCGGTCCGAACTCGGTCCTTGGCCGAGTTCGGGCCGAACTCGGTGTGGTGTTCCAGAACCTCAAAACCGAAGTCGGTCCGAGTTCGGTGTCGGCGGCGGATGCTCGAATTTTGGAGTTTTTAGATTATATTTTGTACCGTTGGATGCTAGTGGACGGCTGGATCTTATGGTTGACTATTTTTAAGATTTTCTAACCCTAAAATAGGTTTCTCATCCTATAAATAGGGAGGAGGGTGGAGGCACAAAGGAGAAACACAAGTTGGAGATGGGGTGCTCGTCCACAGAAAATCTAAGAGAAAGCTCGTACTTTTCTCTTAGGACTTCGTCATCCAAGACAGAAGGAAGAAGGAGATCTAATCGAGGAGTCGTCAATTTCGGTTAGGGAGATTGCTACGGGTTGGTGAGTGATTTCAATTGTAATCTTCTGTCTTTCTTCTTGAGTGTTGTGAGGGGGTTGAACCTATTAGGGCAAAGGGTTTCAACATTAGTTTTTTGCAATCTTGTAATTTTATCTGAGCTATAAAGGTTGGAATTTATCCAGGTGACGTAGTCACCATCATATACTTGTCTTCATCTGTGCTTGGTGTTCGTAGATTGGTTGGTCATCTCAGGTGGGTTGGCAAAGCGCTTCTTCCGCTGCACGACCAACACGTTGTATCAGAGCGCACGTGTTCCCAACAAGTGGTATCAGAGCCAGGTTCTTCTCAAGAGGGAAGGTGCAACTATGTCAGATAAACACTCGTATGATCACCCTCACAGAGAAAAACTAGAAGATTTGGAAGCCAAGGATAGAGGAACTACTCTGGTGCAAGGACTTGCATGGTTTGTTGGAGGGCGACAGCGCAAAGCCGACGGACAAAGGTGCTGATGACTGAAAATGACTGGATCGAAAGGCTATTAGATTCATCTGTCAATGGCTGGACGACTTAGTACTTCACCACGTGTCCATGAAGAGTTCTGCAAAAATATTATGGAAGAAGCTGCATTCGTTGTACGAAAGGAAGACAGCTGGGCAACAAGCCGTTTCTGATTCGCCAACTCGTCAACTCGAAGTACACGGAGGGTGCACCGGTGGAACAACATCTGAATGAGGTTCAGAGCATCATCAATCAGCTGTCTGCGATGAAGATGATGATTGAGGATGAGCTTCAGGCCATTCTGCTTTTGAGTTCTCTGCCGGAAAGTTGGAAGACGTTGGTGGTGTCAATGAGCAACTCTGCTCCTAATGGAGTTGTCACAATGGAGGAAGTCAAAAGCAGCTTATTAAATGAGGAGATCCGGCATAAGCAAGTAAAATTGTCACATGAGTCTGCTCTGGTGTCTTCCTACGGGAAGGGAAGATCCAAGTCACAGGCGAGGATATAAAAAGTTCTCGGGATCTTGCGATTGTGAACCGCAAGGAGGGGTGCTATCACTGTGGCAAAAGAGGTCATATCAAGAGAAACTAGATGAATCTCAAAGCTGAGAAGGCCAAAGGCAAGGATGATCAGGAGGATCTCACGGCTATTGGAGATCTCATCATCGCAGCAACCGACGCAGAGAAATATTGTGGCATGTGTCATGATGACGACTGGGTCATGTTCACGGGGGCGTCATATCACGTCACTCCATATAGGAGGATCTTCACGTCATACCACGACGACAAGTTTGGACGTGTGAAGCTGGGCAACAAGGGAAAGGCTGCCGTTGTAGGCATAGGTGATGTGCACTTGACAACGGAGCATGGTGAGAAGTTCGTTCTCAAGGATGTGCGACATGTACCGAGTTTGCGCTACAACTTGGTTTCGGTAGGGAGGCTGGCGGATGATGGCTGTCGCAGTTTATTTGGGGACAAAGATTGGATGCTTACGAAGGGTTCCCAGCAGCTGGCTCGAGAAGATTTGTGTTGTGGCATGTACAGGCTCAAGCCGCTAAGGTGTACAGGCAGGACACAGACACCTGATGGAGTCTCGAGGGGTATTCGACAAGAGGTGGATCATCGAAAACTTGTCTTGGAGGGGCTTCGAAATACTTTGAGGGATATAGATGATTCGGTTCGTCGAGACAAAGCGACGGATGATGATGAGTCAAAGATTGAGGGTCGGTCTGTCGGTCCCATGACAGATGGTCAGTCTCTAGGTGGGGGTTGTTCCACGAATCCGGTTTTGGCGACGGGTGATTTGCCAAAGCTTCACGGAGCGACATTGGTTTCAGCAGTTCGAGGCCAAGGAGGATATCAAGGTTTACAGCAAACTCAATCTGAGGCAGGAACATCATCATTCACACAGTTCAGGGGAAGCTTTGGGTCATCGACGACATGTACAGTGTGTGATGTTCTGCTCGAGGACGCATGTGTATGGGAGATCTTCAAGTTCGAACATGAAAGTGGGCAGATTCAGGAGTTCAAATCAGGAAGAATCGCACCGTCCGCTTGGTTGGGCCAGCCAAGGGTGAAGAAGCTCGTCGGAACGTTAACACGTTTCGATGGAAGTCGGGGACATGCAACCAAGACTCACGGTGAGACTGATCGTCAGAAATTTCGGTCTTGGCCGTGTTATTGATATCGGGAGGATCCCAGTGGTACATGCGGTGCTACACATGGCAGCTAGCATCGACGTGACGGTCGAGGAGCTGGAGATGACGGAAGATGCAAAGCAACTCGGAGGATCGGAGATCGGTGGCATGGGGGAGCAAAATTTCTATCGCGGGACGACAGACATGGAGTCCAGTTGAGGAGTCATGGAGCCAACACCTATCATTAGACTGGAGAGGGAGATTGTTGGGAATCAAGTCTGCTGAATGGGGCAAATTTTGGTCCAAACTCGGTCCTTGGCCGAGTTCGGGCCGAACTCGGTGTGGTGTTCCAGAACCTCAAAATCGAAGTCGGTCCGAGTTTGGTGTCGACGGCGGCTGCTCGGGTTTTAGAGTTTTTAGGTTATATTTTGGACCGTTGGATGCTAGTGGACGGCTGGATCTTATGGTTGGCTATTTTTAGGGTTTCCTAACTCTAAAATAGGTTTATCATCCTATAAACAGGGAGGAGGGTGGAGGCACAAAGGAGAAGCACAAGTTGAAGATTCGGGATGCTCGTCCACAGAAAATCTAAGATAAAGCCCGTGCTTTGCTCTTACGATTTCGTCATCCAAGACAGAAGGAAGAAGGAGATCTAATCGAGGAGTCGTCAACTTCGGTTAGGGAGATTGCTATGGGTTGGTGAGTGATTTCAATTATAATATTCTGTCTTTCTTCTTGAGTGTGGTGAGGGGGTTGAACCTATTAGGACAAAGAATTTCAACATTAGTTTTTTGCAATCTTGTAATTTCATCTGAGTTATAAAGATTAAAATTTGTCCAGGTGACGTAGTCACCGTCATATACTTATCTTCCTCTGTACTTGGTGTTCGTAGATTGATTGGTCATCTCACGTGGGTTGGCAAAACGTTTCTTCCGCCGCACAACCAACAGAATCTAACTGCGACAAGTGCAGTGGATCTCTATTTCTTGGCTTGAAAACTGAAATTGCTCGGATTGGTCATTTTACCAATCAATAAGAGAGCCTAAGAATGACCTCTACCGCTTGCTTCTTCTTCTTGTTGCCTTTAAGAGGAGAAATGCAAAAAACTTGTCATCTAATCAAGAGAGTGGCATGTGTTGGTAACATAGTCTAATATTGAAATTGAGATGCTCCATACTTGATATCAACATCTTGCAGCTATTCATATGTTTTCTTCTTCATTTCATTTTCATGCCTTGTTATCTTATTCTTTTTTATGGAAGTTACCTTATCTTTACCTTACCTGTACATTTACAACAGGTACACAACGTTGTGAGGGGACAGCTTTACTTACAACCATACGCATGATAGTAGGCCGGTCAATTTGTCCGGTAGACTATTTGGCACTCCTATTTCCTTTAAGTAAAAAAATAAAATAAAATAAAAATAAAAATAAATATAAATGAGCTGGTATCTACAAACTTCGTACACCTTACAAGCCTTTTCTGTAACCGAGAACTAACAAAGTCCACATCAAAATATAGCAAGTTACAAAAACTAAGGACATGTCTATGAACTCCTTACTTCTTATGTCTATGGCAACTCCTTTTTGCGAGGATTCCAAGAAATTTCAGCCCATATTTTTCCTGAGTTTTCTGAAACTATTGAAGATTAGAATTAATTATATAAAACATCAAATTTATAGGTTAGAAAAAGGGTCAATAGTTTTGAATTTGTACTATGGACAAGATCGACAAGTTGAGAGATTTCATCAGAAGGCAAACCAAGCGTTAGTTGGAAGAGTCATAGCTTCTTTTTCTTTTCTTTTAGATGCAAAGAGTCATAGTTGATGGCATGCATAGCTTTATTAGCGAATGGTCTTCGCTTGTTCATGACAAAAATTAAAATGGTATCATTTCTTAAAATTATATATAAAAAAATTGGATTTTTTAAAAGATTAAACCCATAACATTTTACATAATTTTTTTTTTTTGAATTTTCGGCATAACGTTCGGGATCCGACGTAACGCTCGTACGCCAGGGTCTTATACTCTTCTCGGTAATCACAAGAGCCACTCGAGTACGGTACCTTTTACATAACTGATGTAAGTGAAACCAACTTTTCTAAATAAGCTATTATGTTATGTTGTATGAGACTAATATTTAAAATATGTTTTATATATATATATATATATATATAAACTTTTGCTGATGTTTGTCAAAATTTTGGGTCCTGAACGATTGTTCGATTTGTCTTGGATCAGGTCAGGACGACCCTCTTTATTGTTTCATCTTATCTCGTTTAAGATTGTATCTTGTATTTCCTCCATAAAATTTTTCCACTCATCTAAATGATTATATATTTGAAAGTCACTCACATAAATGATATACATTAATGCTTTCAAAATTGTTGTTTGACATGCGTGCGTGCACAATCGGTGCACGCGCACGGCCGAGATCGCCGGAGCGTCGCCACCAAGCGTCCTCCACCGCCTTCCTCACCCTCCCTCCCTCTTGCTCTGTCGCCACCGTTGTCCGCGCGCATGCACTGACTGCGCACGTGATTGTGCCAAATGGTAAAGTTGGCTTTTTATAACCTTTTGATTTATGGTAGTTCTTACAGAGATGCAGTAGAATTCTTCTACTATGTAGAATAGTATAAAATTTGTGAACTTACATATACACAATTGATGCCAATATCTTTCCCATGAAATTTCTCATTACGGTCTCATTTGGCTCTCTCTACCGCATCCATCTATTAGGCTACGAAGTTTTGCTGACGAATCCCTCCTATTAACAACATTCGAATCTTCAATATCATCCTTGATCACTGCATCAATCGATTTGGTAAGCTCTGCTCTGTATGTATAAATCCTGCTCAGGAACAGAAAGAGGACGAAATTTAGGAAGCAAAGGCCCGTCAGGAACCCGTAGTAGTAGTCCAAATGCGAGACGTTGAGATTGTTCAACACCCACCCCTTCCCGCCATTTCTTTTCGTGACGGCAGAGACAGCCGTCAGGAGAACGCTGCTGAGGAAGTTGCCCACCCCATGGGCAGTTAGGAAGTACGAACTGCCGAGACTCTTCATGCTCTCCGGCGCTTGGTCGTAGAAGAACTCCATGCACCCGGCCATGAAGAACCCGTCGGCCACCCCCATGAGCAAGTACTGCGGGAGCAACACGAATATCGTGACGGGAACCGGCAGGACCAGTCCGTGGCTTTTCGCGACGCTTAGCCTGCTCCTCTCCGTCAAGGAAGCCACTACCATCGTTATAACCTGGATGAAAAGCCCGACGCCTAACCTTTGGAGGAGCGTGACCCCCCTCGGGTTTTTCGTCCACGATCTAGCGAACCCGACGAAGCAACGGTCGTAGATCGCGACGGTTGCGAGCATGGGGAGCGTCATGAACGCCCCGAGGCTCGCCGGAGGGACCTTGAAGTGGCCCAGGCTGTGGTTCAAGGTGGCGCCTTGCTTGACGAAGAGGGTGTGCGTTTGGGCGATCATGGTGCATGGGAGGAACATCGTGAAGAGTATCGGGACCATTCTGAGGATTTGTTTGGTTTCCTCCACTTGGGTCACCGGAGAGAGCGCCCATGGAGTTGCAGGGCCGGATTTCACTGCAGCTTTGTTGAGGAACCTGGTGGGTGGCCAATGTAGGACTCGACGGTTAGGAACACAACTTAAAGCGTTCAGACGTTTTTTGCATCTAAATTTTATAATGCTCGATTCTGGCATCGCAATTTTATGGATCAATTGATATTATCCCCGTGTTAGATGTATGATATTGAGATTATTCCCATGTTAGATCAAAAGTCGAGAAAATTTTCCTGAAAGTGTCGCTATTTATTCTCAAAGTATCGTTATTTTACTCAATAGCGACACTTTCAATAGGAGGGTAATCTCAATATCCTACATCTGACAGGAAGGTAATATCAATTGACCCTTTTATAAATTACCCTTTCATCAATTTTGAAAACACGTTGAAAACACTTCAGAAGCATAACTTGCGATACAAAACATAGTTTCTAATATCGGCCGGTACTTATACGGTTTGACATGTTCCGATCCAATACCAACTGATATCCGATACTGACCGATAACGATATTGAGGGTCTCTTTTTCAGTCAATTCGGCAAAAAAAAAAATTGAATGAAAAATGACCAATCATTAAGGATGTAAAATTAAATATAGTAAGGTTGTAAAAGCATGTAAAAGAAGAAAACTTATCTATCTCATGTAAACCAATTGACAATAGTGACTACTATTTCATTTAATTTCAAATCTGCTAAGAAATAATCCAGAAAATACTGAAAATTATGCCTAAATAAATAATATATACTTTCTAAAATATTAATAACTTGTTAATAAATATTTGCTTTCCGATATAAAAAAAATTCGTTACTATGATCTGAAACCGCCGATACTACCGACTCCGTCGATTCCGATACTCATAGGAATGGTCCGATACAGATTTCGATATCGATACTGTGAACCATGGAACAAAAGTGCAATTTAAATACTTGTCTTGCCATATATTCTTTTGAAGCAGTTCCGATATGCTTCAAAAGTGTAATTTATAAAATTTGAAAATCAAAATTGAAAAATAAAAAGTTAAGTTGCCGAAAATGTCAATATATTGAAACTATGTTAAGAAAAAAAACCTCATAGAAGAAGTGGAATCAATCCTAAATCTTCCTTCTTCTTCATACACCTCCAAATCCAACTCATGGAGCTCCTCATCATCTTCAGGTACAGGAACCCTCCGTTTCCTCAACGCGGCCACTATGACTCTAGCCATACTTGTAAATGGACTAGTCCCTCTAGGAGGCTTGTGTCTGTAGAATGGAGTTCCGGCCAAGAAGACCACCACACCGACGACGATGCCGACTGTCGGTATGCCGTAGCCGATCGTCCACCCCACATTGTCCTGCAAGTAGACCAGGAAGGTCTGCGCGAAGAGGGTTCCCAGGAAGATGCTGAACATCCACCAGTTGAAGAAGGAGAGCTTGCGGGCCCTCTCCCCGGGGTCGAAGGCGTCGAACTGGTCCGCGCCTATCGTCGAGATGTTGGGCTTGGCTCCTCCGTTTCCCAGTGCGAGTATGTACAGTGCGCCGAAGAATACGCCCAGCTGGAGTGTGGAGGCCGGCTCGCAGTTGCCTGTACATGGTGTTGGCTTTAGAGGCGAGACCGAGACTGCTAGGGTTAGCAGGCACATTCCCTGTCGAAAATGTAAAAAGTCATACAACTATGAATATATATAGATGGATAACGGATCCATATCTGAATAGAAGAAAGAATATGTACCTGCAAAGGAGAAGATATCCGTATCCGTACACTAAAAAAATCCGTAAAATAGTGACGAAAATTTCCGTCGCCCTTTGACATATTCCGTCGCTAAATAGTAATAGTGAAGGAACAGTGACAAAAAAAACTCGTTGCTAGTTAATATGTCGCTGTCACTCGATGAAACAACGACGGAATAGCGACTGAAATTTCCGTCGCTACAACATCGACTATCTAAGCGACGATAACAACGAGTAACTATACGTATGTATAGGAAATACATAAAGATAAAATTAAATCTAATTCTAAATCTAATCATATCTTAACATAACCGATAGATGAGCTCAAGGGCTATAGCTTATTGTAGTTACCAAGAAATAGATGGCTGATCCGGCGAGGAACGTCCAGTATCGCCCCAGATAGGCGTCGGCGACGCAGGCTCCTAGTATCGGCAGAAGCAACACAGTCCCGGTCCAGTTTGTAACGTTGTTCGCGGCTTCGACCGTCCCTTGATGCAGTCTGTTAGTCAAGTAGAGCACCAGATTTGATGATACCCCGAAGAATGTCATCCTCTCGAACACCTCATAAACTACAGGTTCATAGATAGCAATCAGACTAATTAAATAGTTCACTCATCACAACATATATATTGGTTGAGCATAGAACATTACCAACTATAAAAGAGCAAGCAGTCCAACCTCCTCTTTTGGATCTGAGGATTGGGTTTCCTCTCAAATCCACAGAGCCATCCTTTGTGTATTCATCTAATTGAGCTTTCTCTAATTTGTCTTCCATTTTCTCTCTCTCTCTCTCTCTCTCTCTCTCTCTCGTGCTTAACTAGTTACTAACCCTTCTAAATTGAACATATATACAAGGGTCGATTCTGGGCTAGCTACTCCCGAGTTACGTATCGTTTGCGTGTAAGTGCTATGTGCGTGCAACTCCAGCTTTACTCAAATCATATATTTATCAATTTACACAGCGTAGATGGGGAGCCAACGCTAATGTGAGTGTGACATTGGAATTTTGACCCAGATTCTGGATTATGTATATTCTTTTAGTTCCACACTATGATTGTGACAAAGTCCATTATGGAGTACGCACTGTTAGATTTTAAATCTATATGATTCAACAAAGCATCCTTTCTTTTAGTCCCACATGGGAAAGGAGAAGTCATTCTCCTTTCCATATATTGCTTTACCCCTCTTAGTGGGTAAGTGGGCTTTGTAGGGGATGGGCTAGATCTCATCCAACCCGCGAGCGGGTGCGCGATTTAATGCGCGTTTTTACGCGTTTATTATTCGCGCACTTAGCACTTTGCACGCTTGCGCGCCGCGGAACGGACAAGGGTAAAAAGGTAATTTCAAAACTTATTTTATTTTATTTTTATTTCCGTTGATTTGGTCTGGTGGGTTACTGGTCTTCCGCGGAACCGTTCTCACGTAATCCCGTTACGGGAAGAGTGGGATAGGTTACGTGGGAGATATATCCAGGATCGTGATCCTGAGATCTGCAGAACAGAAATCAGTTTTTCCTTCTCTCTCTCTCGCTCTCTGTTCGAAACGAAAGAACGATCGTACAGAGACGGAAACACCAGAACCTTAATTCCTCCGTCAAATCTTTCTTATTCGGGCAAGGTTGTGATCGTTCGTGGGATTCGCCACCGGGTGCACGGTGAAGTGAATCGAAGGATTCGTTGTATCTCGGGGATAGATCGCCAGGAACCCACTGCACTGTTCGTGGGGCGAAATTCTATTCTAAGGACAGCGTGTAACGTGCCTCGAATCCTATACTATTTCTTGTCTTTAATTTTACATCTTCCTCTCTGCATTATTTAGGGATTTTTCCAACAATCTTAGAATAGAATTTTCCTGTTTCGTAGCTTTTGTCTACTTTCTATTTTCTGTTTGTGAAAATTTCTATTTGCATGATGAACACCACCGTAGAAGATCTGTCCACCAATATTCATAACTCCTCCAAACCGGAGAAGTTTGATGGACTTAACTTTAAGAGGTGGCAGCGTAGGATGACCTACTGGCTGACTTGTCTGAAATTGGTTAAGGTTCTCAAAGAACCAATAATCCTACCTGACTTACACGAACCTGCCAGGACCTATGAATTAGAGTCCTACAACGAGACAGACTTTATTTGTCACGGAAAAATTCTCAGTTGTCTTTCTGACACCCTCTATGATATATACTGCACTACATCTACGTCCAGAGAGCTTTGGGAAGCTCTCGACAAAAAATACTCCAATGAAGGAGCGGGTTCTGAGATTTACATTGTAGACAGATTCTTAGAGTTTAAAATGGTAGATGAGAAGTCTGTTGTTGAACAGACTAATACCCTTCAAACTATTATACACGAAATGTCTCAGAAAGACATGCCATTTGCTGATAAGTTTCTAATTGCTGCCTTCATTAATAAACTTCCCCCATCCTGGAAGGAATTTGGTTTAAAACTAAAACATAATAAGGAACCCATGTCTTTAGACGACCTGTTTGTATCCTTCCGCATTGAGGAAGAAGGTAGAACCAGAGACAAGGAACCTCTAAGTACTGAATTCGAGGCAAAGTTACACATTGTTGAAACCAAGGGAAAGCCTAAGGGCCAACCCTATCAACAGAGGAACAACCCCCAGAACAGGAACCCTCCAAAGAAACAGTTTCTTAAGCCAAGAGCTGTGATTGGGAAAGACAACAGACCCAAGCGGGAATGTTACAACTGTGGTAAGCCTGGTCACTTTGCTAGGCAATGCCGCCACAGGAAGAAGGGTCAGGGATTTCAGAATCCTGATCGTCGAACTCCTGCAGACGCTACTGTTGTTCCACAGGCTCATGTTATCATAGCCGGGACCGAATCTATCGGTACCGATGATCAGAGGTTTGTAACTGTATGTTCTGTTTTTGAGTCCTCGTATCAGCCTACTGACTGGTGGGTTGATACAGGGGCAAATGTCCATGTATGCCCTAATATTGATTCCTTTTCCTCCTACCGACAGGTTGAGGAAGGCGAATCAGTAGCTATGGGAAACTCGAGTGCTGCCAGAGTGCATGGAAAGGGAAGAGTGAACCTCAAGTTGTCTTCGGGCAAGATTCTCCCTTTGCATAATGTGCAGCACGTACCGGACGTCAACAAGAACTTAATTTCTGGTTATTTACTAAATAAACATGGTTACAAACTGGTATTTGAGTCTGATCGAGTTGTAATCTCCCTTAACGGTAACTTTATTGGGAAAGGCTATGCATGTGGGGGTCTGTTTAAACTTTCTGTGGACATGCCTTACAGTACATTAAATTCCTGTTTAAATAATATTGCATCTACTTCTACTTCTGATTCAAATGCTCTCTTTTATAATACTGTTAGTTGTGATATTTGGCATGGTCGTTTGGGACATGTCAATTTTAACTCTTTAAAGAGAATGTCTAAGTTACAACTGATTCCTAAGATTGACATGAGCAGGAATGGAAAATGTGAGATATGTACACAAGCCAAACAGCCCAGAAAATCCTTTCATTCTGTTGAAAGGAGTTCTCAGCTATTGGAGCTTATTCACAGCGATATTTGTGAATTGAACGGTATTCTCACTCGTAGTGGTAAACGGTATTTTATTACATTTATAGATGATTATTCAAAATACTGCCATGTTTACTTGCTTAGAACTAAAGATGAAGCTTTCAGTAAGTTTGTATCTTTTAAAGCTGAAGTTGAAAACCAACTTGAGAAGAAAATTAAAATTCTTAGGTCTGATCGTGGGGGTGAATACACCTCTGCCGAGTTTGACTCCTTTTGTGAATTGTATGGCATTATACATGAGGTAACTGCTCCTTATACACCTCAACAGAATGGGGTAGCAGAAAGAAAAAATAGAACATTTCTTGATATGATTAATGCTATGTTAGGTAGCTCTGGTTTATCTGATAATTTGTGGGGGGAAGCACTTCTTTCTGCATGTCATATTTTAAACAAAGTTCCTTTCAAAAAGACTGATAAGACCCCTTATGAACTTTGGAAAGGAAGAAAGCCATCTTTGAAATACTTCAAAGTGTGGGGGTGCCTTGCTAAAGTTTCTGTCCCTATTACTAAGAAAAGAAAATTGGGACCCAAGACCGTAGATTGTGTATTTTTGGGATATGCCCAAAATAGTATAGCTTATAGATTTCTTGTAATTAAGAGTGAGGTAAATGGTATTGATGCTAACACAGTTATGGAATCTAGGGATGCTACATTTTTTGAAAATATTTTTCCATTAAAAAATAGAATTTCTAGTTCTTCTATTTCTACACAGGTCCCTGTTGTAACCTCTAGTTCACAACCAGAGGAGGTTACCCCAGTAGAACCTAGGAGAAGTAAAAGAACAAGACGAGAACCAAACCTAGGTGAAGGTTTTTTTACCTACCTCGTTGAAGAGGATCCTATATCTTATCAAGGGGCTATGTCCTCAGTCGATTCCTTATTTTGGAAAGAGGCCATAAATAGTGAAATGGACTCTATTATATCAAATAGAACTTGGAATTTGGTTTACCTTCCCGCAGGTTGCAAACCAATAGGTTGTAAATGGATCTTCAGAAAGAAGTTAAGACCTGATGGGTCTATTGAGAAATTCAAAGCCAGGTTAGTGGCTAAAGGGTTCAAACAAAGAGAAGGGGTAGACTTTTTTGACACTTACTCTCCTGTTACAAGAATTGCTACAATTAGAATGTTAATAGCCATTGCATCTGTTCATAAACTGTTTATTCATCAAATGGATGTAAAAACTGCATTTCTGAATGGAGATTTACAGGAAGAGATTTACATGGAACAACCTGAAGGATTTGTTGTTCCAGGGCAAGAACGCAAGGTATGCAAATTAATTAAATCTCTCTATGGGCTGAAACAAGCGCCAAAGCAATGGCATGATAAATTTGACAAGGTAATTCTATCATATGGTTTTGCTATTAATGATTCTGATAAATGTGTATATAGCAAAACTATTGGTAGCTCTTGTGTAATATTATGCCTGTATGTTGATGACATTCTTATTTTTGGCACTGACATGGATATTATTTATGATATCAAATCATTTTTATCTCAAAATTTTGATATGAAAGATTTAGGACCTGCTGATGTAATTTTAGGACTTAAACTAAGTCGCACTTCTGAGGGAATTGGTATCTCTCAATCTCACTATATAGAAAAAGTTCTAAAAAGATTTAATTATTTTGATTCTAAACCTGTGAGTACTCCATATGATGCAAGTATCAGGTTAAAGAAGAATAAAGGAGACAGTGTGGCTCAGTTGAAGTATTCTCAGCAAATCGGATGCCTGAACTATATTGCTAATCGTACCAGACCTGATATTTCCTACGCAGTAGGAAAGCTTAGTCGGTATACTAGCAATCCGAATTGTTCACATTGGACTGCCTTGGAACGGATAATGAGATACCTAAAGGGCACGATATCCCATGGATTATTCTATGGAGGATACCCATCTGTATTAGAAGGGTATACTGATGCGAACTGGATCTCCGATACAGATGAGACCAAAGCCACAAGTGGATATGTATTCACATTGGGTGGAGCTGCAGTTGCGTGGAACTCTACCAGGCAGACCTGTATTTCTAGATCTACTATGGAGGCAGAATTTATAGCTCTTGACCTCACCAGTGAGGAAGCAGACTGGCTTAGGAATCTAGTAACAGATATTCCTCTGTGGAGCAAACCAGTTCATGCTATCCCTGTACACTGTGACAGCCAAGCTGCAATAGCAAAGGCTCAAAGGACAAGTTATAATGGAAAATCCAGACATATACGTCTGAGGTACAATCGGGTGAAGCAATTGCGATCCAGTGGAGTAATTGCAATTGACTTCGTCAGATCAAAGAACAATCTAGCAGATCCTCTAACTAAAGGGCTCTCAAGGAGACTTGTGTTGGAGACGGCAAGAGGAATGGGGTTAAAGCCCATAGATTGAGTCACCTCAAAGGCAACCCAACCTTTGATTGGAAGCACCAAGAAAAGGTTCAATGGGTAACAACAAAATTGATGTGTGACTGGAAACACTATATGATAGTAATTGTAAAGAACCATTCCTCTAATGTAGTGTTAATCTGCAATAAATAAAAGGATGATTGTAAAATCTCAATGAATCTGTGGATTGTAAAGCAGGGTATTTAAATTGCAGAATACCTAGAAAGATTCACCTATTTAAGAGTGAAAGTGGGGCCGCTTTCTATGGGAACTCGGGCTGGTCTCTAGAGCTCTTAAGAAATCGAGATAGCACATGGCCGAAAAGTGCACAACTGTTGATACGATCAAATGCCTACAATGTGTTTGTGTGTATGTTGAGTCTGTATAAGTAAGATCCTAAGTTCAAGACTTAAGTCACTTTGGGTCTGTATAGATGAGATGTATAACACTAAGGGGAGGTTCAAGTCCGGAAGACACCTTCCTCTGATACACAGTGTGATTGCCCATATCTTGTTTTCCTTTCAATATCCTATCGTGCTATACCTTCCTTTTTTCTTTTGTTGAATCATGTGGGGGATTGTTAGATTTTAAATCTATATGATTCAACAAAGCATCCTTTCTTTTAGTCCCACATGGGAAAGGAGAAGTCATTCTCCTTTCCATATATTGCTTTACCCCTCTTAGTGGGTAAGTGGGCTTTGTAGGGGATGGGCTAGATCTCATCCAACCCGCGAGCGGGTGCGCGATTTAATGCGCATTTTTACGCGTTTATTATTCGCGCACTTAGCACTTTGCACGCTTGCGCGCCGCGGAACGGACAAGGGTAAAAAGGTAATTTCAAAACTTATTTTATTTTATTTTTATTTCCGTTGATTTGGTCTGGTGGGTTACTGGTCTTCCGCGGAACCGTTCTCACGTAATCCCGTTACGGGAAGAGTGGGATAGGTTACGTGGGAGATATATCCAGGATCGTGATCCTGAGATCTGCAGAACAGAAATCAGTTTTTCCTTCTCTCTCTCTCGCTCTCTGTTCGAAACGAAAGAACGATCGTACAGAGACGGAAACACCAGAACCTTAATTCCTCCGTCAAATCTTTCTTATTCGGGCAAGGTTGTGATCGTTCGTGGGATTCGCCACCGGGTGCACGGTGAAGTGAATCGAAGGATTCGTTGTATCTCGGGGATAGATCGCCAGGAACCCACTGCACTGTTCGTGGGGCGAAATTCTATTCTAAGGACAGCGTGTAACGTGCCTCGAATCCTATACTATTTCTTGTCTTTAATTTTACATCTTCCTCTCTGCATTATTTAGGGATTTTTCCAACACGCACACATAGGAAAATGCAGACGGAGAGTTCTTTTTATTGAAGCAATAAACATTCGGGGTTTTCTTACGTGTAAAGTATGCCAGTTCAGCGAACTGTTGATCTTGCGTCCATCGTCGTGCAGCGTGGGGCTGTGTGCTCCAACGGGTCAGTGCGACTAGTGCTCCACTGAATCTTGGTCCAGTGTGGCAATTATCCACTTCGTGAGAGTTATTGTTGTAATCGCACACATTATAGAGAGTTATTTTTCGGATTAACTGTCAATTTTGGTGGCTATGGCTACTAGGAGGCTTGGCTTCCGTATATATTCTCTAGACTTTTGTCTTTGGAGATAGACTTGAGAATATATATATATATATACTACGATAGGAGAGTTGTAGGAAACCACGAAGTTCTGTTGAAGTGTTGTACGTGTGAATTCCATTCCGAATATGACAAAGGAGTGTTCCAAAAGTTACAGTAGTTGAACTTGCTGGTTCCTAAAAACAGATCGACGAAAATGGTATAATCTTGTTTTTGAGCAACGATAAGTTTAATCCTACATCAAGAGTTACTCTATTATTGTTGGTATTTTTCACTTGGCTTTGGGAGTTTTAGTCACACATTAAAAAACGACTAATGTGTATATCTCAATATATAGCTATGCTTAGTATTGATATATGCACATGGGCTGAAAGTCCATGTGGGTTGACTTTCCTAGAGGGATTAAGTGTGAACTCCATTATGACAATCTTTGTTTTGTCGCCACCTTTGGAAAGTTTTCCTTAGGAGCTAAGCGCATGGATCTATGTGCCACGCGACTGCAACTTTCGGCGCCTTGCGGCGCTGTCTGCTATGTGCAGTACAGCGAGCGGGCGGCGCCTGCGGATTTGTCTCCCAGATTTTAGGGGATCTGGTCGGTCATCGCTTATGCGGCCTGGAGTTTCATCAGGCCGCATAGGTGTTGTTTTCTTCTATATATATCTTTCATTTGAGGAGAGAGAAAAACATATGGAAAAATCGAGAACACTAGATCATATGCGGCCCAGAGAGTCTCCCTATAACATGGTATTTTTTGAGTATTTTTTGAAGGTGACATTAAGCGTTCCAGAAGTTTATTTGTGCACTTGCTAGTTCCTGGGGGCAGATCATCTGTACGGCGAATCTTGCTTTGAGCAACGGTGGTTTTGACCACCTCAGTAAGGAGCTTTTCTTTAGCATTTTCTTTTGCTTCGTTCTTTCTCATTGTAGCGTCTGCGAACGTTGTCACGCCCCAGTCCCAAAATATGTAGGACTAGGAATACGTGAGAATGTTAGCCCTATGTACATGGCAACTCAAATATATGAAAACCATACACATGTGTACACTGTTTTATGAATAATAATTCACAAGTGGTATATAATTACACAAGTCACAGGCAATAATAAACTCATCCACAAAACTAAATAGTAAAAAATAACCAAATATGGCAATGTACCAAGTAGAAAAATAGTCAAGAAGAACTAGTAGTTAGGTGGAGACAAATCCACAATCAAACTAGAATATGAAAGACAACAAAATAAGTAAGACCTCCTCGAAAGAGAAAGAAGTAGCAAGTCCTGATCCGTGCTTCTACAAATAGTCATGATCTTCTATACCTGGAAAGGGTGCCATGTCCTCAGAGGGACATAACAAGTACACAAAAAATTGATATGCATGGAAGTAAAGCAGTAAACAATAAATAGGGTAACTAAACCACCTATGTGATATGCACTCGAGACATCTCTAATGGCGCATGAGGGGAAAGAAATAGAAGAACAGTCGTCCCACCAGGTGTTACATAGAACTCGGGGGATACACAGTTGCACCATTTTTTATAATACAGTAAGAAACAGAAATCACATACGCTCACTAGCAGATTCTCCCCTCCCAATGAACTATCCGAACCGTATATGCGGTACAGACATAATGCAATGACGTCAAATAATATCTAGAAAACTAAACCAATACCAACTACTAACACAAGACTCGAACTCTTGTACCGATGATCAGTCGACACGCTAGTTCATGCAATCTCTCACTCAGACAGTGAACGAATTTGAAACAGTGTCAGGTCAGAAGATACCACGTATCTTTACAGCATACCAGGTAAGTCAACTACTTCTAAGAAGAGTACACACAACTAAACAAATAAAAATTAGGCATAATGTAACCTGAACAATGCAATCAAGCAAGGTGTACTTGCCTTCCACGTCAAGCTGCAAGCATAACAAATCTGGTCCGGAGCTCTCCACAGGAACGTCTCGAACACCTACCAATTAATTATTACTCTAATTAGACTCATACTATCAAGTTAAAATTAGGTTATTATCTAGTTATTAATCCTACGTTGGTTGCACATGCAAGTAACTACACATCAAAATATTACTAACCATTTATATTGCCAAAAACTATTTTTTTTAAATCATTAATTATTAAAACTATTAATTTTAGAATTTTAGTAGAAAATATGATTTTTAGTGATAGGGCTATCTCCTATAAATTCTATGAGTCCAAAATCAAGTAGAACTAAAACTAGGGCATAACGGGTGACCTACTAGTCACCAAAAATTAATTTTTGACAAATAAGTAAATTTGGAATAATACTTAAAATTTTAGAATTAAAATATAATAATATAATTTTAAATACTACAAATATAATTTTTTGGTCGGGGTCAAGTTTTGTCAAAACAATGTCAACTTGCTACATAATACACCTAGAATTCTAATTTTTATAAATAGAAATAAAATCTGAATAAATATGGTAAAATCAGTAATAAATAAAATAAATACTATTTTTTTATCTATACAAAAATAATTAGGGTTTCACCATCTACAACTTGATCATATTAGGCTTGGCAACCAAACTTTGCTAGTATACATGTCAAAGGAAGGTACATCAATGATGGAGTTTAATTACTAACAAAATTATTTTTTATTTAATAATAAAATTAGTATTTTATATTTTAAAATTAAATATTTAATTTCTGAAAAATTATATTTTAATACTAAAATATCAACATGCAACAATACTAATTTAATATGATCATGACATTGCCAAGAATTGATTTTGTGTCATCTAAGAGCAGTTTTTATGTAAAAATTAGGGTTTTACATGCATGGGGGTTTCCTTATTTTTCATCTAACATATTTATAATTTCTCACAAGAGTTTATACATGGACAAATAATTATTTAAAAGAAATTTTAAAACTTACTAGATCGTGATTACGGCGGGGCTTCTTCTTGTGACACGGACCTTTTGGAGCGCCAAACGGACTCCAAACTCCACGAAACTTGAGGGGGCTCTATATGACTTCTAATAGATGAAGAATATAAAGTTTTGGGGATGGTTTTACTGCTATAAATATCCCATATATGCTGCAGTAGCAGTCGACCTCAAGGGATATTTTTGGTCGACCTAAGGGGTTCGGCCAAGGGCTTTGGGTGGTCGGCCTTGAGGAAAAAGATGGAGGGGTTTGAGAGAGGAGGAGGTCGGTTATTAGGTTTAGGTGTTGGGGGTTGATAAATATAAGTAGTTTAAATAGGTGGGTGGTTAGGAATTGATTTAGTGTTTTCATCTATGGATAGGATTTAAATAGGGTGAGAGGATGCTCTAAAATCTTTAAATTAAATTTTAAAATTTTTATTTCAAATTTAAATTGTTATGCAACAAGATTGCATCTTTACTAATTTGGAAACTACATAATTAAGATCCTAATTTGTAGGAAAATAAATCAAAGATTTGATTCATGAATTTAAATAGGTGGATGTTACAAAAAATTGATAGATAAAATATTTAAAGTAGATGGTTTCCAAATATGAAACCATTAGCATTAGATTGGCTATAAAAGTGGATAAGGTGCAAAGGTGGACCCTATCTCATAAAGGTTTCAAATTCTATCTTTCTAAAATAAATTCTACATAATATATATATATATATATATATATATATATATATATATATATATATATATATATATATATATATATATATATATATATATTTTAAGCCACTAGTGTCCAGTTACACTAGTGCCATACTAATGTTGAATGGTCGAATTTTGAGTCACGAAAAGATCCTACAAGTAGTGTCTCCCGTGTAGGCTACTTCCTACGAAAGGTGTTGTAGATTTTGGGGTCATTCTATGTCATTAATGTCCAAACCATGGTGAAATATCATAACGCAACAATTGAACTTTAATCGATTTAAAATAATCTAAAATAATTATAATAAATATAAAATACACACAAATTATCTATTTTGGGCGAAGGAGTTTACAATCTACCCAACTTACAAGAATTTTGTCATCAAAATTAAAAATAAGGCATGATTTGTTAAACCCTTCATATTTGTATCTAAGGCAAGTCAACCGCAATCTTCTCAAAAAATTAAATGATAAAATATATTCAAATCAATCACAATCTCTTCAAAATTAAAATAACCACTGTTTAAATCAAAATTCAACCTATCGTAATCACTTCTCGATTTTCAAATAATTAACATCTAAATTTAAGTCAAATCTATATGACATCTTCAAGATTTAAATAACTCACATCAAAATTTAAATCATGATTTCCAACTATCATAATCTCCTCTTTATTTTAAATAATAAACAACTCTAATCAAATATTATTCATATTTTCATCTTAAGAATTTCGTACTCTTCAAATTTTAAATTCAATTTTCATCCTCAATATTTCAAATAGGTGATACAACAATCAAAATTTAACTTTTAATTCAAATCATCAAATTATAAAATTTCGAATTCAATCCATCAATGTTCATGTTTAGAATTCTATTTTTATCCTCAAAATTTAAATCATTGATTCAATCTCCAATATTCAAAATTTAAATCATGTGCTCAAATTATAAATATTTGGTCCGCAATATCAAAATTTAAAAATTTATTCTATAAGACATTCTTATCTTTAAAGTTAAATCCTCATCATCATAATTATTCTTAAAAAAAAAAAATCTCAAAATTAAAATGACTTAATTCCCTCGATTGTATCTTACTTGATAACCTTCGTAACCACCGTCTAAGATCTTCATATAAAATTTTAGCTCAAATTGACAATGCAACTTCTACCCAACTTTGAATTTACCCATCTTTCATAAATACCAGACTATAAAAAAAAATGTCTCGATCATTCAATAGTGCTTAGTAAAACTCAAAATCTTAACACAAAATCTATCACATGTGATATGCCCTTAATTATAAAAGATAGTCACAAAGTAATGTGATTAGCCT
Source organism: Iris macrosiphon (assembly GCA_036927795.1). Taxonomy (NCBI): domain Eukaryota; kingdom Viridiplantae; phylum Streptophyta; class Magnoliopsida; order Asparagales; family Iridaceae; genus Iris; species Iris macrosiphon. Next base: position 1,104,385 of record JAYESA010000007.1, on the reverse strand, counting down.
GTGGGGTATATCTAGTACTATAACTTATATCAAGCACGAGCGTTCGTCTTTTGGAAATAGGGGAAGACGAAAAACAATAATAAAGAATTCAAGGAGGAGGTGATAGAATACAAGTACGGGGTTCAAGGCGATTAAAAAATTCAAAAGGGCGTTGTCAAGGCAGTTGTGGATTAAAATCTTATTTTTGGTAAATTCCTATTCGTTCATATCAGTACAGTTATGTAACCGATACAATATGCTCTGACATGTCTAGAGGGCAAGTAAATTTGTCTAACAAGTTAAGTCAACTATATCTCAATCCACGTAAAGTAGTCATGCGAAGAGCGAACCAAACGCACTAAGTTAGCTAGACCATAATACACTGATTATGATTTAGACAATATATTAGTGTGGGGCCCACTAACACATATGTCAGGAACAAGCTCGATAAAAGGATAAGCTTGCAAAACTAGGCTGTAATAGCAACATGAGTCAAGATAGTCCAAATAATTTAAGTAAGTCGGAGTGGAGGCCACATCACCATGCTTGCGGTGTATGTGGATGATATAATTATCACAAGAGATGATGAGCAGGAGATTGTCCGACTCAAGGGGAAGCATGGAAAGGAGTTCGAGGTGAAGGACCTTGGCCTTCTTTGGTACTTCCATGGGATTGAGATTGCTCGAGAAGCAGAGAAAATTGCTCTTTCTCAGAGGAAGTATGCGCTGGACCTTCTCACAGAGACAGGTATTTTGGGATGCAGACCTGCAGCGACGCCGATCAACCAGGGGTTCAAGCTGTGTGCTGAGACTGGAGAACCAATTGACCGAGACAGATAACAAAGACTGGTGGACAAGTTGATTTATTTGAGCCACACACGTCCTAATATCTGCTTTGCAGTGAGCGTGGTGAGCCGCTGCACGCATAACCCAAGGAAGGGTCATATGGACGCAGTGTACCAGATTCTGAGATACTTGAAGGGTGCCCCCGGAAAGGGGTTGATATTCAGGAAGAATGATCACTTGAGCATCGAGGACTACTGTGACTCTGACTGGACTAGCTGTACTGGTGACAGGAGGTCTACCTCGGACTATTGCATATTTGTAGGAGACAACTTGGTCTCTTGGAGGAGTAAGAAGCAGTCTGTGGTGGCCAGATCGACAGCTGAAGCGGAGTACAGAGCTATGGTCTTGGGAGTTGCAGAGCTGCTATGGCTCAAGAGTATGCTGGTAGAGCTGAAGCTGGATCAAGGAGCCAAGATGAAGTTGTGGTGTGACAACCAGTCAGCCATCAGTATCGCCAACAATCCAGTGCAGCATGACATGACCAAACACGTCGAGATCGATATGTTCTTCATCAAGGAGAAGTTGAACCATGGACTACTGGAGCTAGGTCATGTTCCAACCAAGAAGCAGGTAGCAGACAGTACGACCAAGGAACTTAGTTCTGCAGATATGATTAGGGGATGTAACAAGATGGACTTAGTGAATATCTTTCGCCCATCTTGAGGAGGAGTGTTGATATATTAGAATATTCTTGGTATATTTGTTGGGATATTATAATATTCTACAGGGGGTTTTAATGGGGTATTAATGTAAGATGAGGGTTGTAAGGGTATAAATAGCCAAGAGATTATCAATAAAATATATAACAATTACTCCAAAATATTCTACAATCGACATCAGCTGATACAGAAAATTATGATAGAAAAAATTGTTTGTATTGAATGACCATATATTCCTAATGGTAAGGTCATTTTGGAGTGACAGCATATTTAATCTTGGGTAAGACTGTCATAAATTTCTTTATATGAAGAAAACAAAATACAGATTAGATATGATAAGTATATTTTTAGTTAAATTCCTCAAAACAATAAAGAGAGAGAGAGAGAGAGAGAGAGAGAGAGAGAGAGAGAGTCGAAAGAAGAAACCACAAGTGTAAACCTTTTTTTACCATCAATGATTTGTTCCAACTTCTAAAATTTGCAATGACTTACCTTTCTATACCCATCAAACATTGATCTACATAAGCAATAACTTTCACTCTTTTGTATATGGTATATGGTACCAGAGTATTTTTTGGGTACCATATTTACTCTTTTGTCTAAGGTATAAGGTAAATCGTTTTTGACTGACCCTTATTTAATCTTGGGTAAGACTGTCACAATGTATTTCTTCAGTTAAATTCCTCAAAACAATAGTTAAATTCACTGCAATGTAATCGTAACCGTAAATTATATTCTTCTCTCAGTTTATTGCGGAACTAGACTGGTTCATATATTGCACCCAGAAGGATTTTGGAGGCTTCATATGTAGAAAGAAATTGAAATGTAGATCATTCTAGAATGAGTGTATATTGTTCTTCAGATTTTGATTCTGCTTTCAGTCCTGTAATGATGGTCTATTGGATTGGATGGATAGCAGTAAGTCTGAAAGAAGAAACCCCTGGTTGATCGGCGTCGCTGCAGGTCTTTATTGCTTATGTTGAATGTTTTATGGGTATAGAAAGGTATGTCATTGCATATTTTACAAGTTGGAACAGATCATTGATGATAAAGAAGTCATTCTCCTTTCCATATATTGCTTTACCCCTCTTAGTGGGTAAGTGGGCTTTGTAGGGGATGGGCTAGATCTCATCCAACCCGCGAGCGGGTGCGCGATTTAATGCGCGTTTTTACGCGTTTATTATTCGCGCACTTAGCACTTTGCACGCTTGCGCGCCGCGGAACGGACAAGGGTAAAAAGGTAATTTCAAAACTTATTTTATTTTATTTTTATTTCCGTTGATTTGGTCTGGTGGGTTACTGGTCTTCCGCGGAACCGTTCTCACGTAATCCCGTTACGGGAAGAGTGGGATAGGTTACGTGGGAGATATATCCAGGATCGTGATCCTGAGATCTGCAGAACAGAAATCAGTTTTTCCTTCTCTCTCTCTCGCTCTCTGTTCGAAACGAAAGAACGATCGTACAGAGACGGAAACACCAGAACCTTAATTCCTCCAAAAATTCCTCCGTCAAATCTTTCTTATTCGGGCAAGGTTGTGATCGTTCGTGGGATTCGCCACCGGGTGCACGGTGAAGTGAATCGAAGGATTCGTTGTATCTCGGGGATAGATCGCCAGGAACCCACTGCACTGTTCGTGGGGCGAAATTCTATTCTAAGGACAGCGTGTAACGTGCCTCGAATCCTATACTATTTCTTGTCTTTAATTTTACATCTTCCTCTCTGCATTATTTAGGGATTTTTCCAACAATCTTAGAATAGAATTTTCCTGTTTCGTAGCTTTTGTCTACTTTCTATTTTCTGTTTGTGAAAATTTCTATTTGCATGATGAACACCACCGTAGAAGATCTGTCCACCAATATTCATAACTCCTCCAAACCGGAGAAGTTTGATGGACTTAACTTTAAGAGGTGGCAGCGTAGGATGACCTACTGGCTGACTTGTCTGAAATTGGTTAAGGTTCTCAAAGAACCAATAATCCTACCTGACTTACACGAACCTGCCAGGACCTATGAATTAGAGTCCTACAACGAGACAGACTTTATTTGTCACGGAAAAATTCTCAGTTGTCTTTCTGACACCCTCTATGATATATACTGCACTACATCTACGTCCAGAGAGCTTTGGGAAGCTCTCGACAAAAAATACTCCAATGAAGGAGCGGGTTCTGAGATTTACATTGTAGACAGATTCTTAGAGTTTAAAATGGTAGATGAGAAGTCTGTTGTTGAACAGACTAATACCCTTCAAACTATTATACACGAAATGTCTCAGAAAGACATGCCATTTGCTGATAAGTTTCTAATTGCTGCCTTCATTAATAAACTTCCCCCATCCTGGAAGGAATTTGGTTTAAAACTAAAACATAATAAGGAACCCATGTCTTTAGACGACCTGTTTGTATCCTTCCGCATTGAGGAAGAAGGTAGAACCAGAGACAAGGAACCTCTAAGTACTGAATTCGAGGCAAAGTTACACATTGTTGAAACCAAGGGAAAGCCTAAGGGCCAACCCTATCAACAGAGGAACAACCCCCAGAACAGGAACCCTCCAAAGAAACAGTTTCTTAAGCCAAGAGCTGTGATTGGGAAAGACAACAGACCCAAGCGGGAATGTTACAACTGTGGTAAGCCTGGTCACTTTGCTAGGCAATGCCGCCACAGGAAGAAGGGTCAGGGATTTCAGAATCCTGATCGTCGAACTCCTGCAGACGCTACTGTTGTTCCACAGGCTCATGTTATCATAGCCGGGACCGAATCTATCGGTACCGATGATCAGAGGTTTGTAACTGTATGTTCTGTTTTTGAGTCCTCGTATCAGCCTACTGACTGGTGGGTTGATACAGGGGCAAATGTCCATGTATGCCCTAATATTGATTCCTTTTCCTCCTACCGACAGGTTGAGGAAGGCGAATCAGTAGCTATGGGAAACTCGAGTGCTGCCAGAGTGCATGGAAAGGGAAGAGTGAACCTCAAGTTGTCTTCGGGCAAGATTCTCCCTTTGCATAATGTGCAGCACGTACCGGACGTCAACAAGAACTTAATTTCTGGTTATTTACTAAATAAACATGGTTACAAACTGGTATTTGAGTCTGATCGAGTTGTAATCTCCCTTAACGGTAACTTTATTGGGAAAGGCTATGCATGTGGGGGTCTGTTTAAACTTTCTGTGGACATGCCTTACAGTACATTAAATTCCTGTTTAAATAATATTGCATCTACTTCTACTTCTGATTCAAATGCTCTCTTTTATAATACTGTTAGTTGTGATATTTGGCATGGTCGTTTGGGACATGTCAATTTTAACTCTTTAAAGAGAATGTCTAAGTTACAACTGATTCCTAAGATTGACATGAGCAGGAATGGAAAATGTGAGATATGTACACAAGCCAAACAGCCCAGAAAATCCTTTCATTCTGTTGAAAGGAGTTCTCAGCTATTGGAGCTTATTCACAGCGATATTTGTGAATTGAACGGTATTCTCACTCGTAGTGGTAAACGGTATTTTATTACATTTATAGATGATTATTCAAAATACTGCCATGTTTACTTGCTTAGAACTAAAGATGAAGCTTTCAGTAAGTTTGTATCTTTTAAAGCTGAAGTTGAAAACCAACTTGAGAAGAAAATTAAAATTCTTAGGTCTGATCGTGGGGGTGAATACACCTCTGCCGAGTTTGACTCCTTTTGTGAATTGTATGGCATTATACATGAGGTAACTGCTCCTTATACACCTCAACAGAATGGGGTAGCAGAAAGAAAAAATAGAACATTTCTTGATATGATTAATGCTATGTTAGGTAGCTCTGGTTTATCTGATAATTTGTGGGGGGAAGCACTTCTTTCTGCATGTCATATTTTAAACAAAGTTCCTTTCAAAAAGACTGATAAGACCCCTTATGAACTTTGGAAAGGAAGAAAGCCATCTTTGAAATACTTCAAAGTGTGGGGGTGCCTTGCTAAAGTTTCTGTCCCTATTACTAAGAAAAGAAAATTGGGACCCAAGACCGTAGATTGTGTATTTTTGGGATATGCCCAAAATAGTATAGCTTATAGATTTCTTGTAATTAAGAGTGAGGTAAATGGTATTGATGCTAACACAGTTATGGAATCTAGGGATGCTACATTTTTTGAAAATATTTTTCCATTAAAAAATAGAATTTCTAGTTCTTCTATTTCTACACAGGTCCCTGTTGTAACCTCTAGTTCACAACCAGAGGAGGTTACCCCAGTAGAACCTAGGAGAAGTAAAAGAACAAGACGAGAACCAAACCTAGGTGAAGGTTTTTTTACCTACCTCGTTGAAGAGGATCCTATATCTTATCAAGGGGCTATGTCCTCAGTCGATTCCTTATTTTGGAAAGAGGCCATAAATAGTGAAATGGACTCTATTATATCAAATAGAACTTGGAATTTGGTTTACCTTCCCGCAGGTTGCAAACCAATAGGTTGTAAATGGATCTTCAGAAAGAAGTTAAGACCTGATGGGTCTATTGAGAAATTCAAAGCCAGGTTAGTGGCTAAAGGGTTCAAACAAAGAGAAGGGGTAGACTTTTTTGACACTTACTCTCCTGTTACAAGAATTGCTACAATTAGAATGTTAATAGCCATTGCATCTGTTCATAAACTGTTTATTCATCAAATGGATGTAAAAACTGCATTTCTGAATGGAGATTTACAGGAAGAGATTTACATGGAACAACCTGAAGGATTTGTTGTTCCAGGGCAAGAACGCAAGGTATGCAAATTAATTAAATCTCTCTATGGGCTGAAACAAGCGCCAAAGCAATGGCATGATAAATTTGACAAGGTAATTCTATCATATGGTTTTGCTATTAATGATTCTGATAAATGTGTATATAGCAAAACTATTGGTAGCTCTTGTGTAATATTATGCCTGTATGTTGATGACATTCTTATTTTTGGCACTGACATGGATATTATTTATGATATCAAATCATTTTTATCTCAAAATTTTGATATGAAAGATTTAGGACCTGCTGATGTAATTTTAGGACTTAAACTAAGTCGCACTTCTGAGGGAATTGGTATCTCTCAATCTCACTATATAGAAAAAGTTCTAAAAAGATTTAATTATTTTGATTCTAAACCTGTGAGTACTCCATATGATGCAAGTATCAGGTTAAAGAAGAATAAAGGAGACAGTGTGGCTCAGTTGAAGTATTCTCAGCAAATCGGATGCCTGAACTATATTGCTAATCGTACCAGACCTGATATTTCCTACGCAGTAGGAAAGCTTAGTCGGTATACTAGCAATCCGAATTGTTCACATTGGACTGCCTTGGAACGGATAATGAGATACCTAAAGGGCACGATATCCCATGGATTATTCTATGGAGGATACCCATCTGTATTAGAAGGGTATACTGATGCGAACTGGATCTCCGATACAGATGAGACCAAAGCCACAAGTGGATATGTATTCACATTGGGTGGAGCTGCAGTTGCGTGGAACTCTACCAGGCAGACCTGTATTTCTAGATCTACTATGGAGGCAGAATTTATAGCTCTTGACCTCACCAGTGAGGAAGCAGACTGGCTTAGGAATCTAGTAACAGATATTCCTCTGTGGAGCAAACCAGTTCATGCTATCCCTGTACACTGTGACAGCCAAGCTGCAATAGCAAAGGCTCAAAGGACAAGTTATAATGGAAAATCCAGACATATACGTCTGAGGTACAATCGGGTGAAGCAATTGCGATCCAGTGGAGTAATTGCAATTGACTTCGTCAGATCAAAGAACAATCTAGCAGATCCTCTAACTAAAGGGCTCTCAAGGAGACTTGTGTTGGAGACGGCAAGAGGAATGGGGTTAAAGCCCATAGATTGAGTCACCTCAAAGGCAACCCAACCTTTGATTGGAAGCACCAAGAAAAGGTTCAATGGGTAACAACAAAATTGATGTGTGACTGGAAACACTATATGATAGTAATTGTAAAGAACCATTCCTCTAATGTAGTGTTAATCTGCAATAAATAAAAGGATGATTGTAAAATCTCAATGAATCTGTGGATTGTAAAGCAGGGTATTTAAATTGCAGAATACCTAGAAAGATTCACCTATTTAAGAGTGAAAGTGGGGCCGCTTTCTATGGGAACTCGGGCTGGTCTCTAGAGCTCTTAAGAAATCGAGATAGCACATGGCCGAAAAGTGCACAACTGTTGATACGATCAAATGCCTACAATGTGTTTGTGTGTATGTTGAGTCTGTATAAGTAAGATCCTAAGTTCAAGACTTAAGTCACTTTGGGTCTGTATAGATGAGATGTATAACACTAAGGGGAGGTTCAAGTCCGGAAGACACCTTCCTCTGATACACAGTGTGATTGCCCATATCTTGTTTTCCTTTCAATATCCTATCGTGCTATACCTTCCTTTTTTCTTTTGTTGAATCATGTGGGGGATTGTTAGATTTTAAATCTATATGATTCAACAAAGCATCCTTTCTTTTAGTCCCACATGGGAAAGGAGAAGTCATTCTCCTTTCCATATATTGCTTTACCCCTCTTAGTGGGTAAGTGGGCTTTGTAGGGGATGGGCTAGATCTCATCCAACCCGCGAGCGGGTGCGCGATTTAATGCGCGTTTTTACGCGTTTATTATTCGCGCACTTAGCACTTTGCACGCTTGCGCGCCGCGGAACGGACAAGGGTAAAAAGGTAATTTCAAAACTTATTTTATTTTATTTTTATTTCCGTTGATTTGGTCTGGTGGGTTACTGGTCTTCCGCGGAACCGTTCTCACGTAATCCCGTTACGGGAAGAGTGGGATAGGTTACGTGGGAGATATATCCAGGATCGTGATCCTGAGATCTGCAGAACAGAAATCAGTTTTTCCTTCTCTCTCTCTCGCTCTCTGTTCGAAACGAAAGAACGATCGTACAGAGACGGAAACACCAGAACCTTAATTCCTCCAAAAATTCCTCCGTCAAATCTTTCTTATTCGGGCAAGGTTGTGATCGTTCGTGGGATTCGCCACCGGGTGCACGGTGAAGTGAATCGAAGGATTCGTTGTATCTCGGGGATAGATCGCCAGGAACCCACTGCACTGTTCGTGGGACGAAATTCTATTCTAAGGACAGCGTGTAACGTGCCTCGAATCCTATACTATTTCTTGTCTTTAATTTTACATCTTCCTCTCTGCATTATTTAGGGATTTTTCCAACACGCACACATAGGAAAATGCAGACGGAGAGTTCTTTTTATTGAAGCAATAAACATTCGGGGTTTTCTTACGTGTAAAGTATGCCAGTTCAGCGAACTGTTGATCTTGCGTCCATCGTCGTGCAGCGTGGGGCTGTGTGCTCCAACGGGTCAGTGCGACTAGTGCTCCACTGAATCTTGGTCCAGTGTGGCAATTATCCACTTCGTGAGAGTTATTGTTGTAATCGCACACATTATAGAGAGTTATTTTTCGGATTAACTGTCAATTTTGGTGGCTATGGCTACTAGGAGGCTTGGCTTCCGTATATATTCTCTAGACTTTTGTCTTTGGAGATAGACTTGAGAATATATATATATATATACTACGATAGGAGAGTTGTAGGAAACCACGAAGTTCTGTTGAAGTGTTGTACGTGTGAATTCCATTCCGAATATGACAAAGGAGTGTTCCAAAAGTTACAGTAGTTGAACTTGCTGGTTCCTAAAAACAGATCGACGAAAATGGTATAATCTTGTTTTTGAGCAACGATAAGTTTAATCCTACATCAAGAGTTACTCTATTATTGTTGGTATTTTTCACTTGGCTTTGGGAGTTTTAGTCACACATTAAAAAACGACTAATGTGTATATCTCAATATATAGCTATGCTTAGTATTGATATATGCACATGGGCTGAAAGTCCATGTGGGTTGACTTTCCTAGAGGGATTAAGTGTGAACTCCATTATGACAATCTTTGTTTTGTCGCCACCTTTGGAAAGTTTTCCTTAGGAGCTAAGCGCATGGATCTATGTGCCACGCGACTGCAACTTTCGGCGCCTTGCGGCGCTGTCTGCTATGTGCAGTACAGCGAGCGGGCGGCGCCTGCGGATTTGTCTCCCAGATTTTAGGGGATCTGGTCGGTCATCGCTTATGCGGCCTGGAGTTTCATCAGGCCGCATAGGTGTTGTTTTCTTCTATATATATCTTTCATTTGAGGAGAGAGAAAAACATATGGAAAAATCGAGAACACTAGATCATATGCGGCCCAGAGAGTCTCCCTATAACATGGTATTTTTTGAGTATTTTTTGAAGGTGACATTAAGCGTTCCAGAAGTTTATTTGTGCACTTGCTAGTTCCTGGGGGCAGATCATCTGTACGGCGAATCTTGCTTTGAGCAACGGTGGTTTTGACCACCTCAGTAAGGAGCTTTTCTTTAGCATTTTCTTTTGCTTCGTTCTTTCTCATTGTAGCGTCTGCGAACGTTGTCACGCCCCAGTCCCAAAATATGTAGGACTAGGAATACGTGAGAATGTTAGCCCTATGTACATGGCAACTCAAATATATGAAAACCATACACATGTGTACACTGTTTTATGAATAATAATTCACAAGTGGTATATAATTACACAAGTCACAGGCAATAATAAACTCATCCACAAAACTAAATAGTAAAAAATAACCAAATATGGCAATGTACCAAGTAGAAAAATAGTCAAGAAGAACTAGTAGTTAGGTGGAGACAAATCCACAATCAAACTAGAATATGAAAGACAACAAAATAAGTAAGACCTCCTCGAAAGAGAAAGAAGTAGCAAGTCCTGATCCGTGCTTCTACAAATAGTCATGATCTTCTATACCTGGAAAGGGTGCCATGTCCTCAGAGGGACATAACAAGTACACAAAAAATTGATATGCATGGAAGTAAAGCAGTAAACAATAAATAGGGTAACTAAACCACCTATGTGATATGCACTCGAGACATCTCTAATGGCGCATGAGGGGAAAGAAATAGAAGAACAGTCGTCCCACCAGGTGTTACATAGAACTCGGGGGATACACAGTTGCACCATTTTTTATAATACAGTAAGAAACAGAAATCACATACGCTCACTAGCAGATTCTCCCCTCCCAATGAACTATCCGAACCGTATATGCGGTACAGACATAATGCAATGACGTCAAATAATATCTAGAAAACTAAACCAATACCAACTACTAACACAAGACTCGAACTCTTGTACCGATGATCAGTCGACACGCTAGTTCATGCAATCTCTCACTCAGACAGTGAACGAATTTGAAACAGTGTCAGGTCAGAAGATACCACGTATCTTTACAGCATACCAGGTAAGTCAACTACTTCTAAGAAGAGTACACACAACTAAACAAATAAAAATTAGGCATAATGTAACCTGAACAATGCAATCAAGCAAGGTGTACTTGCCTTCCACGTCAAGCTGCAAGCATAACAAATCTGGTCCGGAGCTCTCCACAGGAACGTCTCGAACACCTACCAATTAATTATTACTCTAATTAGACTCATACTATCAAGTTAAAATTAGGTTATTATCTAGTTATTAATCCTACGTTGGTTGCACATGCAAGTAACTACACATCAAAATATTACTAACCATTTATATTGCCAAAAACTATTTTTTTTAAATCATTAATTATTAAAACTATTAATTTTAGAATTTTAGTAGAAAATATGATTTTTAGTGATAGGGCTATCTCCTATAAATTCTATGAGTCCAAAATCAAGTAGAACTAAAACTAGGGCATAACGGGTGACCTACTAGTCACCAAAAATTAATTTTTGACAAATAAGTAAATTTGGAATAATACTTAAAATTTTAGAATTAAAATATAATAATATAATTTTAAATACTACAAATATAATTTTTTGGTCGGGGTCAAGTTTTGTCAAAACAATGTCAACTTGCTACATAATACACCTAGAATTCTAATTTTTATAAATAGAAATAAAATCTGAATAAATATGGTAAAATCAGTAATAAATAAAATAAATACTATTTTTTTATCTATACAAAAATAATTAGGGTTTCACCATCTACAACTTGATCATATTAGGCTTGGCAACCAAACTTTGCTAGTATACATGTCAAAGGAAGGTACATCAATGATGGAGTTTAATTACTAACAAAATTATTTTTTATTTAATAATAAAATTAGTATTTTATATTTTAAAATTAAATATTTAATTTCTGAAAAATTATATTTTAATACTAAAATATCAACATGCAACAATACTAATTTAATATGATCATGACATTGCCAAGAATTGATTTTGTGTCATCTAAGAGCAGTTTTTATGTAAAAATTAGGGTTTTACATGCATGGGGGTTTCCTTATTTTTCATCTAACATATTTATAATTTCTCACAAGAGTTTATACATGGACAAATAATTATTTAAAAGAAATTTTAAAACTTACTAGATCGTGATTACGGCGGGGCTTCTTCTTGTGACACGGACCTTTTGGAGCGCCAAACGGACTCCAAACTCCACGAAACTTGAGGGGGCTCTATATGACTTCTAATAGATGAAGAATATAAAGTTTTGGGGATGGTTTTACTGCTATAAATATCCCATATATGCTGCAGTAGCAGTCGACCTCAAGGGATATTTTTGGTCGACCTAAGGGGTTCGGCCAAGGGCTTTGGGTGGTCGGCCTTGAGGAAAAAGATGGAGGGGTTTGAGAGAGGAGGAGGTCGGTTATTAGGTTTAGGTGTTGGGGGTTGATAAATATAAGTAGTTTAAATAGGTGGGTGGTTAGGAATTGATTTAGTGTTTTCATCTATGGATAGGATTTAAATAGGGTGAGAGGATGCTCTAAAATCTTTAAATTAAATTTTAAAATTTTTATTTCAAATTTAAATTGTTATGCAACAAGATTGCATCTTTACTAATTTGGAAACTACATAATTAAGATCCTAATTTGTAGGAAAATAAATCAAAGATTTGATTCATGAATTTAAATAGGTGGATGTTACAAAAAATTGATAGATAAAATATTTAAAGTAGATGGTTTCCAAATATGAAACCATTAGCATTAGATTGGCTATAAAAGTGGATAAGGTGCAAAGGTGGACCCTATCTCATAAAGGTTTCAAATTCTATCTTTCTAAAATAAATTCTACATAATATATATATATATATATATATATATATATATATATATATATATATATATATATATATATATATATATATTTTAAGCCACTAGTGTCCAGTTACACTAGTGCCATACTAATGTTGAATGGTCGAATTTTGAGTCACGAAAAGATCCTACAAGTAGTGTCTCCCGTGTAGGCTACTTCCTACGAAAGGTGTTGTAGATTTTGGGGTCATTCTATGTCATTAATGTCCAAACCATGGTGAAATATCATAACGCAACAATTGAACTTTAATCGATTTAAAATAATCTAAAATAATTATAATAAATATAAAATACACACAAATTATCTATTTTGGGCGAAGGAGTTTACAATCTACCCAACTTACAAGAATTTTGTCATCAAAATTAAAAATAAGGCATGATTTGTTAAACCCTTCATATTTGTATCTAAGGCAAGTCAACCGCAATCTTCTCAAAAAATTAAATGATAAAATATATTCAAATCAATCACAATCTCTTCAAAATTAAAATAACCACTGTTTAAATCAAAATTCAACCTATCGTAATCACTTCTCGATTTTCAAATAATTAACATCTAAATTTAAGTCAAATCTATATGACATCTTCAAGATTTAAATAACTCACATCAAAATTTAAATCATGATTTCCAACTATCATAATCTCCTCTTTATTTTAAATAATAAACAACTCTAATCAAATATTATTCATATTTTCATCTTAAGAATTTCGTACTCTTCAAATTTTAAATTCAATTTTCATCCTCAATATTTCAAATAGGTGATACAACAATCAAAATTTAACTTTTAATTCAAATCATCAAATTATAAAATTTCGAATTCAATCCATCAATGTTCATGTTTAGAATTCTATTTTTATCCTCAAAATTTAAATCATTGATTCAATCTCCAATATTCAAAATTTAAATCATGTGCTCAAATTATAAATATTTGGTCCGCAATATCAAAATTTAAAAATTTATTCTATAAGACATTCTTATCTTTAAAGTTAAATCCTCATCATCATAATTATTCTTAAAAAAAAAAAATCTCAAAATTAAAATGACTTAATTCCCTCGATTGTATCTTACTTGATAACCTTCGTAACCACCGTCTAAGATCTTCATATAAAATTTTAGCTCAAATTGACAATGCAACTTCTACCCAACTTTGAATTTACCCATCTTTCATAAATACCAGACTATAAAAAAAATGTCTCGATCATTCAATAGTGCTTAGTAAAACTCAAAATCTTAACACAAAATCTATCACATGTGATATGCCCTTAATTATAAAAGATAGTCACAAAGTAATGTGATTAGCCTGTGGGGTATATCTAGTACTATAACTTATATCAAGCACGAGCGTTCGTCTTTTGGAAATAGGGGAAGACGAAAAACAATAATAAAGAATTCAAGGAGGAGGTGATAGAATACAAGTACGGGGTTCAAGGCGATTAAAAAATTCAAAAGGGCGTTGTCAAGGCAGTTGTGGATTAAAATCTTATTTTTGGTAAATTCCTATTCGTTCATATCAGTACAGTTATGTAACCGATACAATATGCTCTGACATGTCTAGAGGGCAAGTAAATTTGTCTAACAAGTTAAGTCAACTATATCTCAATCCACGTAAAGTAGTCATGCGAAGAGCGAACCAAACGCACTAAGTTAGCTAGACCATAATACACTGATTATGATTTAGACAATATATTAGTGTGGGGCCCACTAACACATATGTCAGGAACAAGCTCGATAAAAGGATAAGCTTGCAAAACTAGGCTGTAATAGCAACATGAGTCAAGATAGTCCAAATAATTTAAGTAAGTCGGAGTGGAGGCCACATCACCATGCTTGCGGTGTATGTGGATGATATAATTATCACAAGAGATGATGAGCAGGAGATTGTCCGACTCAAGGGGAAGCATGGAAAGGAGTTCGAGGTGAAGGACCTTGGCCTTCTTTGGTACTTCCATGGGATTGAGATTGCTCGAGAAGCAGAGAAAATTGCTCTTTCTCAGAGGAAGTATGCGCTGGACCTTCTCACAGAGACAGGTATTTTGGGATGCAGACCTGCAGCGACGCCGATCAACCAGGGGTTCAAGCTGTGTGCTGAGACTGGAGAACCAATTGACCGAGACAGATAACAAAGACTGGTGGACAAGTTGATTTATTTGAGCCACACACGTCCTAATATCTGCTTTGCAGTGAGCGTGGTGAGCCGCTGCACGCATAACCCAAGGAAGGGTCATATGGACGCAGTGTACCAGATTCTGAGATACTTGAAGGGTGCCCCCGGAAAGGGGTTGATATTCAGGAAGAATGATCACTTGAGCATCGAGGACTACTGTGACTCTGACTGGACTAGCTGTACTGGTGACAGGAGGTCTACCTCGGACTATTGCATATTTGTAGGAGACAACTTGGTCTCTTGGAGGAGTAAGAAGCAGTCTGTGGTGGCCAGATCGACAGCTGAAGCGGAGTACAGAGCTATGGTCTTGGGAGTTGCAGAGCTGCTATGGCTCAAGAGTATGCTGGTAGAGCTGAAGCTGGATCAAGGAGCCAAGATGAAGTTGTGGTGTGACAACCAGTCAGCCATCAGTATCGCCAACAATCCAGTGCAGCATGACATGACCAAACACGTCGAGATCGATATGTTCTTCATCAAGGAGAAGTTGAACCATGGACTACTGGAGCTAGGTCATGTTCCAACCAAGAAGCAGGTAGCAGACAGTACGACCAAGGAACTTAGTTCTGCAGATATGATTAGGGGATGTAACAAGATGGACTTAGTGAATATCTTTCGCCCATCTTGAGGAGGAGTGTTGATATATTAGAATATTCTTGGTATATTTGTTGGGATATTATAATATTCTACAGGGGGTTTTAATGGGGTATTAATGTAAGATGAGGGTTGTAAGGGTATAAATAGCCAAGAGATTATCAATAAAATATATAACAATTACTCCAAAATATTCTACAATCGACATCAGCTGATACAGAAAATTATGATAGAAAAAATTGTTTGTATTGAATGACCATATATTCCTAATGGTAAGGTCATTTTGGAGTGACAGCATATTTAATCTTGGGTAAGACTGTCATAAATTTCTTTATATGAAGAAAACAAAATACAGATTAGATATGATAAGTATATTTTTAGTTAAATTCCTCAAAACAATAAAGAGAGAGAGAGAGAGAGAGAGAGAGAGAGAGAGAGAGAGAGTCGAAAGAAGAAACCACAAGTGTAAACCTTTTTTTACCATCAATGATTTGTTCCAACTTCTAAAATTTGCAATGACTTACCTTTCTATACCCATCAAACATTGATCTACATAAGCAATAACTTTCACTCTTTTGTATATGGTATATGGTACCAGAGTATTTTTTGGGTACCATATTTACTCTTTTGTCTAAGGTATAAGGTAAATCGTTTTTGACTGACCCTTATTTAATCTTGGGTAAGACTGTCACAATGTATTTCTTCAGTTAAATTCCTCAAAACAATAGTTAAATTCACTGCAATGTAATCGTAACCGTAAATTATATTCTTCTCTCAGTTTATTGCGGAACTAGACTGGTTCATATATTGCACCCAGAAGGATTTTGGAGGCTTCATATGTAGAAAGAAATTGAAATGTAGATCATTCTAGAATGAGTGTATATTGTTCTTCAGATTTTGATTCTGCTTTCAGTCCTGTAATGATGGTCTATTGGATTGGATGGATAGCAGTAAGTCTGAAAGAAGAAACCACAAGTGTAAACCTTTTCTTTATCATCAATGATCTGTTCCAACTTGTAAAATATGCAATGACATACCTTTCTATACCCATAAAACATTCAACATAAGCAATAACTTTCACTCCTTTGGCCAAGGTATATGGTGGTACTACTAGCCTACTATTCTTGATTCTTCAATGCACATTCCACCTCCTTCAGCATATCAGCGGATTCGAAAGCTTCGGTCCTATACGTATAGATTCTACTCACAGAGAGGTAGAAGAGCAGATTCAGCACGGTGAGGGCGGCGAGGAACCCGTAGTAGTAATCCAGATGCGAAGCATTGAGGTTGTTCAACACCCATCCCTTCCCATTCCTCTCTGTGATACCGGAAACGATGGATAGAAGAACACTGCTGAGGAAATTACCAACCCCATAGGTGGTCAAGGAGAAGGAAGCCCCCAAGCTCTTCATGCTCTCCGGCGCCTGGTCGTAGAAGAACTCCGTGCTCCCCACCACCATGAAAGCGTCGGCTAAGCCCATGAGCACGAACTGCGGGAGCAATATGAAGATGGTCACCGGGACCTGCCCCCCGCTCTGGACCACACCCTGGGCCCTGGCAATGCCCAGCCTCTTCCTTTCAACCAGGCACGCCGTCACCATGGTCACGACGTGCAGGACCAGCCCGACCCCGATCCTCTGGAGGAGCGTGATCCCCCGGGGGTCCTTCGTCAGGCCCTTCATGAACTTCACGAAGTAGCGGTCGTAGAGGGCGATGGAGACGAGCATGGTGATCGTGACGAACGCCCCGAGGCTGGCCGGGGGGATCTCGAAGTGGGGCCCGATGTGTCGGTTCAGCGTCGTGCCCTGCTTCACGAAGAGGGTGTTGATCTGCGCGATCATCGTGCAGGGGATGAACATCGCGACCTGTATCGGAATCAGTCGGAGGATCTGCTTCGTCTCTTCCACTTGGGTCACCGGACACAGCGTCCACGGAGTGTCCGGACCGACTGTTACTGCAGCCTTATTGAGGAACCTATATATAGACATAAACCAACCAAAATTAAGAATCACACAACATAATAGTTGGGTTAACAATATGTCTGGGTGATTAATTGTCGCATGGATAACTTATTTTGGAGGTCCGATGCTTCATTATATATATATCGATGATTGTCATTCCTTAGGCTAGAGAATGTACTAATTCCCCTCATTATCATAAGATCATGGTATTTGTAGTTTAAGCTAGAGAGTGTACAACTTGCTTTCCGTATTTTAGTTTTACTCGTTATTCACCTCTGATTATTGAAATCCGGATATAAAAGTAGATCAATGTCCATGTTTATGGGTGATAACAATGTGTATGATCGACTTTCTGGAACATTTATATTTAACTCCAAAACGGATTCAATCAATAACATATATACATCTAGTATAGCTTTTGGCATGCTTCATGCATAGTTTACAGTATCGTCCGATACAGATACGGTTTGGCATCTCCCGATCCGATACCGACCGATACCAACATCGGGGTTCTCTTTATCAGCCAAATCGGCAAAGAAAATTGAACAAAAAAGCCAATAAACAAAGGTGTAAAGAGGCATAATAAAGTTGTATAAGTATATAAAAGGAGAAAACTTATCGATCGTAAGTAAACCAATCGACAATGATGACAAGTATTTCATTTAATATCAAAATTACCAAGAAACAACACAGAAAATACTTAAAATTATGCCTAACTGTATTAAAAAAAATCCTAAAATTGTATTAATTATTTATTTTTTGATATAAAAATAAATAAATCCTGCGATCCGGAAACGTCGATACTGCCGATATCACCGATCCCAATACTCACAAGAAGGATCTGATACTGATTCCGATACTGATAGTGCGAACCTTGGCTTCATGATGTGCACAAGGTGATCAAAGCAAATTACACATTTTAATTAACTTTAGTTTCAAAACAAAAATGAATCAAGATTGATGTTTCTTCTTTATGTGTGAATAAACATACTTATACAATTTCTGATAAAGCAACCAATGAATTGTAACCAAGGAACTGATGTAAAAAAAATTCTAAAATTTTAATAATTATTTATTTTTTGATATAAAAAAAAAATCCGAAACCGCCCATACTCTCGATACCGATGATCCCAATATTCTTAGGAAGGGTCCAATACTAATTCCTGATACTGATACTGGAAACCTTGGCTTCATGATGTGCACAAGGTGATCAAGGCAAATTACACACATTAACTAAATTTTGTTTCAACCCGAAAACGAATCAAGATTGAAGTTTCTTCTTTGTGTGTGAATAATATACTTCTAAGATTTCTGAAAAAACAATCAATGGATTGTAACCAAGGAAGTTGATTAAATAAAACTACTGATGTAAAATGCTTCCTTTAAATCTTTAGGAAAAAAAAAATTCCAAATATGTTACTGACCTTAAGGTAGAGGTGGAGTCAATCCTGAACCTTCCTTTTTCTTTATACACCTCCAGCTCCAACTCATGAAGCTCCTTAGGATCATTGGGGGTAGGTTCCCTCCATTTCCTTATAGCAGCGGCCATGACCTTAGCCATCTTAGTAAACGGACTCCCTTGTGGTAGCCTGTGCCTGTAATATGGAGTACCAACCAAGAAAATGGCAACTGACACAATTAGCCCCAAGGTTGGGATCCCATATCCAATAGTCCACCCCACATTGTCCTGCAAGTACACCAGGAAAGTATTGGCAAACAGAGTCCCCACGAAGATGCTGAAGAGCCACCAGTTGAAGAAGGAGAGCTTGTGGGCCCTCTCCTTGGGGTCGAAATCGTCGAACTGGTCCGCCCCGATGGTGGAGATGTTGGGCTTCGTCCCGCCGGTTCCCAGTGCAAGTATGTACAGCCCACCGAAGAATGCGCCCAGCTGCAGAGTCGTCGCTGGCTCGCAGTTGGTCGCGCTGCTGCATGTTGCAGGCTTCAGTGGCCGGATCGAAACCGATAATGTTAGCAGGCACATTCCCTGTTAGCAGACTAAAATGATCACTACAAAAATACTGCAAAACAGCGACGGAACTTTGTAAGTTGATGTTCATAAGTCTCAGCCTATTATCTTATACTTGGCATGGGATAATCAAGATTGTTCATAGTCAAAGAAGTTTATCCAAATATATGATGAGCTCGAACAAAAGATCCAGGAACACCTATGCTGATCATGGCATAAACCATTCCTAGACACCCGAAGACAGGTTTTCTCCATAAAGGCCGATACGATAGGACTAATAATACCAAATCAAGGCAGAATGTTCTCATCCTTCGGAGACTACGAGTGTGATAGGAGCATCCGTTGATAGAAGGATCGCCCTCATCTCACGGCACTGCAACTAAGAGTGGAGTGGAGAAATTTTTTGTTTTTATGCATAGTAAACTGTCTTGATGTACTCTCTCTTTTTTTTTTCCAATAATTTTCCCTCGCTCTGTCGAGATTCACCAAAAAAAAAAAAAAAAAACCTCTCTGGCTATTGAGGACAAATCAAATCAGATCGTTCTATTTTTTCAATCTTTCTGAATTGCTCCTACGAAACCAAGGTCAACAAACCTTAAACCTTCTAAAATTCTCCGTGGCAAATATCTCCCAACATTGAAAGGTAGGACAACTAGACTCCACTACCTATAGGAACTAAAGTCGGTCAGCTTGTGGATCAATAATGTATATCAAACAAGTCAAAATGGCTCAGGGATGAGAATTTTTTTTTTTTATGATTTTTGGAATCTAATGATTAAGATACCGCTTTATTGCAATTATAGAATCTAGTCTATTTCGGATGACATGTAGCAGGGCTATTCATTTAAACAAAGGAAACAGCTGCCTAGGGTCCAACTTTTTTAGAGGTCCCAAAAATATGGGATACTAGTATATGGGTATATATGTAATCATCAAATTGTGTCCTTTTTTTCTTTTTTTTGAAAGGTCCGGACAAGTTATATCTGGCTGGAAAAAGAATAATATAGAAAATGATACAGCTGGCTTGATAAAATGTGACAATCAATTAAGATCAGTTACCGCTTCTTTCTCTCCTCTCTTGTAAAAATTACCGTACCGTTCTCGCGTCTTCATCTTCCATGTTTTATATAAAAATAAAAAGTAGAAGTCATGCTCTCTCTCTCTCTTTCTCTCTCATACAGCTGCAAGCGCCTGTAAGGACGATACTCGTATATAGGTATATTTTCAAAAATATGGGATACTAATATATAGGTATATTTTTAAAAAGGGTTGCAGCTCCTGCAAGGACGATACTCGTATATAGGTATATTTTAAAAAATATAGGATACTAGTATATAGGTATATTTTTGAAAAGGGTCTCATATTTGAACTTTTGTCTAGGACCTCCAAATGGCTTGAGACGGCCCTGACCAGTAATTGAAAGAAAAAAAATTGTCTTCGTCGGAACGGGACCGGACCGGCCAGTTCAACCGTTTGATCCGTGAATCGGTAACTTTTCCAAACTTGGTCAGTGTTGACCCAGTGTTTTTTCAAAATTTCGATTGTAAATAAACATTTTGGTACAAATCAATGTCTAGAAAAAGAGTGTACTTAAGACACTTAAATTAACCCGATTGAATTTGGCTTGATCCGACCCAGTGTCTTGTCCGGGTCGATGGTCTTGAATGTGTATACATGGCCCACTAATTGACAGAGCAATAATGTAGGTGGGCCAGGACAAGACGCTGGTGTGGATCATCTATGGCCATTAAATTCTTCACGTCTACCTCTTCATTTAGGGGCTTTTCAGACACTGTATCTGAAGCAATAAAGGTTAGGCCACGCCCAAAAGGACAATTTAGTTTTCAAAAGACGTTTCCCCTTTTTTTTCTATTGTCATTTTGTGACCTAGATAATGATATAACCCTATGATTTCTTTATACAAATTTGATAACTCCGTCTTCTCTAGGCTTAGTTTGGTTGTCTTTTTCTGCTAGTTACCATAGAATCTAGTTGGCGTGCATTTTCCTTCTACACGGACCAATTATATATGGTTGTAATAAGTGGAAATTAGACCCATTGTGCAGGGTGGTTCAGGAATAAGTGCGACAAGACTTCGAATTTAGGACAATCCAGTATGACATGTAAGCAGTGTTGTCAAAGTCGGACCGGACCGACGGTTGAACCAAATCGAACCGGATATGGCTAAAAAATTGATCCGGTCTGACTTGAATCAGATTTTTTAAAGAATCAGCAGTTTTAACCGGAGAACTGGACGATTGAACCGGCCGATTTTTGTTTTTCTTAAAAAAAAATATAAAAAAAAATCGCATGAGATTTGGATCATTTGGTACTTGGTTTGGTTTTGAGAGACCTTATAGTTGCAAAACCAAACCATACATACTCCGAACCAAATCAAACAAAGAAGTAAATGTGGATATCTTACATGTTTT
This sequence comes from Iris macrosiphon, assembly GCA_036927795.1. Lineage (NCBI taxonomy): Eukaryota > Viridiplantae > Streptophyta > Magnoliopsida > Asparagales > Iridaceae > Iris > Iris macrosiphon. The sequence continues at coordinate 1,082,669 of JAYESA010000007.1, read as the reverse complement.
GGTTCTCGTAAAGGATCTATTTGAACTCCGGTCCGACCTACACCAAAGATTTTCGGTTCATCAATCATCGGTCCGATTTTTAAACATTGCCTCTAAGAGATCAGGGTCCCAAGGAGATAAAAAGAAATGCCTCACACGAGGACGGATCAAGGGACAACCAAATTTAGCTTCGATCTGGACAACCCAGAACAAAGTTTGAGTACGACACGACCCCAACTACTGATGCATGGCAGAGAAATGTTATCCGAAGCTCGAGTTTGTGGATGTTGAGACACAGCAAAAATAAATCCAGTAAATCAGATAAACCCTCGGAGAAAATTTACAGCCACAAAGACAAGAATTTACGTGAAACTTACTGCCAAGTATACGATGGAACTCAGGACGAAGGTCCAGTAGCGGCCGAGATGGGCATCGGCGACGTAAGCTCCGAGCACCGGCATCAGGAAGACGGAGCCGACCCAGTTGGTGACGTTGTTGGAGGCCTGGACGGTGCCCTGATGGAGCCTGTTGGTCAAGTAGAGCACCAGGTTTGCCGATATCCCATAGTAGGCCATCCTCTCAAACACCTCATACACTGCAAGCAACAACCATATATAGTAAGTTAATCATCACCAACTCTTTTGATCATGGACAAGGCGAGCGAAGTGAGTTCATATGCCATTCATCCACACACAGCTAGTCGTGACGGAGCTGGTCTCTAAAATTAGGGAGCACTGAACTTTTAGGTCCAGATTGAACGACACGAGGACACTAAGCAACACAACACCTAAAAAATCAAAAAAAAAATTTTTTTTTAGAATTTATTTATCACTTAAGACCGTGCCCAAAGGCAGCTCCGTATCGCTTCCAAACTCGAAAGAAAGTATATTTATTTATTTTTGCATAACACGCACATCTCATTCTGCAGAAGTCCACATGGACGTGTCTAACTTGAAAAATAAATTATGAAAAAATATCGCTCCCCCTGGGATCAAGAACCCATTCCTTTCAAAATGTAGGAAAACTTGCCAAGAGAACAATATTTATATATATACCTACTACGAAGGAGCAAGCAGTCCAGCCTCCAGTCTTGGACCTAAGGACTGGATTGCCTTTGAGATCCACAGAGCCATCCTTGGTGTACTCCTCTCCCCCTGTCTCTGCACTCTCAGCCATTTCTAGTTGCTAGCTATACTTCTTCTGTGTGTATATATATATTTATTTATAGGTGAAGTGCCAGAGCAGAGTTTAAAAGGAGCTTCTGTTTTTTGTTTTTGTTTTTTTGATGTAAGAAAAAAAAAAAAAAAAACAGTGATATTTTAAACCATGAGGATCACAATAGCCAGCCATACACTCCATCACTGCCATTTATTAGATCAAGGGAACTGACAGTGACGTGCACTTTGCGAAAGGGGTTGCTCCTAGAAGTGTAATTTCATCTTATGCTTGATATCGGTTATTAACAAAAATATTTTTCACTAAAGATCAAGGTTGGTAGTATCGGTATCGATATCATATCCTTCTTATAGGTATCAGGATCGATGGTATCAGCAGGATCGGCAGCTTAAGATCGAAAATTTTTGGTATCAGAAATTAAATAATTATTAAAATTTTAGAAGAAAAAAAATATTTTCATACATTTATACATAATTTTAAGTTTTTTTTTTTTTTTTTTTTTAGTAGTTGTGAAATTAAATGAAATAGTAGTTATCATTACTGATTGGTTTATCTACGATAGATAAATTTTCTTCTTTTACGTATTTTTTTAACTTAAGTATACTTTTACACTATTGTCGTTTTCGTTCATTTTTTTTTTACCGATCGACTGAAAAGAGATCCCTAATGTTACTATCGTCAGTATCGGTATCGAATCGAGATATGCCTAATCGTATAAATATTGACCAATACTGCAAACTATGAGTAAGGACCGTTTGGTATATTTTTTTTTGTTTATTGTTTAAAAAAAACGAAACGTTTCTATTTCTTACAAAAAGATATGCCTAACCGTATATATTTTTAGTTTCGAACATAAATTTTAAAAATATTGAAAACAAAAAAGAAGTTGTTTACATGTTTTCATAAACAAAAAAGAAAAAGAAAAAGACAACTTACCAAAAATAAATATCTTTGTATTTTTTTTACTTATCAAACATATATTTGTTTTATAAACAAGTAACAATCATATATGTCAAACATGTTATCATTTATAAAAAAAAAAATCTAAATTAAAATTTTTTTTTAAAAAACAATTAAACATATAAGCGAAAGTGATATCTGTTGGGATCCAGTCTGAATTTGGTAAATTTTGGAGTCCAAATATGGTCAAAGATTTAATTTGATATAATTTAAAAATCTACAATAAATGTAAGATTTTAAATTTTTATCAAATATTTAATTTGATCATACATCAATAATTTTTGTTGGACTATTTTAGGTGAAATATGATTCTTATTTTAAGATTTTTTATTTAGAAAATTCTATTATGACCTAAAATATGATTTCTCATCCTATAAATATAGGAGAAGGGTGGAGACACAAAGTAGAGTACAATGTAGATATTCGGGGTGCTCGTCCACAGAAAATTTAAGAGAAAGTCCGTATTTTGCTCTTAGGACTTCGTCGAAAATTGCTACGGGTTGGTGAGCGATTTCAACTGTAATATCTTTCTTTTTTTTGAGAGAGTGGTGAAGGGGTTGAACCTATTAGGACAAAGGGTTTAACATTGATTTTGTCAATCTTGTAATTTCACCTGAGTTATAAATGTTGGGATTTGTCCAGGTGACGTAGTCACCGTCATATACTTGTCTTTATCTGTGCTTTGTGTTCGTTAGACAGGAATTGGTTTTCTCAGGTAGGTTGGTCTAAAAAATTTGCTGCGGGCACTCTTAGACACGGTGTCGCAGGACGTGTCCAATTCTCAACAATATCAAACATGACAAACCACCCCTATTATTTGATAGTAACATGGTAGTGTTATGTGGATTGGGTTTAACCATGGCTATGGTTAGGTTAACTCGAACTTGACCCTGATTCGAACCGAATCAAATTGAACCGGTTTCCAATCTAGAGTCGCTTTATACCGACTTATTATTCGGTGGGACCGAGATAAATCAATTTTCGGTCAATGAAGAGGACATAGTGAGGTAATCACAGTCACATCCACAGCCAAGTGCTGCGGTTATTACTCATGAATGAAGAAAAAAGAAAGAAAATTGAGCAGAAATATGTTTGAAGAATATTATTTATAGATAGAGTTGGACAAGAACATTGTTGTCATCAGTGCGAAGAGCACAACTCTTAGGATATATATGCACGTTTGACTTGGTAATTTACCATTGTTTGTTCTACTTTGTGTGACTAAAAAAATCTTTCTTTATTGATACGCATTCTTTCTTAACGTTGGTGATGGTGATGGTGATGGGTGATGGGTGATGGAAGAAGTTTCCTTGATTTAATGTTGGGATGACCGGCCAAGAAAATGTTGGAAAAAGATTTATTTTTTAGTTTTATACCGGACACGCTCCTTTGTTTCAGGAGATCCACTTTATTGGATAAATTGGTTTAGTAGGAGGTGGACTAAATTCCATCCAACCAATAAATGGTTGTGCGATTTAATATGCATTTTGACGCGTTATTAGCCACGCGCTTACCACTGGACAATTGGAACATGGATATAAAGGTAATTTTCTAATTATTTTTAGTTTTTATGTATTTTTATTTAATTCGGTTTTATTGTCTAGTCTTTCACAGACATGTTCTCACTTACGGTTTCCTGAAAGGTTATCCTGGACACTATCGATGGTCCAGAGATCTATTTAAAATAGATATAGATTATCTGTTTCAGAACAACTCTCTCTCTCTCTCTCTCTCTCTCTCTCTCTCTCTCAACATCTTTTTTTCGTATAGAGACGGAAAGAAAAACCACCGCTACCATAAACCAAAATCCTCCAGAATCTCCTCTTTCGTCCGTCTTTTCTCCCGACAAGGGTTGCGATCGATCCCCGGACTCGTCATCAGGTGCACGGTGACGCGGGTCATAAGATTCGTTGTATCTCGAAAATAGATTGTCAGAAATCTGTTATACTGTTCGTGAAGGGACGAAAATCTATTCTAAGGATATCATCTGTAACGTACATTGGATCCCCTACTTTAATTCCTATATTTAGTTTCTGCATCTTCTGATTGCATGTTTGAGGAATTTAATCCAACATAGAGAAGATGGGCCTGATTGTATTTGTTTTTCAAATCTACGTTCATCTTGACCATTTTCGAATTATAAGTAAGGGTCTCTCTCTCTCTCTCTCTCTCTCTCTATATATATATATATATATATATATATATATATATATATATATATATATATATATATATATTGGAAGAAGGTAATTATTTGTATTGTTCTATCAAGAATCGTGCATACCAGTACAATTGTGACTTCATCCCATCGTATCAGCTGGCAACAGGCTAGCCGTTTCAGACTCTATATTGTATACAACTCCAGTAACTGACGTAGACAGGCTTTCAAAGATGCGAATATTTTTTTCCTTCCATACGTAACATACTGCAGCTGCTAGACGGATTCGAGCCTCTGAGAACCATAGCACTTCTCGTGCCTGGTTATCCCTGACCTCCCTGATAAGCCCATTGATCTCTCTACAATTCGACGTTGAAAGCCCCACTCTCACCCATTGCGCCTTTAGTATGTGCTCCGCATACGGACATTCAAAGAAGACATGTCTCGTGTTATCTGCTTCATTTTGACACAACACACATTCAGCGCTAGGAATATTTAGCCCAAATCGTAATAACCGATCTCTGGTCATTAATCTACCTAGCTTTAACCTATATAAGCAGAGACTCATTTTATTGGCTAACCGCTTATGCCATATAAAGTCAGTGTCCTCCATTTTACTACCATCCAGCCTCACCTTATCGAAGGCGGACTGGAAGGTAAACTGGCCCGACCTGTGTGCGCAGGTCCCAACTCCATGAGTCCCTCTTCGCCGACGCATCCACGCTGATGGTAGTAATGCTCTGTCGGAACTGACGACCATGCGCATGACCATCCAACTCCCACTTGCCCTCAACCAGAAGACGTGAAACTTGCTCCTCCTCGTCATTCATCTCGAACGCTTGCTACCCCAGCCGGTCGATCATGCTCTCGTTATGTAACCAAGGGTCGTACCATAGATGTGTATTGGGTCGTCTTTAATCTTCCTTGTTATCCACTGTTTGATCTGGTACCTTTCGCGTAGAATCGTCTTAAAGGTCACCGAGTAGTTGTTATCTACCGGTTGTATCCAAAAATTTGATTTATGCCCGTATCTGTTATGTAGCCATTTTTCCCATAAGGACTTTCCTTCCAAGAATTTCCATGTCAGTTTAAGCCCGGCCGTCTCTCGGACATTGGCCAAGCGTTTCAAACCTACATCCCTCACTTTTTGGACGGCGTAGATTTGCCACGAAATCGCATGCAATCCTCCCAACCACACAAAATCCGCACAAATTTTCTCTATCATGTTTAATACTGCAGTTGGTAACATGATTGCTTGCAACCAATATCCGATAATGGCAGAGATAATAGACTTCGCCAACTCTATTCGACCCCCAAATGATAGCGTGCGGGCTTGCCATCCCTCAATTCTTCGCTGAACATATTCCACCAGGCTATTACATTCCATGCTCTTTGCATAATTTATTGAAAGAGAAAGTCTCAAATATTTCACTGGTAACTGGATTTAGTCTATCCGAAGCTTCTCTGCCAACTGATCTTGGTTTGGGCAGTGCTTGCTAAAGAACACACTGCTCTTGTCTCTATTTAACTGTAACCTTGATATCCTCCCAAACTCATCTATTATTGTGTTAATCGCTTCCACTCCCTATTAGTCAGATTAATAAAAACCAATAGGTCATCTGCATAAATTAGATGGGACAATGAAGGAGTTACCTGCTCGTATAACGGCCTAATATATTTTTGGAGTACTGCAATATCCATAAGGTTTGTAAAGTATTCCATCACAATGGTAAACAGATACGGGAACAATGGATCCCTTGTCTGAGACCCCGCGTGCTGTGGAAGAAGCCATTTGGTTGCCCTCTAACCAGAATAGAGAATGTCAGCGTGGTGATACATTCTCGTACCCTGTCAACCTACCATTTGTCAAATCTCATTGCCAGCTGTAAAATCCCTCGACCAAATTTAGGTCTACCTAGCTTAGATAGAAAGACTAGGGTTAGTTTGAAGCCATTTAGAATTAGAACATATTGTTTTAGATTAATGTACACAATATTCATATCACTTTGTGCACCTTGCCGTTGCTTCGATATTTGGAGCACTACACTAGCTTTTGCCTTCCAACAAATTTTACACACTTTTTCTAGACGTGCCAGCCTTCCATTCTGATCCCCTAAAATTTTAAATTTTATTTTATGTGTTTTTATTAAATTATTGAAATTTCTTAGAGTATTTTTATAGTTAATTAGAAAATAAATTTTATTTATTTAATTACTTAGATAAATACTCATTTAGAATTATTCCACAAAATAATTTTTATTATTTAGGAATCATTGTTAAAGGGTGATAGTTTTTTAGAATTTATTTTTGTGTAAAAATATTTTTGGATTTATAACCCCATCAATATATGTATATATATATGTAAATAATATATAGTTAATAATAATAATAATAGTCATAATAATAATAATAATATTACTAATAGTAATAGTAATAGTAATAATAGCAAATATATTAGTAATAATAATAGTAATAATAATAATAATGTTGTTAATAGCAATAAAGAGGAAAGAAAAAAGAAAAGAAAAAATAATAATACTAAAACCCTTAAATCTTAAACCCTTAACTAATTCCTTAAACCTACTATAATCCCTAAAGCCCGCTGCTAACCCCTCTACCCGCCCACAGCAGCGGATTACCCCGCGGCCAGTACCGCGACCCATCACTCCCCCGCCCCCTTCTGTGTGTGTATATATATATATATATATATATATATATATATATATATATATATATAAACCCTAACCCTAAACTTAATCCCCTAACCTCCGTCTACACCCCAGCGTCGACCTCGGACCCCTGCACCCTCGCGTCGCCGCCGGCCCGGCCGCGACAACAACCGCGCGGACAATCGCAGCAGGAACAGGCAGCGACGACCGCCTCTTCGGACGTGTGTGCTTTTGCGGAAGTTGGTTCGGACGTGTGTGCGCGTCGAAATCAACCCGTATCCGCAAAAAGTTTCTATATTACGACTTTTATAAAATACCACCCCACTTTGTGTACGCTCGTCAGAATGCGACGAAACTTGTACCATTAGATTCATGGTATCACGTTGGTCCTGTGACCTAAGTTTCACGCAATTCTGAGACAGTTGACCAAGCCGCCTATTCGTGGGCCCCACAAATTGACTTGAAGGCCAAATTTGTGATCGACTCTCCGGAATCCAAAATTGGACATACCGCTGAGTTCGTATCGACGTTAAAAATTTGTTTGACCTATAATTTGTTCCATTTAAAGACCTTTACCTCTGGCACGCATTTTGGTGTAAGGTGGCCCACATGTGGATCTCGCTTTGACCCAAAATTACTGTTTTGCCCCTGTATCCAAATTGGACGAAAGGGTAGTATTTTCTATCTATCTCGCTTATTCTGGGAACGTTGGTGATATTTATTTCAGTATCCGGAGATGTTCATTCTGATGCCATAGTTCTGATCCCTTGTGCTTGACGTCTGAACGCTTACACTTCGCAGCTTTCTTGCCAGATAAGTATACCTTGCCAAATTGCTTACAGTAATTTGCATGCTTATTATTTTTTTATATATTCATTATATGTGTATTTTCTCTCAGTTATAATTATATACTATATATGTTGACACACACTTGACATATAGTATCATGGGAGGGGAGGACGATCAGTAGGCGTATGGGCTACCCACTCTGGTAAACCGTAGTAACTAGCACGCACTACGGTAGTAGTGTCGCGATGGTCGCTACCCTCGCGGTATGTCGACTTCTGGTGTCACGATGGTCGCTACCCTCGCGGTATGACGGCTTATGATGTTCATGGACGTGTGTGTGAGTTGTGAGATAGATAGAATATCCTACACCTTGTGGCGCCTCGTTCCTCCTATTCGGGGAGCGCGGCAAAGAAACACAAGTTGGTATCGTTCGATCGGGATAGATTGAAACAAGAACTCGTCCTCGTTATGGATTTGTTTCTTCGGAATCGATTTCTATATTCAGTGGACCGTGCCCCCGGGATCGACTTAGCGGCAGAGTCAGGAGGGACCTCTCCAATGTTATCTTTGTTGCCTCGGATTTCGATGTCGCTTGTTGCTTTCGTGCTTTGAGTTAGTTTTCGGATTTTGCTTGTTTTCCTTGAACGGTGTAAGCCCCTGATTTTCAAAAAATATAAAAATTGGATTTTTTTCGCAATTTTCTGGAATTTTCTGTAATTAAAATTAGGGTTTTTAAATATTAAATAATTTTTAATAGATAATAAATGATATTAAAATATTATGAAAATAATATTTTTGGGTGTAAAATAAAAAACTGGACTTAGGGTAATTTTTCTGGAATTTATTGGACCCCGGACCTATTTTTAATTACCTAAAAACTATTTATTTAATTATTTATTTAATTATTCATTTATTTATTTATTATTATTACTATTATTATTTTAATTTTTCCGGCCCAGCCCGTTGGGCCGAGCCCAGCCCGCTCCCTTGCGGGTCGGGTCGGGTCTGCCCAGACCCGACCCGCCGCCCACTGACCCGCTCCCCAGCCCCTCTCTCCGCCTGAACCGGTCCCCTCCGCATCCGGCGCCGCCGACTCCGGCCACGCGGCGCCTCGCCCGGCCGCGCGCCCCTCACCCCGCGGCCACGTCGCCCACTCCGGCCCGCCTCACCCGGCGCCTCCCCCTCTCCTCTTCCCCCATTTAAACCCCCCCGACTTCCCCTCTCCGGCCATCCCTCCTCCGCACCGCTCTCCAGCCGCCGCCCGCGGACGCCGCCGCTTCCCGTCAGCTCCGCCGCCTCGCTCGCCTCCAGCCCGCCTCAGCCCCAGTCGCCGGAGACCCGCGCTCGAGCCCGACGACCCCGCTGCCCCAGCGCTGCTCCGCCCGCCTCCGGCGTCTGCCGCTCGCCGCCGACCAACCACGCAGCACCCGCCCTAGCCCCCGGCGGCCTCCCCCCACCGCGAGCCGCCGCTGTGCCGCCGTCTCCGGCCAGAACCCTAACCCTATTTCGGTCCCTGTGTCCGACACGAGTCGGACACGTGTCGGACACGGTTTGACCCTGATTTTCGGGTCCCCTTCAGGTACGTGTAACTTTTTGCTCGTAACTCCGTTTTCGATTCCGCAAATTGCGTTGTGAAGCCTGTATGACCCTCTCGGTGTCCGGACAAACTGTTCGGGGCATCGCGTCCTGTGGTGATCGCACACCGCGATCCAAAAACAAGAAAAACTAGACCGTGTTTCACCCCGGAACTGAGTGCGCCCCGCCAAACGGGACGACTTGGTCACGTGCGGTCTTCACAGATACGTGCGCGTCGTCGATACGGACGTGTGAGATTTCGTGGAAGCTGATTCGGGTGTGCGTGCACACCGGAATCAACGCGTATCCGCGGACATCGCCCCGTATCCGACTTTTCTGTAATTCGCCCTAACTTCTTGTACACTCGTCAGATCGAGACAAAACTTGACTCGTAGCGATACGCTGGTCCTGTGGGTCAAGTTTGGTTCGATTTTGAGAACGTTGACGAAATCGCGTGTCGTAGGCCCCACAGGCCCCGCCCGACGGGCGATTTTGTGTTCGGCTCATCGGAATTCAAATCTGAAAGTTCCGTTGGATTCGTATCAGCGTTCCTGACCTGTTGACACTAAGTTTGGTGAATTTGGAGATCTTTGACCCGGACACGTTTTTCGGTGCAAAGCGGGCCCACCGGCGGACCCCGTTTTGATCCGAAACTGTCGTTTTTGCCCCTGTCTCCAAATTGGACCCAAGGACAGGCGTTTCTAGCTATTTGACATCTTCTGAGCGTGATGGTAATGTCTATTTCAGCTTTTGGACTCATCTCTGGAAATTTTCTCCAAGAACCATTTTAATCAGATCCAAACAACAGGCAAGTACCTGCACTTCAAATTAATCTTTATATTGTGATAATTAATCCCCTGCTTTACTAGTACCATTGATGATTACACGTAGTGCTAGAATACTGGATTTCATATCTTGGATACTGTAGTTCATGTCTTGCTTTTCATGTCGGGTGGGAGAATACTAGAAGGCATGTAGTTTACCTTTCCCCTATCATGTTTAATAGTTGTTGGTACGCGACTGTACCCTCAGCCGGATCTCGATTATTCCTGTTTAATAGCCGTTTATGACGGCCGGATTAGCCTTATAAACCCCTACATGCCAACTATGTATTCTAAAACAAACACAAGTTCACACAGATAGTTTCTAGATCTTGTTATATTTCTTGCTGACTGTTGTAGTTTCATTTCCTGTCTCATTTATTTCGGTTTTCCCGTATTCCTGTTTATAAGCATTAACTCTGAAATATTGATGTTCTTTTATGCAACTTTCTTAATATGATGCTCAATTTAATTGTCATAAATATTTAGTTTAATCTTGTTGTGCACTGTGTACTTTGCTCCTTTCCTGACTGGATCTGTTGTTTAGGCGATGATGAGAACCTTGCCCCCACCTATTATGGCCCCTATGAGGCAGCAGGTGACACAGTTGCAGAGCCAGTTCCCGCACAGATAGCTACTCCTGCTGAGTAGTTAGCAGTAGTTATCTTAGTTTTTGCTCTTTATCTTAGCAATCGGGTTTGTCCCCGATTTCATTCTGAATTTCTGTACTAAAACATTTGAATCTGTTGTCGCATTTATTTCAATTGCAATATTAAGTATCTGTTTCTCATTATTATCTTGCCTATGTTGATTGTGAATGAGCTAGACTAGTTAAATGTGGATATGACCTAGACAGCGTACTACCGCCGACTCTGCGGCGTAGGCTGGACGTACCCACGCACTCGTGCCCGAATTTCCGGGTGCGGGTCGTGACAAACGGTTTCGATGGATTTCATTATTTTCGTTCATTGAACTGCACTTCAATTTCGAGATTGGAAAGAGTGGAAGATGTATTGATCGAGCTGTTCGTGATGCAGGTGAACGAGCAGTAGGCGGCTTACGAGCGGAGTCTTGAAGCGCATCTTTCCTTCTCCCTTCCAACCAACTAAGTGAGTGGATACCATCCCGATTAGCTAGCCCTGCTTCCAGTCTTTGCACCTAAAAATCTTGCATTCTTGTAGTCCCGATCAGACGATTTCAAGTAATAACTAAAAGATGTCAAGATAAAAAGGAATAGACTTGGACTGTATTGCTTGTCAATTAAACTTGGGAACGGTTACTTATATGCATGCTTGTTCGTTCATAATGTTCATCATATGCTTCAATTTTAGTTAGAATGCATACGTCTTCTATAAATTGTGCTATGTATAGAACATGTCATGCTACAAATTGTTCAGAGAGGCCATGCAAAATAAATTATGCAATATTGCTTGTCTTGTACTCGTGTTCTTGTACTCGTGCTGCCTCAACTGCATGAATTGTTAACTTAATAATCGTGTTCGATCATGGACAACTTGTGCACAAGGGTATAAGTTCTGCGGACGGTCGCTGGGGCACTGCCGCATGATGTGAGGATTCCTCTGATCGACACATATCAGCCCATGATTTTCCCCTACCTCCTTCTCGGTTCTGCCCCTCTCCGCCCCACGCCTTACTAGAGTTTTCCCATGTGACAAGCCCCTGAGCAGCTTTAACTGGTGACTCGTTAGCCCCTTTCTCTGACATTGCTCCGCCACCCCCTTGATCACTTCTCATCCCCGCATCTGCCGACGATGTCGTCTTCCTGTATTGAGAAAACCTCGCGCGGTTCCTTCCCTGTTCTCCAGCACCCATACTCTCCCCTGCGATTCACCATGCCCTGTGATCGTCGGTGCCCTACGACTACCCAACTGCCTTGTCTCCCTGGTGCCATGAGGGGGCCGACTACTTCCTCCCATCGGCTGATTCAGTCCCTTACTTCTCCTCCGACGTACGACGGTAGTCCATTCGCCCGTGTCTAAGTGTGCCGCTAACTCCTGTCTCTCTTGCGAGTCTCCCGAACCCAGCGTCGAGCGACCTCCGCCGCCATCGCCATCATCGGGATCGAAAACCCTAGCCATTTTCAATTTTTTTTATTCTCTCATATATATATATATATATATATATATATACATATATATATATATATATATACATATATATATATATATATATACATATATATATATATATATATATATATATATATATATATATTGGTACCCAGCTAATTAAAGTTTAGATCCAGGATTTTATATCAGCTTAGAGTTTAAGTCCTGGCATGTCCAATTGAAAATTTTAGACCCTGATTTTTTTTTTCATTATTCCCATTATACCCTCCCTAGTCTGTATCGAAATGTTTCATTGTCAAGCATAGGAGGGAGGATGTAATGGAAAAAGAAAAATGAAACACAAATTAAAAATTCAGGATCTAAACTTTCTAATTGGACAAGTCAGAGCTTAAACTCTAAGCTGGTATAAAATTTAGGGTCTAAACTCCAATTAGCCCATTCTAATCTGTTAGAAGTATGTTAGGAAAGTCAGAAGAGAATATAAGTAGTAGGGGTGAGCATTTATTCGGTTTCAACCGAACCGAAATAGTCATAACTGAATAAACCAAAATTCTAAAAATTTAAAACCGAAATCGAACCGAATCGAACTGAATAAGCTATTCGGTTTATTCAGTTTGTTCGATTGGACTATTGTTATTGTTTAATGGATTGAGCCCTAGATAAATTATATTAAAAATAATGATTTTATCCACACATTTGTTGTATTTAAAAGTTGGACTTCAAAATATATACATAGAAATGTTATTTTCAAAATATACATATTTTTTAATCATAAAATATGCATAGAATTAGAATATTTACATAATTCTATAAATCTTATTCGGTTTTCGGTTTTGGATCGAAACCTAATAATAAGAAATTTTAAAACCGAAATCAAACCGAATTTTTTTTTAAGATTTTGACTTTATCCAAAACCGAATAATGCTCACCCCTACTAAAAAGTTGGAATAGTTGATAATGCACTCAGAATTCCGGGATAACATTGAAGCATTTTACACATGTACTAAACGGAGTGCCTGTGGATACCACAGCATAGTTCAAAATGGAATCCATACAAGGATAAAAAGGGGCAGAATAAAATCTTCTTTCTTTTCTTTTCTTTTCTTTTCTTTTGCCAAAGATATTGCAGAGAAGAGAACCAACCACATTGGGAAAACGAAAGCCATATGATCCATGAGCTCTCTCCATCCATCCAACTCCGAATATGTCACGTGCTGGCCTCTGGTGCTGGACACGGAGATGGACTATCTCTGGCTTGTGTTGTGTTGGACTTAGACTTATGCGGAAATGATACGTCTGTCCTGGTATCAGAACGATCACGTTTGGTTCGCTGAATCAGAATATTTGGAAAAAAAAAAATTTGTGTTTTTTATAAAAAAAAATTTGTTTCCTCCATCCAATCGAGAATTCGCATTATCTTCTAATTTTCTGTATTTATTATAAAATATAGAATTCTTAGCTCATTCCAGCTCACCCCACCTCGAATTTCTAGTTATGCCAATGCCTGGTCAAAGATATTTTCTGACTATATTCGTGACATTTTCACATATCAAAAAAAAAAAAAAAATTGCTATCTTCTACGACTTTAAAAAAAAAAAAAAAAAAATTCTACCAAACAAACAAAACCTAAGAGTTTGGCAACTTAGTTCTTTGCAACTTGTATTTGATCTAAGCCTAGACTCGGTGCACTTGTCCTACAACAAATTTAACTGGTGTCATTCCTCATTTGGTTCGTGGAAAAAAATAATAATAAAAAAAATAAAAAATTATGCTCATTCGTTTCTTTTAAGAAATTATAACATTTATCGGGTTTTTTTTTTTTTTTAGAAATGACAAAGAAATTGAAAAGAAAAGTGAATACTTAAAGGTGCAAAGTGAATCATTGGATTGGTGGAGGAAATCACTTTCTCCCCTATTTTTCTTTACATTTCCTCCTTAATTTTTTTGACATCCAAACACAGTAAAGTAATGACTTTTCTTTTCCAACCCCATGATTCTCCGAACCAAATGAGGTCTTAGGTCTCGTTTAGTTCACGAAAGGGAAATGAATTTCCTTGTATTTTCCATGGAAATGAAAAAGTATTATTCCTATTTGATTTCTTTTTCAGTGTTTGGTAAAATAAGAAAACCATTTAAGAAAAATCATTTGATTTCATTTTCAGTGTTTTGTTGTTGTACGAAAGGAAAGAAAAAATATATTAATATTCTCATAATGTCCTTGTCGTTTAAAATAAAATTAATATTATGAAAAAATATGTGTCGATAAAATAAACAATAACACAAGGCTATCTTTGTCTTAATTTCTTGCAATAAATGCTCGGAAATGAGGAGGAAAAATCAATTCCATAGGTTATGAGAGGAACCATTTTTCTAGGGGTGCAACTCGGACGGGTTAAACCCGAGCCCGATCGGGTAAACCCGTTAATGGGTTGGGTTAGGATTGAAGATACTCGGACTCGGACTCGTGTTCGGGTTAAATATTTGAACCCGATAAAAAATCGGATTAGGCTCGAGTTCATGTGTCGGGTTACCCAAAGAACCCGAAATCCAACATATATATACATACTTTTTTTTGAAATCCAAACTCTTCAACTTCTTATCATAAATTTTATTTTAATTTGTATTTTGTAGTGATTGAGATTTGATTGCTATTTGATTGTGTATTTAATATTACTTTTCTTGAAAATTATTTTAAATATCATATTAGATCACGATAAACCCGATGGATCCGATCCAATCCAAGTCCAACCCGATCCTCCGAGTTTGGTCTTGGACTACATATGTTGAATCCGAGGTCGGGTCGGACTTGGGCTCGGATTAGACTTATGATTCATCGGGTTGGACTCGGATTGAACTCAAGTCCGATCCAACTCGTCTGAGTTGCACCCCTACGTTTTCCTACCTATTTTGTTCTGTCAGAAAAATGTTTTCCAAAGTTATGGCTACCAAACAAAATCCTTAAATTCGTGAACCAAACGAGGCTTTAGAATTTAGGCAACGCATTAAAGAATTCCTGCACCTTCATGTGACATTACTGGTTTTTTTTAATTATGTTCGACTAGCAATCACAAGCAGCTCATAACTTTCATCATTGTGCCAATTGTTTATTCTGTGGGCCGTGGTACCGGTGAGACATTTTTCTCCTCCAATAACAGTAACATATCAGCATGACACTATAAAAATAGTATGTTATACTATTATTAGAGGAGAGCAAGACCTTACACACTGCCACATGATGGACTGATCCACTGAATAATTTTTCCGTAGTGAAAAAATTATTCAATGGGACGGACTTACTACGTGGCAGTGGCGAATGGTAAGTCCATTCAATAGCATGATAATATCAAAAAGTCTAAAATGAAACTAATCAAACAATTGCCAAATATTATTAAAGTTATGATTACCAAAAATAGTAAAATATTACCAAATATTATTATATCATTGGACGTGCTCAGCCACATGGTGAGCCTGTCTCACCGGATATTTTACCTCAGAACTGGCATTCATTATTGCGGTGATCATTTTAGCATGGAGGATCAATAGGCAAAGCCAGTTATTCTAGATAGTATAAGTGTGGTCCTCTAAAATCGCTTAGGGGATGTTTGGTTCGCGGGATTTGGACACAAAAGTGGCCAAAATTTAAATTTTGGACCATTTTACGTGTTTGATTGGAGGATTTACAGACAAGATTTACTGAGATTTGACATGAACAATAAATCTTGTTTGTCACGAAATTGAAGTTTTAACATCGATTTTTTTTTCTTTAAAGTTGAGTGCAGAAGTGAAAAGTCCAAATTTTCACTTCGCGCGTTTGGTTGGAGGACAACTCATTCTCTACTGTAAAAAAAAGAAAGATATATTATTCATGTCACTTTAATAGAGAACTTATACTTTTTCACTCACTTCAACAACCAAAAAAATACAAAAATTTTAAAAAAATTCACTTGTAACATCCACATTTTCAAAGCATCTAAATAAAAAATTAATTTTTTATTTTTTTTATTTTAACGTAATACGTACGCAAATTATTATTACTATTATTATTTACTTTATTTCACTTTGCGGCACCAAACATACAGAGAGTGGCAAGTTGAGTTTCATAGACATCATGAATGCTACAAAAAAAAATATCAGTGAAAAGTATTGCATAGGGAAGAGTGATAAATTTTGATACAAGAGCAATCTTAACCAAAACTGCAGCAGTGATTTTATCCACAATGCTAGCAAATTCCTACTAATAAATGCACGTGGGTTACAAATAATCTTTTTTATATTATTATAAAATAATTTAAATATTTAAAAATATTTTAATTATAATTTATTATGGAAGAAAATAATAGATTAGACGGATGATGAGAAGGAATTTTGTTTTGATAGATAAGATAGAAATTTGTTTTAGATCTTACTTATCTCCTGTAATTATATTTTTAAATTTAATTGGTTAAGTATTTACTTACGCGTAGACGACTCACTTTTGAACCGTCTAGAAGCCGCTTTATATTATAGAAGACATTATGGAAGATAAATCATAAAGGACGTCTCGGTACCACGAGGTTCCTATTTTTGCATAATCTTAAGGGGGTCAAGATGCATTCGACCTTACCTCCAATGTCTATACTATTATTACTGGGTTTTTTTTTTTAGAACTACCTGAGTAAGTATTAAGCAGCGTACTAGCCAACATCCAGCCAAAATTTTATGGGATATTCTAGCAAATGTTTCCATTTTTTTGTATACAATATTTAAAATTTTAAGATATACCTCCAATATTTTATGAAATTTTTTTTTTTTTTTACTCATAATTGAAATATTTTTTATTTTTTTTAAATAAATAAAAGTATATGCTAATTTTTATATTTGTAATAGAAATATTTGTTAAAATATTTCAAATTTTATTAATGATAATAAGCACTCCGAAATTCTGCAACAGTATGATTTTAGGCAACTTCACTTCGGCTCTTTCTCTTTCACTTTCAAAAAAAATTAGAAGAAGTGAGGAAGAAGAAGGTAGAGTTCCAACGTTTGGTTACACGAAAGTAAAAAAATTATATTTTTAATGAGGAAATCAAATTTTGGAGTAAGCTAAAAAGATTTGTAACAAAATTTTGTAGTAAACTAAATCATGGAAAACCATTAAAAACCATTAGTTAGACTCCAAAACTTCTGAACAAATAACTAAATAGGCTCTATATAAAGTAGCATTTTTATGAAAATATGCAGGATTGTTTCTTGTTGTCTATTGCAAAAAGCATATATTGTAGTAATTTTTAATCCCTTTGCGATTTGCACAGAAAAAAAAAAAAAAAGCAATGGAAGAATGGAAAAGAAAACACATAAGAACACATAGTAACGTAGTTTACTTCTCAAATAGAGAAATTACGTCCACGGCCGTTGTAAGAATTTTTTTTTGACTACATTCTGAAAATAGTTTACAAGATGTGTCCTAATACTACTTTTATAGACATAGGATATTAGGTCGATCCGCGATCAATGGGCTAAACGATCCAGTCACTTACCGGGTGTTTGGAAACTTTTGAAGGGAGGGGAAGAAAAATTCGAGGGAAAGAAAAATGGAGGGAAGTAAAATGAAGGTAAAGTTAATTTTTCTTCTTCTCTTGTTTGGATGAACAAAAAGTAGAGAAAGAAAAAAATTTAAAATAATCTTTTGGTTGTATATAGATAGATATATAATTACTATTTAGTCCTGAAATTCTCATATCATAATTTATACGAGGGGTAGTTGGATAAATTATTCCATTTTCCTCTAATCTCTCTTCATTTTTCTTCCACTTTTGGAAAAAAAAAAAATATATATATATATATATATATATATTAGTGGAATCCATATAAATCCCCCCCTCACTTTTCCTTCTCCACATTTCCTCCTCCCTTTCCAAACACTTACGCTTATAATTTTTCTCTCACTTTTTTCTCAACTTTTTTCTTCCTTTCCTTCCCAACCTTCCCAAACACTACATTAAGCGATCAAAGTGGAAGGGTCTAGTCTAGCCAATTAGGCTCCACACAACCTAACACATATAGCATGACAATGAGTATGT
Source organism: Iris macrosiphon (assembly GCA_036927795.1). NCBI lineage: Eukaryota > Viridiplantae > Streptophyta > Magnoliopsida > Asparagales > Iridaceae > Iris > Iris macrosiphon. Next base: position 1,064,393 of record JAYESA010000007.1, on the reverse strand, counting down.
TTTTTCCAATAGATTATCATATGCATTAGTTCAATACTTTGATACAATCTGATTAAGTACTCGAGAACAAATTACAAACTACCTGGTTGGAATGAACATATACCAAAAAAATTTGAAATCCCCTAGAGATTCTTTATTGGAGTCGAGTTAACCATAGCCCAAAGTCGTATATCTTTGGTTAATATGATTCAAAAGCTTTATCGATGATATAGATTCATAATAGACAGAGAGATTATTGTACGTCAATTAACATCAATAATAGTTCCAAGTTACAACAGATTATGGAAGGAGTTATAAGATTCAATTTAATTTGAAAAAAAAGATTATAGTGCATAGACCTGTCAATTGGACCGGACCGGCACGAGTCCGATCCAAAAAATTGACTCAAGGGGTCGGTCCGATCCATTTAATCATGGATCCAAATTGACCCGGCCCATTATAATGGGTCATGTCGGATCATATATATCTGCCTATAAGATAGGTCCTACCTGACCCGAAATCCAGGCCCAATCCGAAGCCCTTGCCCAACCCTTCCTCAAATTCTAGTGATAACTACATGCATTGGACATCTCTCTCTCTCTCTCTCTCTCTAATGACACATAGATTGTTTCTCTCTGTGAAGCTAAAAAAGTCATGACCGACTTTTGAGTTTCAAGAGCTCGGTACAGAAATTGGGTTGAACCAAACAAACAGAAACTCAAAACAATTTTCGTTTTCTTTATATTGGCCCAGGCTAGGCCAAGCGCGGCCCGGCCCGACCCGGTCCGACTCGAAGTCTATCGTGTTGTGGGTCATATGTCATACTCGGCTCAAATTTTGACCCTTAGGTCCAGCCTGACCCACCTGACAGCTCTAATAGTTCATAAGAATGTAGGTTAGACATTATGTATCCTTAGGTATATAATATAGGCTATGCTATGACTACGACCAAATGCCTACCACCCTCTTACAACCGTCACGTGGCGGCAGTCCATTGGAGGAGGAAGGAGAGGTGGAATCCGGTGGCTGTCCGAGTGGCCGCCAGGTGACAGACGTTTATTGGAGGGAGAGATGGGGCCGGATATGGTATTAAACTTAGCATTATTGATATAATATATACCTATAATAGTTCAACATATTATGGAAGGACTTCTAAGATTGAATTTAATTTTAAAAGCAAATGTGATACGTTTATTATATCTATTCTACTATATAATCTATTCTACTATATCTATTCTACTATATAATGACAAAAGTAGGCTTCACCGTGGAAGTTTTCTTCCCAAAAATGCCCTTCAATATATTTACTAATTAAAAGAATACCTACAATAAATTCCACTGATAACCATTTAAGAGATTCATTAATGTATTACGGAAATCGAAGGATTCATACTACTTGTTAAATCTTCTAAGATGTTCCCACGGAATTTGAAGGGTTGAATTCTTAACCTATATAATTAAAAACAACAAAGTTAAATCAACTCATCAACATCATCCACTCTAAGATACGTGCAAAGCACGTGTATATATATATATATATATATATATATATATATATATATATATATATATATATATATATATATATATATATATATTATTATTATTCAAATAAGTTATATAAAAATATATAATTCACATAAACAACTTCGACCAAAAAATTTTGATATCAAAATAAAAAAGTGATTTGCACAAGTTATCCAATCATATTGATCATGTCACTTCACAGTAAATTTTGTATGCAACAAAACACGTGAAACAAAAAATACATAAATTTTTGTACAGGGTATAAATATTATAAAATTAGGTGTAGAGAAAAATGTTTAGCAAAATTAGCTGTAGAGAACAAAAACCATTTCCCCCTAATTTTTAGTTTATATATATTTTTTTTTTTGAAAAAACACTTAATAAGTGCGTTTTTTATTTATAAAATTTTTAATTTGTAATTTTTTAAATTTTTTTATAAAAAAGATAAAAGTAATTAATTTCAAAAAAGAAAAAGACGAAAAAAATAATTTTTTTTTGTCCGTGCCATCTGACCAAATTGTTTTTTATCTTTTGAATTATTTTTCGTTCTCATTATAAAGTTAAAAAGGCAATATAAAAGAATTATATATATATATATATATATAAAGACGCTGCGTATTCACTTATTTTTATTAAATTTTGCCTATAAGTCCCTCCAAATGCGTATTTTTAATTTTTTAAAAAAATTATAAGAAAAAATGGTAGAAGTTGGGAGCAGTGGGCCCAATGACATGCAATGCAGTGTGCACAAAAGTCCCGAACTTTACGTCGGATCCCGTGTGTTATGTCAAAGTCAAAAAAAAAATTACAAAAACAAATATAAATAAATTTGAAAACACACTTACTAAGTGCAACACAAATTTGAAAACATAATTTTTTCATTGATTTCTTTATTTTTTTCATTGATTTTTTCTTAATTTTTTTTGCGTAGATTTTTTTTTAAATATTCAAAACGCATGTACTAAGTAAGTTTTGGTGAAAATGCACTTTGTATGTATGTTTGTATGTATTTGTTCTAGTTTTCCAAAAAAAAAAATTATACATAGAATTTATTAATTTTTTTTTCTCTGTACAAATTTGTTTGATTTTTTTAAAAACTTTAAAGAAAAAAAATCAAAAAAGAAAACGCACTTATCGTTTTAAAATTTTGTTTTTTTAACAAAGAATAAATAAATAATAATAATAATTCCAAAAAAAATAAATTTTTTTTATAAAAATTGCAAAAAAAAATATTAAAAAATTGTAAAAATTTGAAAACGTACTTACTACGTGCGTTTTAGAAAAAAAAAACGAACATAGTAAGTGCGTTTTCAATTTTTTTTTTTATAATTATTTCTTAACGTAAACAAAAAACAAAATTAATTAAATATTGAAAATGCGTATTCCTCAAAACGCATTTATTATGTGCGTTTTTTTTCTCTACAGCTAATTTTGTTAAATATTTTTTTCTACACCTAATTTTAAAATATTTCTATTTTCTGTAAAAAAAAATTACTCCTTTCAAATCTGAAATTTTTACTCCATCAGTCTTAAAATCTAACAAATTTGTGTACGATTGCATAATACTTGATTTGCACAGGTTATCCAATCATATTGATCATAGGAAGGAAATAACTAAAGAAAGGGACATTAAGAAAAGGTTTGGACCCACTTGTTGGATGTCCAATGGGTTGCCACTTGTAACTTCACTCTTTCCATACACTCAAGAGCCAAACTTTTCTCAATAGAGAGTTTTCCAAGCCCATAGATTCCATTTATTTTATGAAATAAATAAATAAATAATGGTTCAGTTTTCCTACTTCATGTCAATCGTAATTACAAACATCAAGTACATATAACCTATTAATTGGAATTAATAAATAAATTCTATCGACCACAACAAATTCACAGAAAATTAGTATTGTAATTCATCGCAAAAGAACATAATTCAAACAAGGATAAATTTTCATAGTTGTTGACAAATTGAAAAAAGAAATATTAATATATATTTAACTGTCGATTACGATAGTTTAGAATAGCAACATACAAACTGAAGAAAAAAAGAATTTACCAATGAGCGGTGAAAGTAGTTGAGGTTACAATCCATATAAACAAACAAATATAGCGCATATATAAAGCATCAAGAATGTTCGAATACGTATATGAATACGTACAAGTTTTTGATGTGAACAAGTATTCCTGCAGAAAATTGACAGAAATATCCTAAAAAAACTCAAGAGAAATTCTCCTACTGACATACTCAAAAGGCTACCTAAAGAATTTCGAAGCTTCGGAATCGAAAATCTCTCGTTTGGGACGACAAAGGACTGCCAAAATTGAACATGACTGCAATAATTTTCTGTTGAATATGACTGCCAAAATTGAATATGACAGTCCTAACAATGAATATGACTGCCAAATTTTTCTGTTGTCCTATGAATATCCAGGGCTGCAAAAATTGCCGTCCAAAACATGACTGTTTCAATTCCAAAGTTCCCAAACTCCATTAATGGAGTTCAAAACTTAAAAACTAGTTCCAAATGGGACTATCTACTATAAAACTATGCAAAAAGAAGAATATGAATTATGGTTTAGGAATTTGAAAATGAAAACAAAAGAAGCCATTTTTTTATATAGTTATAACTTTCAATGCCTCTAATATTTTTGAAAAATATTTTGAATATTGAAATTTATAGTTATATTTAAAGTAAAGTTGTATTTATGTTGCGACTATACTTTAAATATATCATTCAAATTTGAGTTTTATTACAATTTAAATGATAATGTATGCAGGTACTCAATCCTTTAACTAGACATTGTTCAAGATGATTGATGATTTCGAAGAACATCGATGACTCTCAAAACCAGCCTCTCACCATCTTTCAGAAGTTATTCAAACTTACGTCGCTAAATTGCTATTACCAAACAATTTTTAAGCTACCATGATAAGCAATGTCAACCCCAACTAATGCCGCTTTAACAATACCAAACAAGATCTAAGATTGTGTTTGGTCCAGCTTATTCATGCTGCTTTTGCTCATTTATGTTTAAAAAGCAGCAACAAAATCTGATCGGTAACGCTAATTTTTGCTTATTCTATAATAAGTTCCTTCAATTTTGAAATTTGAACTTCTTAAAACTGCAAGTTGGTTTTGTTTTTCCAAGAAAAGGAGAAGCAATACCAAAACTAAGCCCAGGAAGAAGAAAGGTTGACTAATGCAAATCCAAAAGTACAAAGGACCCAATCGAACAAAATCACATTTTTTTGTGGTACCCTTCTATCTGTAATAAAAAAATGATTTTTTTTTTTTTTTTTTTCAAAAGAGAGGATAAAAAAGTGGGAAAAAAAAAGAAAATTCTTATTTGGCTATAGCTATAGCTTTCTCTCTCTTCCAACCCATTTCTTCTCTCTTTCCACTTCCTCTTCTTCAGCAGGTGAGAATTCCGACGACCCATCTCCAATTTTTTTTCTCTATTTTTTTCTTCTTCTTATTTTGATTCAATCCATGGCGAATATCGAACCCTTTTAGAGTATTTTGATCTTGGGCCAAGAATCCGAAGAAGCGAAGAAAACCCACTTCGATTCAATTCATTTTTCTGCTCGGAATTGGTATAAATCGATGACCCATCTCGAATTCCTTTGTGGGTTGGCTTAAAAATCCAATCTTGATATTTAGTGCGTGATATGATGCTAATATGGATTATAGAATAATAGGAGGTATAAAGAGGGAATTTTTGTCTGGACACGACTTGGACACACAAAAACACACTAGGACACGCCAGTATAGGTGCCATGTTCCTTGTGAGATTATTGTATTAGAGATATTATGCTTATTGATATTTACTTAGTGTGACTTGCTGATGGAGCATCAAAGATGAAATTTTAGCAAAATACAAGAAAAAAAAACTTAGCTTACGTCGTTGTGTAAGAGAGATTATGTTGATTGGCTTATAGAGCATCTAAAATGAAAAATTCAGGAAAAAATACAAGAAAAAGAAATTCAGTTTGTGACTTTGAGAGGTTGAACTTTCCCTTTACTTGGGATCGATCGAACTGACGATGTTGTTCGAACTAAAGCAGGATGGTTGACGTGGAGAGATGCTTGTCGATTATAGGATAACTTGAAGTTGAAAGAAAAATGCTATAAGGCAGCTTACAAGACTGGTGTTGCTTTAGGAGTAAGAGCTTCGAACTTAGGAGGTTGGGCGAATAGGAAGCAATGTGTCTAGAAAATGAGTATACCTCAAATGAAAATGTTTAGATTGTTGAGTGTCGATACAGTGGAAGATAGGATATGAAATGCGTGCTGGAATGCAGTGGACTCGAAGGGCTAATTATCTTATGTGGGAAAAACTCTTAATCAACTCCTTTTATACCACCACCAAAATTTTGAACCGAGTGCTTAACATGATGCGAGACCCAAAGGACAATCTTCACTTTGATCCGTCTCGGTGTGATTTTAAACAACTTGGAGATTCGACATATTGTGAGTTTATTGTTGTAATTATATGCCTATAGTGTAGACAAGGTTCACTTTGATACCTGCCAATACCTGTACTCGTAGATAGGGTTCACTTTGATACCGATACTACATTTCTAAACCTTGCTCTGTTAAGATTTAAAGTATCTTCCTAAAATTTCTACCATTAAAATCAGTCTGTTATTTGGGGAAGAATGAAGTCTTTGAGATGAGGTTTTTTCCTATTTAATTTATTATTATCTATTATTAATTTTTATATTTATGCATTTCCATCTTTTGATGAAATCAAGTCCTCTCGGTTTGGCCTTCCTCTGGGAAGCATTTTGATGAATTCCTAAGGACTACTATCAGTTATACTAGCTAAGGGGATTGCCACTGTTTATATTCCTGCAAATTTTGTGCCTTTAGTTTTAGACTGTAAGTAGTATTCATGCCCAAAGTGAAGTTGGTTGTACTGGGCTTATTTTATTATTATCCGTCTAATAACCTTTTACATTTCACAGATTATTTTAGCAAACCATTTTTCTTAGAAGAAGAAACTAGTGGAAAGTGGCTTCGTGCAACCTACACATGAGAAGAATTGGAAGCAGACTCAACTTTATCGATGCAGAGATCTTATGCGAAACAACCTTATAGTACACAAGTTTCAGGAGTTATGTCATCATCTCTTCCTGTTCTACCTATCCCCTCGGAAGAGAAGTACCAAAAATTGCCAGATTGCCAGCAAGTCTCAATGAAAAGGGAACTCAGGAGCAATCCTCTTGATCCACATCACACTCCTTTTGTCTCTAACAATGGATCTGTTGGACCTTTATTTTCTTCAGATCATTACCCTCCAATTTCTCCACATATAAGGCAGTCTAATGGTGCTCCTTTTATTCCTCAACCATCGATTACTGTGGCATCTCTTCCGTCAGTATACCCACCACATTCAGAAACATTTCCACCTTCATCAAGCAATTTCCACAGAGAGTCCACTGAAATCAACTGGTGTCCAGATACACTTGAGAACCTTTTTCCTTGCCCCGATGATATAACTGGAGGTAATAATCAAATCCGAACCATTTTGGTTGTTTCTTCTGACAGTCTTACTAAGGAAAATGAATGGTGGTCAGGTTGGCCATATTTAATGGATGACGATTTAAAGGGGATTCTCAATGACAGTTGTGCTATTGAACCCCAACCAAAGGTATCTTACACCTAACCACAATGAAAGTTCTTCGTTACATTTTGAGTAATAGCAAATATTAACCAAGAAACAACTATAACCAATTTATTACCATTATTTTTATTTGACGATCAGTAGATGCATAAATCTGAATGTATTGTCGATTATAATTTGTAAAAGTTGTCTAGAATGATGACATTTACTATGTGATCACAATGCATCTCCTAAAAGAAAGAGGATGTTTATATGAAAATGTAACAATAAAAGATCATCCATTCCATGTAATCCTTGTATCTGGTTTTCTTAGTGTTGATAATCTGTGGATCTTTTGGTGATACAGCATTGGAAGGATAAAACACATAACTAGCTTGTTCTTTTGATTTATTTTGTCCAACTTTTGAAGCATGTGCTATTGCAATTATAACTAGTTTCTGTATGAAGGCTGTGTACTCTGCAGCCAGAGCATCTTCAAATTTTTCAGTACCCCAGCGACAGTTCAATCAGGTGGTTTCTTCTCATTCAGTAGAGATAGGAACTGTCAACAGTCTATCGACCTCTGCGGGTGCTGCTGCATCTCGTCCACGCATGCGGTGGACCCCAGAACTCCATGAACGTTTTGTAGAAGCTGTCAACCAACTTGGTGGTAGTGAAAGTATGTAGAAATTACTTAATGAGCATTTTTTGGCTTCTTAACTGTGTTTCTTTTCTTTTATTCTCTTATTGTTTTGTTCACATTAGAAGCTACTCCTAAAGGTGTGCTGAAGCTGATGAAGGTGGACAGTTTGACTATATACCATGTGAAAAGCCACTTGCAGGTCTGTACTTCTGATTTATTCTTGATATCTGCAAAGTCAGCTAGGTATTCGGTTTTGTGGCTTTATATTTGTATGCTTTATTTGCAGAAGTATAGAACAGCTCGATATGGGCCAGATCCACCTGAAGGTTGACTATTATCTATCTTCTTTCTTTCTTTGTGACAACTTTATGTTTTGTCTTGTCATTATATCTGTCCTTCAATAATTAGTAATGACATAAAATATGTAGATCCATAAATCAACCTGGACGTCCCTCATGGCTTTCCTATACACACTAAGATCTTCATATATGCTTTATACTGTATGGTCTTTATAGAAATACAAAATCTTTATCCCCATAGTTAGAATCGCAACAAATTAAGTCTAAGTGTGGCTGTGGTAGTCGCCTCGCAGCAAGGAGCAACAACTGCGCCTCACACCTCACAAGGCGATGCGCCTTTCTCCGGGCGCAACCAAGAAAAGGCATGCCTTTTTTCGGGGCATGGAGATATCTCTTACCTCATACAAGTGGGAGAGAGGTAGCCATTTTCACGATTGCTAAAGATGGCTATATTTGAAATGGAAAAACTAAAATTTGTGTGATAGGGAGAATATAAATTCTTGTTAGTTCTGTTGAGAGGACATCATACTGATGTCCTGTTAGTTTACTTGGTTATATTTTAATATGTTTTTGTTGGTTTTAATATTTTTTTTTTTTCTTACATTAGTAATTTATTTATTTCTGTATATTTTTATTATTTTTTTATTTTTGCGTCTCGCTTCGCTCGAACTCGTGCCTTATGTGCATGCGCCTTGTGCCTCGGGCAATATGGACCATTTGCGTCTCAAGTGTGCCTTGCGCCTATGACAACCTTTGTTGTTACTAAATTTTTTTTTTTCCATTTCATGCATGCAGGGACATCTGAAAAGAAGACCACTTCGCTTGATGAAATGGCATCTCTAGACCTGAAGACGTAAGCTGACGTTACTTTGTAAAGATTCCAAGTAAAAATTCCAATTTTACATTAGAGATATGTAGCCATGTCATTTAATCGGTGCCAAACAATTGGTTTTGTGTGAAGAAGAGGAATATAATTTAACCTTTATATAGATGATATCTTTAAATTAAATTATCGTGTGAATATATTATCTTTGCTATACTGCTGTCTATTAATTAGCAACTAAGCCCTCTACCATCATGATAGCCTTTACCCACTATAATGGGATTGGTCGTGGACCATGACTTGCCAATGAAAAAGTATTGGAAACGGTTTTGCAAATTGCAGTCAACCTATAATGTCAGCCTCCTTGCGAGGTGGTTTCAAACCCCCCTATCTAAAGCAGGCATTATCTCAGCCTTGCTATAGAACCTCAATTACTAGTTAGCAGCCAAGTATACCACTCTAAAGTTTTTAGAAATGTTGAATATGAATTTACCTTGTTTTTGGTTTCTTCTCTTTGAATTATTTTCATTAGCCATTGTTGTACATTAGTGGACAAAATAATAACTGTTGTGCTGGTTTTGTCAGCTTGTTAGTTTTATTGACTTCGTCATTAGCCACCCTAGTTCATGGATTTTACTACTATCTTTTCTTATTATGTTGCATGCTATCTTCACATAGTTGATATATTTCTTTTAACTTCTTGATAGTTTTCGGAGCTTGACATTTCGATATGGATTACTTAGTTTAACATAATTCACATCGGAACCATCAGGAATAGGGACAATCTTTCTAAAGCTTGAAGTAGTAATGTTTACTCTTCACTTTGTAATAATAAAGGGTTTTCCGGCTGCATTTTGTGAGATGTTTAACAGCCCCCTTTGTGCAGTCCAATACATGCATAGGAATCTCCACTTGTAGGCCAATTGTACTTAAAAGATAAATTTGCTATTTTCTTGAGCTCTAGTGAGGTATTACTTGCTCATGATTTTCTTCTTCTTTTTTTCCCTTTTCTTTTCTGTGAGGCTTGGTAGTCTGCATGAAGCCTCGGCCTCAGCCTTTAATTGATTTTCCTTCAATCAATTCCTGACCAACGGAGTTAGATTGCTCATTACGAAGAAATGTTGAAGCCACTATTGTTCATGAATTCTATATTACCGAGTATTCATTCTTTTCTATTGTAGCTGTAAATATACTTCTAATGGCATATTGAACAACCTACTGTTTTGCTTTTGTGTTGGGATTCACCATAGAATGCCTATGTTGTTTATGCTCCTAGTTAAGTGTGCCTTCCTGTGACTAATTTAACAAGTTGCTTTCCTAGTTAAGTGTGTCTAGAATACCTGTCTATAGATTTTGCTTGATTTTGTATCTACTCTAGTCTAGTGCTTGTTCATATCATTATTATTTTTTTCTTAGTGGCAGGTTTTCGTTATTCAAGAGTTCAAATTCAAGTATGATTCCTAGTGAAATAATTGAGGATAAATATAAATTTCAAATAAAGAATCCTCTCCAAATTCAAATCTAAACCCAAATTTGAAATTGAATCTAAATCCATCAAAGCCAAATTTAAATTTTAAATCTAAATCCAAATTCAGATTGAATTTGGATGATTCTAAAATGAACAAGAAAAAGAACAAAAAGGTCCTTTTACCTGCTTCACAAATAGTTTTTAATGGTGTCGTCATTATTTTCGTTGACAGCGGCATGGAGATCACTGAAGCATTGCAACTTCAGATGGAAGTTCAGAAACGGCTTCATGAACAACTTGAGGTACGTGTAGTACTCTTAATCTTAGCATAAGTTGTGGGAATTTTGAAATTTATCTCTAAATCCAGAAGTGCAGATTTTTGTTTTATAAAATTTAAACCATGAGAGAAATAAATGAACTTGAGTGCTCTCTTGTTCTTGACTAAATTATGAGATCAATTCTGTTTTGATACATTAGGTTCCTCTTAATCTCATTATGAGTTGCTAGTGCCTCTTTTATATGCTCTTGTTACAGCTGATATTTGAACTCTATTTTCCCAATTCTCTGTCCACAGATTCAAAGAACGCTCCAGCTGCGAATTGAGGAACAAGGAAGGCACCTTCAGATGATGTTCGAGAAGCAAAGCAAGTCTGGCATAGACAGGCTGAGGACACCCTCTAACCCAGATGAGCAGACCACCAAAACTTCAACCGTAACACAATCTCTTGCCAAAAATGAACTTCCAGAGAAGGGCCAAGGTGAAGCAGAAGATGGTCCTTCAGAAGGAAGCTCCATGGAAGTGGTGGGCAAGAAGCATAAGTTGGCCGATCTTGAAGTCTCCAATGACAAGGAAGCCGATGTTAGTGAGCTGCAATCCCCACCAAACAAGTGTCCCAGAGTTCAAGATGGGGAGTCTTCTTGAGCACCTTTAGCATTAGACTAAGTTACATTAGTAGCGGGGCAAATGTCAATGTAAGAAGAATTTCAATCATGAGTTGGGAGTCTCACAGGAAGATAGTTACGCTTAGCAGCAGATAATTAGATGGGATCTCCTGTATTACTGTCGCGAGTTTAGGCATTTACTCTGACTTAATTCGGTAAATGAAAAGCATCTGGAATTGTTAACTTGATAAGAGTATCTGCATAGCTGTACACATGTTTAGGTGGAGGTGAAGGATTTTTTTGGGGTCAAGGTATAGTTAAATCGGAATGCCTGTAATATTAGTCAAATGACTTCGTCGCGAGTAACTGTGGCTTCTATTGTCAGAAATTTGGCTGTTCGCAGCGCCTTTTATGTTACTACTTATATTCAACTTTTATATCTGCGTCTATTTTTGCTGTTAGTAATTGTGATTTTCTGATACTATGGAATTGGTGGTGGTGGTCGTGGTACACTAGTGGTGGCTTGTGCTGGTCGGTACCACGTTGTTGTTGATTGTGGTCCTGAGCTGCAGGCTGATTCTCCACTTCTGGTGTTGATATTGTTGGAGTGGTTGGGATTTTCAACCTATGTTAGAAATATTTTCGAGTAGTATTGAGTATTTCGACATATAATAAGAATACCTCAATTTATTTGGATTGAATATTTCTAAATATAATAAGAATATTTCAATGGATTTGGATTGGATATTCCTACATATAATAAGAATATGTCAGTGGATTTGGATTTGTATTGGATATTCCTATCTATAATAGGAATGTTAGTTGTGAATTTGAGGCTATATATAGGTGTCTCCTGACCCTAAAATGAATCTCTCTCAAAAAAAAAAAATATAGCAACAAGGAGAAAAAAGGAGGCAAAAGTGTCATTGCAACATTGGAGAGAAGAAAGAAGGATTTGAGGCCCTTTCAAAAGGAGATCAGTTTCGGATATTTTTCGTTGTCTTTCTTTTTTGTGGTTATAATATATTTTCTGTTTCAAAAGAGTTGTGGTGATCCGTTTGGATAAGTGAGAATTTTGTAAGGAGTTGGTGTATTTCTTATTCCATTAGTAGAGGCTTTTCATGGTTGGACTCCGATCGTCCCGTGGTTTTTTTCGCAAGGATTTTTCACGTTAAAAATCTCTGTGTCTGCGATTTGTGTTTGACGTTTTTTTGTTTGTGCGTTTTGCTCGGTTCTCTCGCATGTACTCTCTGGTTTGGGGAACGGTTTTCGCACTTTCGTTCCCAACAAAGTGGTATCAGAGCCAGGTTCTGGAATTTCAGAAGAGTGTCAGAAGTTGACAGGCAAATCAGGGAGGAAAGATGGACGCGAAGCATGTGCGCATGGTAAACTTGAACGGTACCAACTATCACTACTGGAGGAGCAAGATGAAGGATCTGCTATTTGTCAATAAGCTGCATCTGCCGGTATGTCACGCCCCAGTCCCAAAATACGTAGGACTAGGATACGTAACCATGCCAGCCGCCCGTATATATGGCAACTCCAATATATGGAAACCATATATACGTGCGTACGCTGTATAATGATCAATAAATCACCAGTGGTATAATTAATCAAAAATCACAGGGTAATATCTAAATCTCATCCACAGAATCAAATATGAATAAACTATAACCATGTAACTAGATCTCAATGACAAGTATCTAAAGAATGACAGTCAGATGGAAATAAATCTACTGCCGAAATAGAATATAAAAAAATGAACCAGAATACACACCATATAAGAACAACATCTGACAATCCCGAGGCTCGAAGAGAAGACCTCCTCGGAAAATAAGTAGCCTGTCCGGATCTGTGCTCCTGCGAGTACTCAAGAACATATACACCTGGCAGGGAACCAGGTCCTCAGAGGGACATAGCAAGATACAGAAAAATGACATGCCAATGTAAATACTGAATAAATAAATGGGGTGTGCTAACCATCTAAGTGAATGCAATTTAAAGACCTTGCAGTACGCATGGGAATGTATGGCTAGACATATGCTGACGTAATTCACCAATCGTCGGGACTGGCTAGTATATGTGTCATATGCCCCCGACTCAGGGAACTCTGCAATCGTCCATCTCCGAGGAGCATGGATCGAAGGATAAAGACTCAATGAAGGGGGTGTCCCATACGCCTACTAGATGTCTTCCCCGTCCAATATAGATGTACAAGTCGTGAAAACGACGTGGACACCTCCTACTATGATGCAAGTCTCAATAAAATAAACAACTGAGCTAAATACCGCTACACGTGTTGCTCACACTGATGGCCAGTCGCGCATGAGGCACGCGTCCCTACATGTACTCACTCTGTGACGTGTAATGATACGTGTCAAGGCCTGAGAAGTTATATCAATAACTTCACAACTTTAGGTGGGTCTACTAGCCACTAGGTCCGACACAAGTCCTAACGTCAACGCCTTCGTTGACTGCACCCGAGTCTGCTCGGACGCGCACATTTATATAATATTAAAAATAAATAAATATGTAACCAGCAATAACTGAATTTAAACAGTACAACAAGGCAAGGTATACTTGCCTGACAGGAGAGCTGTAAATGTAATATCCAGATGTCAAATACCAAGTGTCAGAAACTATAGCCTCAGAAGGAAAGTCTCCGGATGCTGAAATAAACATCACTAACAGTCTCAGAAAATATCAAATAGCTAGAAACGCCTGTCCTTAAGTCCAATTTGGACACAGGGGCAAAAATGACAGTTTCCGGTCAAAGCGGGGTCCACATGTGGGCCCACTTTGCACCGAAAAATGTGTCAGGGTCAAAGGTCTCCAAATTCGCCAAACTTAGTGTCCACAAGTCCAGAATGTCGATACGAACCCAACGGAACTTCCAGAATTGGATTCCGGTGAGCCGATCACAAAATCGCCCGTTAAGTGGAGCCGGTGGGGCCCACGATACGCGATTTTGTCAACGTTCTCAGAATCGAACCAAACTTGGCTCACAGGACCAGCGTATTGCTACGAGTCCGATGGCTCAAGTTTCGTCTCGATCCGACGTGTGTACACAAAGTTGCAGCGTGTTCCAGAACTGACGGATACGGGGCGGTGTCGGCGGATACGCGTTGATTCCGGTGTGCACGCACATCCAAATCAACTTCTCCGAGTTCCTACACGTCCGTATCAACGTCGCGCACGTTTTGGTAAAGACCGCGTGCGACCAAGTCGTCCCGTTTGGCGGGGCGTACCCAGTTCCGGGGTGAATCGGGTCGTTGTTTTTCCTGTATTTGGATCGCGCTTTGCGATCGCCACAGGACGCGATGCTCCGAGCGGGTTGCACGGGCACCGAGAGGGTCACACAGCCTACGAGATGCAACAGACGGAATCGAAAATGAGTAAACGAGCAGAGAGAAACAGTTACCTGAACGGAGCTCCGAAAAATCGAATTTTCGTGTCCGTGTCGACATGAAGGGGCCGTGTCCTGACCGTGTCCATGTCCACGGCAGCCCTAGGGTCGCTGGAGACTGGCCGGGGCGGCTCGTTGGAGGAGGGCGACTCGCTGGAGGAGGCGCTGGAAGAGGGTCGGCTCGCCGCTCCGGCGAGGTCGGGGTCAGGAAGGGCTCGGGTGGGGGAAAGAACGAGAAGAGGAGGAGGAGATCGGGAAGGGGAAGAGGGGATGGTGGTGGCGGGCTCAGCGGGGGGGTCGGGGTCGGAGCTCGCCGGCGGTCGGGTGGCGGAGACGGCCGCCGCGGGGGAGGGAAATGGCTGGGAGGGGAGAGGGAAGGAAGAGCTAGGGAGAGAGAGAGCGGGGAGGAGAGAGAGAGCCAGGGGGGGCTCCGGCGGAGCGGCTCCGGCGGGGCTCGCCGCTCCGGCCGCGGGGTGCGTCGCCGCCGGCCAGGGGGGGCCGGTCGGCTGCGGGCTAGGGTCAGGGAAGGGTTTGGGTTTTTTGTTTTTTGTTTTTTCTTTTTCTTTTATAAAAGAATTAATTATTAAAATAAGAAAAATATCTAAAGATATTTTTGGGATATTTTAAGGATATTTTGGGATATTTTCGGGATCTTTCTGGGATCTTTTCGGGTGGGTCCCGCGTCCAAATGGACGGTGCAGGTTCACCGGCCAATGAGGGGGTGACACCTCGCACTGCAATTTGCAGGAAAGTCTCGGTAATTTCATAAATTGCGTAAAGGCCCTATTTTGAGAAATTGTGCAATTACGAAATTGTCTAGAAAAACACCCGATTCCTGAAAATTCTAAAATTCACAGAATTGAGGGAAAAGCTGTGTGAGGGTCCCGGGGGTATGGGGGTGAGTCTGGGCAGGGGTTGGACCTGGTTTCTGGGTGATACGGGTCACCGTATTTATTAATTAATAAATACTGCGCACGGTGTTCTCTAATTATTTAGAGGCAGGTAGGGTCATAATTTTTCTACGGTGTCAATACACTAAATGTAGTATACTCAGTGTAGAAAATTATCGTATTTTTGTTTGGGCAAAACAGGTGCATGTTGGGCCTCAAATCTTTAGGGGTACAGAGGTGGGTAAAGAGCAGAAAATAAAATAGGAAATAAATACGGACTTTTGTAACGATAGTTGTGCGTCTCAAACGAGGCTCAAAATAAAGCATATGGGAGTTGCACAAAATTCAGGAAAATAGTCTAGCATGTCTATGACAGGTATGTGAATTTTGTTTGGGAATAACAGTCAGGTTAAAGCTCCAAATAATTCGGTGACGGACAGGTGCACAAGTCAACAGGGTATGTAAGCAAAATTAATTAAAATATTGCCATAAATCCTAAATTGTTAAAATAATCCTAGAAATACTGAAATCTGGTCGAGGGGGTTTACAATCTACCCAACTTATAAAAATTTCGTCCTCGAAATTAAAACTAAACCGGGGTAGAAGTCAAAGACGGCATAAGGTATAATTTGACAAAGTAATTTATATCTTGGGTTACAAATAGGTTCGAAAAACGTTTACGCATGTCGTCCACATGCTTCCAAGTAGATTCTCCTGGCGCGCCATACTTTTATGTCATGCGGACCAAGGGAATAGACTGATTTCTCAATACCTTTTCTCGGTGATCAAGGATTTCTACGGGTTGCTCTTGATATGACAAGCTCGGCCTAATGGCGATCTACGAATGGTTGAGGACATGACTGCTGTCTGTCACATATCGCCTGAGTTGCGACACGTGGATTAAAGCAAGTACTTCCTCAAGGGAAGGTGGTAGCGCAAGTTGATTTGCCACTACTTCCTACTCTTTCTAGCACGTCAATGGGCCAATATTCCTTGGACTAAACTTGCTGCGTCCTCCGAATTGAATGGTATCTCTAGTTGGTGATATCCTCGAGATGACATGATCGTCCTCTTTGAATTCCAAGGGACGATGATGACGTCCGCCTACTACTGTTGTCTGTCTTAAACTGCTCGTCAGTGTCCTTGTATTACTTAACTGTCTCTACGGGGTTGACCACCAATTCTGGTCACGCGAATCCTTGTCTAGTAAAATGCTGACTGGTATGCCGTACAATCTTACGATTGTCTCATATATAAGTCCTTCTGCATGAAGATGTACTTGAGACTTTTGTGGTCTGTATAGATCTCCACTTGTTCCTCATATAAGTAATGTCTCCATAACTTCAGAGTAATTACGACGGTTGCAAGTTCTAAATTCTTCTCATGTACTCATAATTGTCTAGATGCATATGCCATTACCTTGCCATTCTGTATTAATACACATCCAAACTTTTTCCTGATGCATCTGTAGATTACAACCGCCTGATCCGGATGGAATAGGCAATACGGGTGTTGTGGTCAGTCGCTTCTTCAACTCCTCGAAAGCGGCTTGACACTCGTTGGTCCATAGGAATTCTTAATCCTAATAAGTCAACCTAGTCATAGGTGCTGCTATCCATTCAGGAGTCAATCCATTGTTCCTTCGGTGAAATCCTTTTAGGCTCCTGACAGCAAACTGATATATTCTTCATCGTAATACTTGAGTTCTGAACTTAACCCAAGTTACGAGGCAAAATAAAAATTTAATGCTGTTATAGGGATGCACGTATCAGGAACGTAATAAAACGTAGGTAGGTAGGTAGCGAAGGTCATTCTAAAGGTAGCACAGTTTTAAACTGTAATCATATCTAATAATAGGGTTTGGTAATTACCCAGAAACAAACAGAAATGGTTACAGAAACAAAACACTCCGTATTCATACTAAGCACGAGGTTTCGTCCTTCCGAAATAAGGGAAGACGGAAAACAATAATCAAGAGTTCAAGGGGAAGGTAATAGATTATGAGTGTGGGGATCAATGCGTTTAAAGAATTCAATGGGATTTGTCAAGGCAATTGTGGATTGAAATGCTATTTTTTATAATTCCTATTCACATGCTCGTATCAGTACAGTCATGTAGCTGATACGATATGCTCAGACATATCTAGAGGGCAAGTACATCTGTCTACTAATCACTATATATCTCAATCCACGTAAAGTAGTTATGCGAAGGGCGAATCAAAATGCACTAAGGTTGATCAGACCGTAATACACTGATTCTGAATAGACAATTGTATTAGTGGAGTGGATCAGGCCCCAATAACACATGTGTCATGAACAAGCTCGATAAAGAATAAGCTTGCAAAACTAGGCTATAATAGCATCATAAGTCAAGGTAGGATAGCAATTTTAAGTATGCTAGATTATGATGAGAGAAATTACAACATAATTCACAATCACACAAAAAATAAGACTCTACAATCTCTACAATTATTATTCTAATTCCTTGTCTAAGTCACTAGTTGACCTAAAAGAGGTATGGCCTTCTAAGTTCTACAATCTTAATATAAACTATAGGTTGTCTGCCTAAAACAAAGATTTAAGGAAGTCTGCGTAAAGTAGGGGTTCGAGGTTGTCTGCGTAAAACAGAGAATAAATAAATTGGCGTAACGCATGGTTTCAGAGCTATCCGCGTAATACAGAGAAGCGTAAGTGGAGCTTCAGAGCTGTTCACGTAAAAAGTCTGTGCGTAACAGTCTGGGTGAAAGTCTGAGCGTAAAAGTCTACGGGTAAAGTATTGCCTAAAGGTTGCGTAAAAATCTGCCAGCATAAAAAAGTCTAGCATACGCTGCAGCGTGAAGTTGTACAAGAAATTCATGAGTTTGTCAGTCAAGTTAATGAATCCTGACATCTGACAAAAGTAATTGTACAACGATCGAGTGGTCGGTTGCGATGATGAATTTGCACGGGGAACCCAGGTTGTCGTCTAGTGACTTTATTGGATACAAGTCATAAACGCTCGAGGTGAGACAAAACCAGATGTCCTATCAGAAAGCTGTTTCTTTTTTCACAGGGCTCGAGACGTATATCTGTATTTAATACACGGGATTTGGTCAAGCCTGGGGAAAGCTAAGGCTGTAACAAATACGCTCACATCCTATCCTTATGTTATGCCTAATCAGGTTACTCTATGCTGGTTATCTAATATTCAAGAATTATCAAGTTTACGCAGGGCAGTTACCTACGTTGCTTGCATGACGCAGGATAAGGGAGATTAAGGGATCGTGGGTAGCAGTTGTCATGACTGCGGTGTAAAGGAGATAATCTTTTGCATAATTTGGCTTTTATGCCAATAGGAAAGTCATTTGGTTTTTACGCCAACTGGGTAGTTGTTTTGGGTCCTATGCCGACAACGGTCAAATGGGTTTCTGGCGTAACAATCTGGTTTATCTAAACATAGGATGAGGTTTCGTCCTAGTATTCAACCTTGAATTTCTATTGGTTCCTTAAGACTAGGGTCACACTATGGTTAATTCTCTAACTAATCCTAGTAGTGTTTATACCACTCTCAAGTCATACATAAATACGTCAAGGGATAATGGTAAGTTAATCTATAGGTAGTGATGCTAGTGTTCATTAGGTAGTATGGAAGACTATGGTTCATTTAAGTAATAAGGAAGACTAGGGTTCTTTAAGTATCCGAACTTAAGGATACGTCCATGCCCTAGTTGTGTTCTTAATAGGAATACTACTCTTAATTATCATCCTATCAACAGGGATTCCTATATTCTAGCAGGGGCTATACTTAAGGAGTTATCAGGGAAGCACATGAATCAAGCAGGATGCAATTATGTAAGTAGGACAGACTGGAAGGAAGATAAGTCATAGTCAATTATGGATGAGATCATATACTTTAATCCTAGGTGCAGGCTTGCTCGGCACAGTAACGTAACCGAGACAATATGCTCTGAGACGCAGGCTTGCTCGGTACAGTAACGTAACCGAGACAATATGCTCTCGACCTGCATGGGCCACCACTAAAAACATGTCACGCCCCAGTCCCAAAATACGTAGGACTAGGATACGTAACCATGCCAGCCGCCCGTATATATGGCAACTCCAATATATGGAAACCATATATACGTGCGTACGCTGTATAATGATCAATAAATCACCAGTGGTATAATTAATCAAAAATCACAGGGTAATATCTAAATCTCATCCACAGAATCAAATATGAATAAACTATAACCATGTAACTAGATCTCAATGACAAGTATCTAAAGAATGACAGTCAGATGGAAATAAATCTACTGCCGAAATAGAATATAAAAAAATGAACCAGAATACACACCATATAAGAACAACATCTGACAATCCCGAGGCTCGAAGAGAAGACCTCCTCGGAAAATAAGTAGCCTGTCCGGATCTGTGCTCCTGCGAGTACTCAAGAACATATACACCTGGCAGGGAACCAGGTCCTCAGAGGGACATAGCAAGATACAGAAAAATGACATGCCAATGTAAATACTGAATAAATAAATGGGGTGTGCTAACCATCTAAGTGAATGCAATTTAAAGACCTTGCAGTACGCATGGGAATGTATGGCTAGACATATGCTGACGTAATTCACCAATCGTCGGGACTGGCTAGTATATGTGTCATATGCCCCCGACTCAGGGAACTCTGCAATCGTCCATCTCCGAGGAGCATGGATCGAAGGATAAAGACTCAATGAAGGGGGTGTCCCATACGCCTACTAGATGTCTTCCCCGTCCAATATAGATGTACAAGTCGTGAAAACGACGTGGACACCTCCTACTATGATGCAAGTCTCAATAAAATAAACAACTGAGCTAAATACCGCTACACGTGTTGCTCACACTGATGGCCAGTCGCGCATGAGGCACGCGTCCCTACATGTACTCACTCTGTGACGTGTAATGATACGTGTCAAGGCCTGAAAAGTTATATCAATAACTTCACAACTTTAGGTGGGTCTACTAGCCACTAGGTCCGACACAAGTCCTAACGTCAACGCCTTCGTTGACTGCACCCGAGTCTGCTCGGACGCGCACATTTATATAATATTAAAAATAAATAAATATGTAACCAGCAATAACTGAATTTAAACAGTACAACAAGGCAAGGTATACTTGCCTGACAGGAGAGCTGTAAATGTAATATCCAGATGTCAAATACCAAGTGTCAGAAACTATAGCCTCAGAAGGAAAGTCTCCGGATGCTGAAATAAACATCACTAACAGTCTCAGAAAATATCAAATAGCTAGAAACGCCTGTCCTTAAGTCCAATTTGGACACAGGGGCAAAAATGACAGTTTCCGGTCAAAGCGGGGTCCACATGTGGGCCCACTTTGCACCGAAAAACGTGTCAGGGTCAAAGGTCTCCAAATTCGCCAAACTTAGTGTCCACAAGTCCAGAATGTCGATACGAACCCAACGGAACTTCCAGAATTGGATTCCGGTGAGCCGATCACAAAATCGCCCGTTAAGTGGAGCCGGTGGGGCCCACGATACGCGATTTTGTCAACGTTCTCAGAATCGAACCAAACTTGGCTCACAGGACCAGCGTATTGCTACGAGTCCGATGGCTCAAGTTTCGTCTCGATCCGACGTGTGTACACAAAGTTGCAGCGTGTTCCAGAACTGACGGATACGGGGCGGTGTCGGCGGATACGCGTTGATTCCGGTGTGCACGCACATCCAAATCAACTTCTCCGAGTTCCTACACGTCCGTATCAACGTCGCGCACGTTTTGGTAAAGACCGCGTGCGACCAAGTCGTCCCGTTTGGCGGGGCGTACCCAGTTCCGGGGTGAATCGGGTCGTTGTTTTTCCTGTATTTGGATCGCGCTTTGCGATCGCCACAGGACGCGATGCTCCGAGCGGGTTGCACGGGCACCGAGAGGGTCACACAGCCTACGAGATGCAACAGACGGAATCGAAAATGAGTAAACGAGCAGAGAGAAACAGTTACCTGAACGGAGCTCCGAAAAATCGAATTTTCGTGTCCGTGTCGACATGAAGGGGCCGTGTCCTGACCGTGTCCATGTCCACGGCAGCCCTAGGGTCGCTGGAGACTGGCCGGGGCGGCTCGTTGGAGGAGGGCGACTCGCTGGAGGAGGCGCTGGAAGAGGGTCGGCTCGCCGCTCCGGCGAGGTCGGGGTCAGGAAGGGCTCGGGTGGGGGAAAGAACGAGAAGAGGAGGAGGAGATCGGGAAGGGGAAGAGGGGATGGTGGTGGCGGGCTCAGCGGGGGGGTCGGGGTCGGAGCTCGCCGGCGGTCGGGTGGCGGAGACGGCCGCCGCGGGGGAGGGAAATGGCTGGGAGGGGAGAGGGAAGGAAGAGCTAGGGAGAGAGAGAGCGGGGAGGAGAGAGAGAGCCAGGGGGGGCTCCGGCGGAGCGGCTCCGGCGGGGCTCGCCGCTCCGGCCGCGGGGTGCGTCGCCGCCGGCCAGGGGGGGCCGGTCGGCTGCGGGCTAGGGTCAGGGAAGGGTTTGGGTTTTTTGTTTTTTGTTTTTTCTTTTTCTTTTATAAAAGAATTAATTATTAAAATAAGAAAAATATCTAAAGATATTTTTGGGATATTTTAAGGATATTTTGGGATATTTTCGGGATCTTTCTGGGATCTTTTCGGGTGGGTCCCGCGTCCAAATGGACGGTGCAGGTTCACCGGCCAATGAGGGGGTGACACCCCGCACTGCAATTTGCAGGAAAGTCTCGGTAATTTCATAAATTGCGTAAAGGCCCTATTTTGAGAAATTGTGCAATTACGAAATTGTCTAGAAAAACACCCGATTCCTGAAAATTCTAAAATTCACAGAATTGAGGGAAAAGCTGTGTGAGGGTCCCGGGGGTATGGGGGTGAGTCTGGGCAGGGGTTGGACCTGGTTTCTGGGTGATACGGGTCACCGTATTTATTAATTAATAAATACTGCGCACGGTGTTCTCTAATTATTTAGAGGCAGGTAGGGTCATAATTTTTCTACGGTGTCAATACACTAAATGTAGTATACTCAGTGTAGAAAATTATCGTATTTTTGTTTGGGCAAAACAGGTGCATGTTGGGCCTCAAATCTCTAGGGGTACAGAGGTGGGTAAAGAGCAGAAAATAAAATAGGAAATAAATACGGACTTTTGTAACGATAGTTGTGCGTCTCAAACGAGGCTCAAAATAAAGCATATGGGAGTTGCACAAAATTCAGGAAAATAGTCTAGCATGTCTATGACAGGTATGTGAATTTTGTTTGGGAATAACAGTCAGGTTAAAGCTCCAAATAATTCGGTGACGGACAGGTGCACAAGTCAACAGGGTATGTAAGCAAAATTAATTAAAATATTGCCATAAATCCTAAATTGTTAAAATAATCCTAGAAATACTGAAATCTGGTCGAGGGGGTTTACACGGTATTTGCTTTCGAGAGGCCCAGTGACAAATCCGAAGAGAACTGAAATTTCGAGCATATACAGGTGTGTAGGTACATCAGGCAGTTCTTTGACGAGAACGTGTACAACCACGTTGCCAGTAGTGAGCATGCAAGGATACCGTGGGATAAACTGGAATCTTTGTATGCGAAGAAGACCGGGGTAAATAAATTGTTCCTGATCCGGATGATGATGGGTTTGCCGTACAAAGATGTGGCATCTATTACAGATCACTTGAGTGAGTTCCAGGGCGTGGTTGACCAGCTATCCTTGATGGGAGTCAAGTTCGACAACGAGGTTCAGGAACTATGGCTGCTATGTATATTGCTAGACTCGTGGGAGACCGTACGAGTGTCTATGATCGCTTCTACTCCGGAAGGCGTGGTCAGTCTGGAGTTTGCCAAGAGCGGGGTACTGAATGAAGAGATGCGGAGACGTTCTCAGGGCACTTCATCCACATCCAACTCAGAGGCGCTTGTTTCGGAGAGTCGCAGAAGGGGTAAAAGCAGGGGCCCAGGCGATGGCAGAGACAAAAGCAGGGGAAGGTCCAAGGGTTGGTACGAGGACTCAGAGTGTTATCATTGTGGCAAGAAGGGTCACATCAAGCAGAACTGTTTCGCTTGGAAGAGAGAGAAGAAGGACAACAAGGGAAAGCAAAGTGATAACACTACAGCGGCGGCCTCGACACATGGAGGCGTCGTGATCATTGTAGGTGATGAGGTAGTTATGAACCTCGCCTGCGATGACAACTCTTGGCTGGTGGACTCAAGTGCTTCAGCTCACGTATCTCACAACAAGGCACTATTTGCTACATACACAACCGACGACTGTGGAGTGTTGAAGATGGGCAATGGAGATGTGTCGAAGGCGATTGCCATTGGAGATGTGCATTTTAGGACAAAGACAGGTGCAGTTCTTATTCTCAAAGATGTCCGTCATGTCCCTGATATCCGCTTCAACCTGGTGTCGGTTGGAAGGTTGGATGACGAGGGTTTCTTCAGTCTCTTTGGGAACAATCAGTGGAAGCTTTCCAGATGTTCGATGGTGATTGCCAGAGGAAGCAAGAGGTTCGGACTCTATTATATGGAAGGGAGCGCACATGGGTCACATGAGGTTAACGCAGCTACTAATACGTCTACTGAGTTGTGGCACAGGCGGCTCAGCCATATCAGCGAGGAAGGGTATGAGCTACTTGGTAAACAGGAAGGTGATTCCAGGGCTAAAGTCTACAAAGTTGGAGAAGTGCACGCATTGTTTGGTGGGGAAGCAAAATATGGTATCATTTCAAAGTCACCCAAGTTCAAGGAAGCCGGCATTGCTCGAGTTGATTCACTCGGATGTCTGCGATCCTATGAAGGTAAAATCCATTGGTGGTGCTTCTTATTTTGTAACATTTATTGATGACTATTCCAGGAAGATTTTGGTCTTTACCTTAAAGACCAAGGATCAGGTGCTGCCCACTTTCAAGGAGTTTCAGGCCTCTGTTGAAAGGGAGACGGGCAAGAAGTTATTTTGTGTTCGGTCGAACAATGGCGGTGAGTATATCGGTCCCTTTGATGCTTATTGCATAGAGCAAGGGATACGATACCAGAAGACTCCACCAAAGACACCGCAGCTCAACGGTGTAGCGGAGCGGATGAACATGACGCTAATGGAGAGGGTGCGGTGTTTGTTGTCAGAAGCAAACTTGCCAGTCAGCTATTGGGGTGAGACACTTTACACAGCTGCTTATGTTATTAATTTATCTTCTAGTGCTCCTTTGCAGGGTGATATGCCTGACAAAGTATGGTACGACAAAGAGCCGTCATACAATCACCTGCGAGTGTTTGGTTGTAAGGCCTTTGTGCATGTACCGAAGGACGAAAGATCCACACTTGAGCCAAAGACGAGACGGTACGTCTTTGTCAGCTACGGTCGGGATGAGTTTGGCTATAAACTCTACGATACAGTGAGAAGAAAGCTCTACAGAAGCAGTAACGTAGTATTCGTCAAGGATCAGACCATGACCAACACTCAGGATTCCAAGATGCCTTCTGAGACTGAGGAATTGCATGAGTTAGAGTCATTTCGTTTCGAGCAGTTTCCAGATAACATCGCTGAGGATCCAGTTATGGGAGAGCTAGTACATGGAGTTGCTCCCAACCTTGATCATCAGCATGCTGATGGCGGTCAGGGTGACCCTCAGGAGGATGAGCATATTTAGGAGGCAGTTCCTGGAGGGGAGGAGGCTGTAGATATACAGCCAGCACCAGTGGTTCTGTTGAGAAGGAGCAATAGAGAGCGTCGACCATCTACGAGACACTCACCAGGTGAGTATGTGCTACTGACTTATGGGGGAGAACCCAAAAGTTTTACAGAGGCTATGGAAGATGAACACATGCAGGAGTGGATGGAGGCCGTGCAGGAGGAGATGAGTTCCTTGGAGGCCAACTCTACTTATGATCTGGTACGATTGCCAAAGGACAAGAAGACTTTGAAGAATCGATGGGTGTTCAGAGTGAAGCAGACAGATGATGCTACTCGCCCTCGATACAAAGCGAGGCTGGTAGTTAAAGGCTACGGTCAGCAGAAAGATGTAGATTATGATGAGATCTTTTTGCCAGTCGTCAAGCAGTCGTCTATACGGGTGGTGCTAGCATTGACAGCCAGTTTTGACTTAGAGGTCGAGCAAATGGACATGAAGACGATATTCCTCCACGGTGATCTTGAGGAGGAGTTGTACATGGAGCAGCCATAGGAATTCTGTGAGAAGGGCAAGTCACATTTGGTCTGCCGGTTTAGGAAGAGCTCGTATGGTCTGAAACAGGCTCTGAGGCAGTGGTACAGGAAGTTCGAGTCGTTTATGGGGGAGCATGGCTATGCACGGACGACGTCGGATTATTGTGTTTTTGTGAGGTACTTCGTCGATGATGATTTCATCATTTTATTGCTTTATGTTGATGACATGCTGTTGGTGGGTCGGAATGCCACAAGGATAGTAAAGTTAAAATGCCAACTGGGCGCGGCCTTCTCTATGAAGGATTTGGGTGCAGCGAAGACTATTCTTGGGATGGAGATCAGCCGAGAGAGAGAGTCCAAGCTGCTACACTTGTCCCAAAAGAAGTACATTCATCGGGTACTTCAGCGTTTCAGGATGGACGGGTCGAAGAAAGTGAGTAACCCCCTTGCGGCTCACTTTAAGTTCACTGAGGAGCAGTGTCCATCTACTGAGGACGATCAGGAAGATATGGAACGAGTTCCATATACCTCAGCTGTGGGGAGTCTTATGTATGCTATGGTATGTACGAGGTCAGACATTGCTCGTGCAATCGGCACAGTTAGCAGGTACACTTCCAATCCTGGAAGGGTACATTGGAGTGGGGTCAAGTGGATTCTACGATATCTTCAGGGTACTGCCAATTGGAGACTTTCATTTGGTGGTGACGAGCCGAAGCTGGTTGGATATACAGACACTGATATGTCTGGAGATGTATAGATGAGGCGATCGACTTCGGATTAGTGATGATGTTTGCTGGTGGAGCAGTATCGTGGCAGTCGCGTTTACTGTAAACCCCCTGATTTTTCAAAATTTTAAAAACTGGGTTTTTCACAATTTTCTGGAATTTTCTGTAATTTAAAAACAGAATTTTAATTATTAAATGATTTTTAATTGATATTAAACAGTATTAAAATATTATAAAAATAATATTTTTGGGTGTAAAATGAAAAACTGGACTTAGGGCAATTTTTCTGGAATTTATCGGACCCCGGACCTATTTTTAAATGCCTAAATCTATTTATTTAATTATTATTTATTAATTAATTTAATTACTGATTTTATTATTATTATAATTATAATTATTATTATTCTTTTTATTTTAATACCCAGCCCGGCCCGGCCCACGAACCCAGCCCGCGGCCCTTGGGCCGGCCCACCCGCTCCCCTACCGGGTCGGGTCGGGTCTGCCCGCCGCCCGACCCGCACCCGACCGACCCGGCCCCCTCTCTCCTCCCACGTCTCAGCCCCCCCGCATCGTGCGCCGCCCCGCCCGGCGGGCCGCCCGCTCCGGCCGGCCCCTCACCGCCACGACCCCCCCACGCGCCGCCCGTCTCGGCCCCGACCCCCTCCGGCCACCCTATATAAACCCCCCCGTTTCCCCCTCTCGGCCTCACCGCCACCGCCACTACGCCGCCAGCGCCGCCTCGCCGACGACGCGCCACCCGCCGCAGCTCCCTCCTCCGCCTCCCCCATCTCCGGCGGCTTCCCCCACCGCGCCGCCGAGCAGCTGCATACAGCAGCCGCAGCAACAACAGCTCCCCGCTGCCCAGCCGTCGCTCGCCGCCGTCGACGCAGCCAGCGCCGCCGCGAGCCGGCCGCCGCCTCGCCGCGTGCCCCGGGTCCCCTCCGCCTCAGCCTGGCCGTCCCCGCCGTCGGCCGACTCCCCAAGCCCTAACCCTAACCCTAGATTCGATTCTCGAATCCGACACGTGTCGGACACGATTCGACCCTGGTTTTCGGGTTCCCTTCAGGTGCGTGTAACTTTTTGCTCGTAGCTCCGTTTTTGATTCCGTAAATTGCGTTGCGAAGCCTGTATGACCCTCTCGGTGCCCGGATAAACCGCTCGGGACATCGCGTCCTGTGGTGATCGCACACCGCGATCCAAAAACAGAAAAAACCAGACCCTGTTTCACCCCGGAACCGAGTACGCCCCGCCAAACGGGACGACTTGGTCGCGCGCGGTCTTCACAGATGCGTGCGCATCGTCGATACGGATGTGTGGGATTTCACAGAAGTCGATTCGGGTGTGCGTGCACACCGAAATCAACGCGTATCCGCGGACATCGCCCCGTATCCGTACTTTCTGGAACGCACCCTAACTTTGTGTACACACGTCGGATCGAGACGAAACTTGCGCCATCGGACTCGTAGCAATACGCTGGTCCTGTGGGTCAAGTTTGGTTCGATTCCGAGAACTTTGACGAAATCGTGTGTCGTGGGCCCCACAGGCCCCGCTCGACGGACGATTTTGTGATCGGCTCATCGGAATCCAATTCTGGAAGTTCCGTTGGGTTCGTATCATCGTTCCTGACCTGTTGACACTAAGTTTGATGAATTTGGAGACAATTGACCCTGACGTATTTTTCGGTGCAAAGCGGGCCCGCATGTGGACCCCGTTTTGACCCGAAACTGTCGTTTCTGTCCTTGTCTCCAAATTGGACCCAAGGACAGACGTTTCTAGCTGATTGATATTTTCTGGATCTGATGGTGATGTTTGTTTCAGCAACCGGAGTACCGCCTGCAATTTCCGCCGAAGTCAGAACTGTAAACATAGCCGGAACCACAGGCAAGTACCTCGCCAAAACTTGCAACTTTGCTACCTATTTCCTGGACTTAGCTTTGCGTCAGTGGGCAAGTAAAGCTTGCCAATTCTCAGATATTTCTGGTTATAGTATTTTACTTAATTTTTTGTAGATTCATATGTAACTTGTTTAACTGCTCAACCCAGGACACCTGACACTCTTCATGTGACGGAATTGCCTGAGATATACATGGTGATTCCGTATAGGCTACATTTTTATGTCATTTCCAGTTTACATGCTTAGATTCTAGCCTGACTCATTGTATTAGTTCAAACTTGCGTGACTTGTACCTGATATTTTCTGGAACTGTGACGTGAGATTACATGGGGTGGGGAGAGTATTATCATATCAAGGCTGAATATATTATAATATAAATACTTTTATCTGGCGGTGCCTTAGACTCTGATACAGAGATTTGGTTCCTTACTGGCTCTTCGAGAAAATACTGCTATGGTTTCTTCGACACTGATCATGTAGTAGTCTCAGCCTGAGTATGACTAAAACTCTCACTTGCATATCACTAGCTGGTTTACATAATTACCCTGCTATTTCATTATTGCTGCACTGCATATATTTTGGCTTGTATTTTCTGTACCTTGTTATGTCCCCTGAGGACCTGGAATGGACTATGTCCCCAGGTATAGCCGCAGAGATCTACCCCGAGGTGTACGGTACAGGAGCACTCCTTGGAGCAGAACCAGGAGCAGAGGACGAGATAGTGGCAGAAGACTTCTCCTGAGCACCGGCTTCATATACACAGTATTTCCATTTCAGTATTTTATTTCCTGTGTTTCTTCTTAAATGTAACAGAATAATTCTCGGATTTGTTTCTCGAGATAACCTTGTTAAGATTGCTTATTTATTTCCATTGTGATATTTCTGGCATTAAACTGTATTGTTCTGTGGATGAGATTAGAAATACCTGAGACTTGTAACATCTTACTGTTAGACTACAGCTTAAGCATGCCCTGATGGATCCATTAAATTGGGTTGTCCATCGGTGCGTGCTGCTGGCCATTGCTCACCTGCTCAGTCCCTCGTCATTTTGGGACTGGGGCGTGACATTTACAGAAGTATGTTGCCTTGTCGACGATAGAGGCAGAATATATTGCGACGACGGAGGCTTGCAAGGAGTTGATATGGATGAAGAAGCTGTTGTAGGTAATTGGACTAAAGCAGGAGCAGTATCATTTGCTTTGCGATAGTCAGAGTGCTATTTACCTTGTGAAGAACCAGATATTTCATAGCCGGTCCAAGCACAATGATACCCGGTATCATTGGATACGAGATGTGGTTGACAAGAAGGAAGCGGCGCTTGAGAAGGTTCATACATATGACAACGGAGCAGATATGTTCACAAAGGTTCTACCAAGAAAATAGTTTGAGTATTGCAGGCGGATCGTCGGGATGACGACCCCCTCCACATAGTTGTGAAGGGGGAGATTTGTTGGAGTGGTGGGGTTCCCAACCTATGTGAAAAATATCCCGGAGTTGGATTGAGTATTTCTACATATAATAGGGAATATCTCAATTTATTTGGATTGGATATTCCTAAATATAATAGGAATATCTCAATGGATTTGGATTGGATATTCCTGCATATAATAGGAATATGTCAATGGATTTGGATTGGATATTTCTATCTATAATAGGAATGCTAGTTGTGGGTTTGAGGCTATATATAGGTGTCTCCTGGCCATAAAATAAATCTCTCTCTAAAAAAAATCATAGCAACAAGGAGAGAAAATGAGGCAAGAGTGCCATTGCAACATTGGAGAGGAGAAAGAAGGATTGTAGGTCGTTTCGAAGAAGGAGATCAGTTTCGGGTATTTTTCGTTGTCTTTCTTCTTTGTAAACCCCCTGATTTTCAAGAATTTTTAAATTTGGATTTTTGTGAATTTTCTGAAATTTTCTTGGATTTTTCTGTAATTAAATTAAGGTATTTTAATTATTAAAGGATTTTTAATTGATAATAAATAATATTAAACTATTATGAATATAATATTTTATGGTGTAAAATTAAAAACCAGACATAGGATAATTTTCCGGAAATTTATTGGACCCCGAAAGTAATTTAAAAGTCCTAAAAACTATTTTATAATTAAACCCAAATTGAACCCTAAATAAACCGGGTTTATTTAACCAAAATAAACCGAACCGGACCGGCCGGTCTACCCGAACCGGTCCAACCCTTATCGGGTCGGATCCGGGTCAGACCCGACCCGCCTGAACCCGAACCCGACCCGGATTCTTTCTCTTCCCCAACGGATCGAACGGCCGACCCTTGGCCTTCCGCCTCCGGCCGTTAAGCCACCGGCGGCCCTTCTCCTCCCTGCGCCGCCTCCGCTCCCGAACGCCCGGCTCCTCCTCTGCCCTCCCGTAACCGCCGACGGCCCTCCATCTCCCTTCCCGCCTATAAGAACCCGCCGCCGCTGCTCTCAGCCCGACCCCGCTACCCTACTCGCCGGTCGACTCCCCCGCCGGATCTCCCAGCCACCCGCCGCACTCCTCCAGACCCCGCCTCGCCGCCACCTCCGCCGAGCCTCGCCCCCGCCAGTCGCCTCCGCCCCTAGCAGCAGCAGCAGCAACATAGGGCCAGAGCCTCGCCGCCCGATGCCGCCAGAGCCCAGCCGACGACTGCCCAGCGCGCCGCCTCCTCCGGCCCTCGCCGCCTCAGCCATCTCCGGCCTCCCTCCGGCTGTCTCCGGTCTCTGTAGTTCGAGCAGAAGCCCAAACCCTAAAACCTAGGGTGGACACAGGACTCGACACAGGACACGAGATATCTCGGGTTTTTCAGACCAGTTCAGGTACCCGTAACTTCTTGCTCGTAGCTCCGATTTCGATTCTGTAAATTGCATCGCGAAGCCTGTATGACCCTCTCGGTGCCCGTGCGAACCGCTCGGGGCATCGCGTCCTGTGGTGATCGCACACCGTGATCCAAAAACAGGAAAACCAACGCCCTGTTTCACCCCGGAACTGAGTACGCCCCGCCAAACGGGACGACTTGGTCGCGTGCGGTCTTTACCGATACGTGCGCATCGTCGATACGGACGTGCAGGATTTCGCAGAAGCTGATTCGAATGTGCGTGCACACCGGAATCAGTGCGTATCCGCAGACACCGCCCCGTATCCGACTTTTCTGTTTGTCGCTGTAACTTAGTGTACACACGTCGGATCGAGACGAAACTTGCGCCATCGGACTCGTAGCAATACGCTGGTCCTGTGAGCCAAGTTTGGTTCGATTCTGAGAACGTTGACAAAATCGTGTGTCGTGGGCCCCATAGGCTCCACCCGACGGACGATTTTGAGAACGACTCATCGGAATCCAATTCTGGAAGTTTCGTTGGGTTCGTATCATCGTTCCTGACCTGTTGACACTAAGTTGGACTATTTTCGAGACCTTTGACCCTGACGCGTTTTCGGTGCAAAGCGGCCCACATTTGGACCCCGCCTTGACCCGAAACTGACGTTTTTGCCCTTGTCTCCAAATTGGACTCAAGGACGGACGTTTCTAACTGATTGATATCTTCTGGACCTGATGGTGATGTCTATTTCAGCAACCGGAGTACTGCCTGCAAACCCCGCTGAAGTCAGAGCTAAATTGGAGACAGAACCCAGGCAAGTATACCTTGCCAAATCCTGCAGTTTTGATACTTATCTCCTGGATTTATTTTTCATTGTCTTGCAAGATATTTGTACAATGGTTGCATGCTTTTCAATTGTTACTTTCCTGTCATATATAGTTCTTGATGCTTGTTGATTTATTCCTGCTGCTCTAGTTTTATTTCCTCGTTTTGCGTGCATGTACATTATTTGCTCTTTTTCTTGGATCACTACTTGTTCCATAGACATATGTGTACTCTACATTCCTGGAGTTGACTTGATTGATTTCTTAGTTTCCTGGATGATTGTTATTGGACATTGACTACACTTGAGCAAATCTCGATTGTGAGTACCCGTTGTACTGCAATAGAGAATTGTTCATATGACTACCTCCTTCGTGAGCTCCCGTTGGGCTGCGAAAGAGACATACTATAGACTGTGAGTCCCCGTTGGACTGCTTTCTATTGGATCGTGATCTCCCATTGAGATGCGATTACCCCGATTGCTTGTAGTCATGTTTGATAGCATCACTGGCATGCCACTGTCTTAGATATAGTGATTTCTCGTGTCTTATTTGCTTGTGTTTACTTTCTTCTCTATCTTGCATGTCATTTACTATATTTGGCTCGTATTCTTTTGTATCTTGCTATGTCCCCTGAGCACCTGGTTTTGTTCT
Organism: Iris macrosiphon; assembly: GCA_036927795.1. NCBI lineage: Eukaryota > Viridiplantae > Streptophyta > Magnoliopsida > Asparagales > Iridaceae > Iris > Iris macrosiphon. The sequence goes on along the minus strand of JAYESA010000007.1, from coordinate 1,031,836 downwards.
CCAGATTTAGCAGACAAGGAGTACCGCAGCTTACGGACCGATACCAGACGAGAGTTTGATTGCAGTTGATGGCCCTGCTTCTTAATTACTGTCTAGCATGTTTTAGTTATCTTTCTTGTCTTGATTTTTCTTGTTATCGGTAGTGGATTTGTCTCCACCCGACTTAGTATTAATTCTTGCTGGACATTCGACAGTGACTTTACTTTCAGCATTTAATTCAGTTTTGTTTTAGTTCATGTTATTTTGTGGATGAGAATAGTAAACCTGACTAAAATAATACAGCTTAAGTACGCTCCGATGGATCCATTAAATTGGGTTTGTCCATCGGTGTGTGCTGCTGGCCATTGCCACGTGTCCAGTCCCTCGGTATTTTGGGACTGGGGCGTGACATTCTTCATGGTTATAATATATTTTATGTTCCAAAATAGTTGTGGTGATCCGTTTGGATCGGTGAGAAGTTTGTAAGGAGTCTGTATTTCTTATTCTATTAGTGGAGGCTTTTCAGGGTTGGACTCCGATCGTCCCGTGATTTTTCCTGCAAAGATTTTTCACGTCAAAAAATTCTGTGTCTGCGATTTGTGTTTGGCATATTTTTTTTGTGCGTTTTGCTCGGTTCTCTCGCAGGTACTCTCTGGTTTGGGGAACGGTTTTCGCACTTTCGTTCCCAACATTTATTTTCATGTATTATGGGAAACCTGGGTTGGTTAAGTGTTACGTACTTGCTCGTAACTCGTGATCAAGTAAATTGTTTCAACTCTAATTGCAAGGTTTATAGTATCGATATCGAACCCTTGCTAGGAGTATCGATAAAGGAGGTATTGGTATTATCGATGGTTTTAGATCGTAGTATTATAATTTTTTTGTATAAAAAAAAATAATTATTAATATTTTAGAATAAATATTTTATATATTTAGACATAATTGTAAGTATTTTCTGTCTTGTTTTCTAGTAGTTTAAAAATTGAATGAAATAGTAGTCATTCTTGTTGATTGGTTTACCTGCGGTAGATAATTTTTTTCTTTTACATGTTTTAACATGTTACTATGCTTTTACACCATTGTTGATTGGTCTTTTTTGTTCAATTTTTTTTGCCGAATTGGCTATAAAAGATACTTCCAATGTCTATATCGGACCGGAACATGCCAAATTGTATCGGTATGGACCAATACTGCAACTAATTGCTGCAACTCAGATTGTTTGAAGCTCCGTGACTCGACGAGAGCCTCGCTGCGGTGCAACCATCGGCTCCTTGCAGCAGGCCACTTGAGAATTTATTCAGATATAATGATATATAATAATATTTTACTATTTTTTTAATCATATTTTAATGATATTTGACATAGTTTTTTTTTGCTGTTGTTGATATTATCATGTATAACAGACTCACCATTTACCACGCCACGGATGAATCCATCTCACTGAATAATTTATACTTTTCCAGATTGTTGTCGACAGTCTGAATGCAACAACAAATAGGACGAGTCATAGGAACGAATGGCTAGAACAGAAACAAGCAGCTCAAACTCAGAAATACGAAGCTGACTTGCGACGCGAGTTACGGTGTCTCGACTTGCGACCGCAGCTCGCAACTCGTCTAGTTACGGGAACTCAAACCACATCCTGACATTTAAGTAGTGGACCTTCACGCAACCACTAGTGGAGTAAACTTCCAGAAGCTAGGGGATAACAAAACGAAAAAAAAAGAAACCCTAGAATTCGAAAATAGAAGAAGAGGAAACCCTATTTTTTTTCCCCTTTCTTTCTGTTCATCGTCGTGGTGGTCGGAGAAGAAGAAGAAGAGGGAAGATGCTGTTCCAGGTGGGTGGTCAGGGGACTCGGCCGACCTTCTTCGAGATGGCGGCGGCTCAGCAGCTTCCCGCCAGCCTCAGAGCTGCTCTCACCTATTCCTTCGGCGTCAGTCTCTCTCTCTCTCTCTCTCTCTCTCATCGGTTTGTGTCCGTATCGCGTCGTGTATGACACTTAGGTGTCGGACACGACACAGGCGCTCCAATTTAGACCAGGACACCCTGAGATTGGTGCCGTGTCGTATTTGTGTCCATGCAAGTATGCAACGTGGGTCCTAGGTTTTGATCAAGTGAACTGAAGAAATCTGAAGGAACCTGTACGAATCATAGTGTTAAAGAATTGGAATTCCATGAATCTAGATTCAAGAATTTGGCCAAAATTCTTTCAATTGATCATTTAAGTTTGAGAATAGCAAGTTTAAAAATTGAAAAAGAACACTATTTTTGCTATTATTGGTGTTTACATGAAAGTAACTGTTGACACAATAGTAAAGGAAGTAGTGTGGAACTCGGCTTGATTTCATGAAGAACTGCTGAGGTTCTTTGAGTTGGTACCAAATTGCTCGCCAGAGTGCATGAAGGTCATGTTGGATACGAATATGACACGACACGATAAGAATACGCTGCAACTGGCACAGTATTGGTTTAAGTGTGTCATAGTTTATTTTGGAGTGTATGTTGTGTCCAACACATTTCAATACAAATACACTGATTTTTGGTGCGTCTGTTCTTTGTTGAAGCCAAGAGAGGTCTTGCTATTAATATGATTAACATGTTAGTTTTGCCTGTAACTTGTACATAAGGCATATGCATAGCATGCTATAACAATCTGTCTTCTATCATCTTTCAGTAAATCTTATTGGAGATAGCATGGGTTACATACTGGCTTGTGAAACCAAGGAAATAGTTATTGATGTGTAGATTGTTGCATTCATCATTCAATCTTTCTCCCATCCGAATGGGGTAGACACTATGGATCAGGACTTGATTTTGCAAAGAAATGACTTGGGATGGCCAACATCATGCTGCCAACCCAATCAATTGGGCTGAATGGGTTGCCAGGGTCTTTAGGAGTAGGGGACTTGCTATAAACCTCGAAAACTATTTGAAGAATAGGTGGACCCACTTTTAGAGTCATACATTTTAGGCTTATACGAGTGAGAACCGACCCTCCAAAATCCATTTGAATAGTCATCATCATCCAAGCCTTTCTCCCATTAGAATGAGGTCGCTATGGTGCATAAGAATGCTCCATACAAGATTTGACAAAGATTTATGATCGGCTGTCGACCGAACGTCAATCCTCTATATTGGTGTCAAATTCCTTTTCCAAGGTGGCTATGATCATGATAGGGTCATTGCCATAAAACCTAGGTGACCAATTAGCAGGTAAATAAACCTACTTTTTGGATTTCAGTTTAAGTTCATGCAACCAAGGATAAACCTCCAAGTTTCCCTAAACTATAAAGAGTCTAGATGAAAATGTAAGATGATTCAAAATCCATTTGAATAGTAAACAGTCTCGATCAAGAGTATATAAGATCTGCTATAGGAAATCATATTCATCCTTGTAGCATGATACACCAAATCCGAATGGAGTCACAGTTTTGTTTTCTCATTCTGATCAGGCTATAGTTAAATTGAAATTTATAAGACCTAGAAGCCCTTGTGGGTGGAAAATGGATGGTGGTTTGGGAACATGACTAGGGACCCCCTAAAGGAATTACGGTGGTTGGAAAATGAGAATGCAAGTTATCTTTTTAGGTTCACAGGTTATCAATTTTTTCTCTTAATTCTTTTATGATCCTCTTTTTCAATTACGTCTAAATGGTGCTATGTAATAGACTAATTAGTCCTGTTATGGGTTGTAGGTACTTGCATTAAGAAGACCATTCCTCCACAAGGTCTTAGATTATGATGATGAATTCTTTGCCTTGTTGATGATGGTGCTTGAAACTCACAGTTTACGAACTACAGGTTCTTTTCTATGATACTTTCTAATCTGAAGGTTCTTTCTGTTATATTTTCTATTTTTCCAAACTTGATTCCGTTTCTTATCTTGTAAATGATGTCTCTTCTTGTAAGATGGAAGAACTAATCTATTACGTACACATTTCAACTTTGAATGTAGTTTCTGTGTGAAACTGGAAGTTTCCTGATTTTTACCATTCTTTTAATTGTTGCATTCTGTTCTTCTGTCACTTTAGCTGCTTGTTTTGGTGGAAATGTGCGTCAACGATAACACCAAGAAAGTATACATTAGTTTAACTGCACAATTGATGTATCTTTGGCCTACCATCTTTCTTAGCTTCCTAGCTAGGCCAACCATATAAATCCTTTTGTGTGTTTTTTTTCCTGCATTTTCTCTCTATGATGAGAGCGTACCTTAGCTCCTTACCAAGGTTTCAGACAAAAGGGAAATAGAATCTTTATCTTATTCTCGTCTGTTAACCAATTTTGGGGAAATTCTGATTGTGATAATTGAACACCATTATAGGTGCAAAAAATATGTGCTTCTCTATTCCATTCTTTCAAATCTTCGTGCCACTTGGGGAATTGGAATAATAGCATACGGCCGTCATTTTTAGCTGTTATCAATAAAGGTAATATAATATATTTTCCAAGAAAGGATTCGGTTACTAACATTGAACCTCTTATTATTTGAGTAAATATAAAGGATCCCAGGCAAACCTGGAAGAATTGAATTCTGTCATTCAGCTCAAATATAGCTGGTATAATTTCTGAAATTATTGTCCACTTCACTTCCATGATATGATTACTGAATTTCAGCAGGCCATGCTAGAATTTTGGCGTACTATGTATTTTGTCAAATTGTCAAGCCATGGATCTTGGGACTTCTACAGTTTTATGAGTATTATATATTGGTTAAAAGATAAATTTACAAGTGCAAGGAAAAATCCTTTCTCTTATATGTATTTTATCTTTTCTACTTTATGGGGTGCGTTATCCTTGTTTGCATGGATCTTGGGACTTCTACAGTTCTATGAGTATTATATATTGGTTAAAAGATAAATTTACACGTGCAAGGGAAAATCCTTTCTCTTATATATTTTTTTTCTTTTCTACTTTATGAAGTGCGTGATCCTTGTTTGCATGATTTTTGGGTGGGGAAAGGCATTGAAACCAAGCTAGAGACAGTGCTATATAATGAGATAATAACTAAGTGAAGCCTAACTAGAAGCAACATGTTAGCCAAACATTAGTTAGTCTTCTACTATAATGTGAGGATATATTCATTCTATTTGCCAATTATGAAAGCATTACCTTGCCACTTTATTAAGAAGGGATGGTTGTAAACAAAAATAAAAGTCGAACTATAAAAATGTGAACAAAAACATAAAAAGATAAGTACCTAATCAACCTTAAAAATCATGCATCTTTGTGTAAGAAGTTGATTTCATTCTCAAAGATCCATAAAATGGAGGTACCGGTATGATTTTTGTCTAGGGTTTCACTTTCACTAGAAAAGGATGTGTTTGATAGATCTTTATTTATAGTGATTGTTATGTTAACTTTGTGCCCTTGTTTTGCTTTGTTTCACACTAGCTTTTTCACATTCCATCTATTATCAGTTCTTATTATATTCCTTCATTTTAAAACTTCTCATTTTTAACTATAAAAGGAACTAAATGGTCCCCGTAGTTTAATTGGATTTTAGACTTTCTATGTATTGATAAATAGTATAGTTTTTACAGTAACCATTTGCTTGATGCAGAAGGACCTTTCATTAACATTGTTGTTATTTGTTAAGATAATCAACTGATATGTATACTTGTATAACTAGAGAAAGTATGTCTAAAAGTTATACATCACTATCAGTTTCTTGCTACCTTGGTTATTGGGAAAAAAAGGCATGCCGCTTCTAGATAGATATATTCACCTATGTCTTTGTGGATGTGATGAATTATGTGGTTCTAACTTGCTTTACAGCCTTTACCTGAGTTTTACCCTCTAGTCGATGGTGGGGAATGCAGCAACAGGGTGCAGCAACATAATCTTTAAAATGAACAAGTGATGCATTGTAGAAGTTCTCTATGCATTGTAGAAGTTCTCTATGCATTGTACTTGTATTTATGTAATAGGTCCCACTTTGGTGCTGCTGCTTACATTATTATATGCATTGGTTCACTGCATCTTCTCACCAGAGATCTAAGGTTATAGTATAATGCCTCTCACTATTATAAAATTTCTCGCATTGCTTCATCACACCCTTTCTGTATTTCCATTTAGAATGTAGATTTTTTTTTTGGAGATCTTTTGATGAAATTTCATTTGCTATTGTACTTCTCTCTGTTCATGGCGTAGGTATAAGTGGGTACTGTAAGTTGATTATCTGCTGGATAGCTCTATAAAGTAACAGTATGAGGGTTTTAATAATATCATCGATCTTGATTGTCGGAGTCAAATTCCAGTTACCTTGATTTTTGGATGTTAGCAAGTAGTAATGTAGATGTTAGCTGAAAAGTCTTTTTTGTTTTGCCGTGTTTTGACTTTTGACTTCTTCTCTCCTGTTGTGTATTTTGCCAGATGCTTCGTTTTCAGAGTCATTGTATGGTTTACGAAGGAGAGCATTGGAACTAAGAGTAAATAAGGCTTCTTCCAACGTGGAACCAAATGAAAGGCTCAGTCATTCTGGTTTACAAAAGCACCAAAAAGTTCTCTCAGTTGCATTTCTGGTATGATATTCTGCTTTCAGCTGCTCAACGATGTTATTTAAACTGGTGCTCATGGTACTTCCCTTCTGCTACTGCACACATCATGAAATTGCTATTAGATGTATCCAATAGTTGATTATTTTCCTTCATCTAGATATATTCTTTGTTGTATGATTTATTGCATTCACTGGATATACATCACTTCTCTAGAAGCTACTGTTGTTTTTATTCTAAAGAAAGTATAGTAGACTGTTTCTAGTGTCAATAAAGTTGTATTGCTGTGAGAATTTAGCAAGATCTCTGTTTTTCAAATTAAGGACCAACTAATTGATGCAGACAGCTATATGCTAATTTTTATTAATATTCTATGTAAACAACCGTTATGATGAATGATGTATGATAATAAATAAAAGAGCTTTGCCTTGTGAAGGCATTATTTCTTCCTTTTATATGTTACGAGTTGGAGCACTTCCTATCTAATTGCTGCGCTCTTTCAATTATAGACAATGCCATCTTATGGTTGAAGCATAATATCATATTAACATGATTATGGAGTCTAAGAACATCATATTGTATGTCTACTGAGGCTATAAGGCTTTGGATATTAAGGGATGACAATGGAATCTTTTAGGTGACACGTGTTCCAACTGTTATTTCTTTTTTCGTTCTTTCATGGTTATTTCAATATGGCGATAATACATAGTAATGGTCCAAAACCAGCATTACCTTGGTTCTTCGATCCTCTGTTATGGTACATAAGTTTGCAGCTTAGTTTTAGAACAAACATTTGGTTTCTATGTAGACAATTGTTGTGAATTCCTTTTGCTTTGTCCTTTTTTAAAGCTATCAGCAATTGGCAGGACTTTAAGTTGACTTTTTGACTGGTGTCTTTCTTGAATGAGCTTAATATGCTGTTTGTATAATTGAATTGAATAATATTTACTAAACTTGTAGGAAAAGGTCTGGTTAGTGGATTTTGAGTTCTCTAACCGGGTTTCTTGATGTTGTAGTGCTCATAGTAGTTCAAGAAGTGATCCTTTTCTTACTTCTTCTAATCATTTATGTACCTCAAAAGCTTTGCCTTATTTGAAGGGAAAATTAAATGAGTGTAACCTGCACGAATGTTGTGCATGTTCAAGGGAAGGTTCGCAGTTTCACTATCGGACCATTCCTATGAGTATCATGATCGGCGGTTCCGGATCGGATATCTGATTTTTTGGTATGGAAAAGCAAATAAATATTAATAAATTATCAAAAAATTAAAAAAAATATTTTATACACTTGGACATGATTTTAAATATTTTTATGTTGTTTCTTAGTAGTTCTGAAATTGAATGAAATAATACTCACCCTTATTGATTGGTTTATTTGCAATAAATAACTTCATTTACATGTTTTTACAATTTTACCATGCTTTTACACCATTACTCATTGGCCTTTTTCGTTCAGTTTTTTTTTTTTTTTTTTGCCGAATTGACTAGGAAAGAGACCCCAAACGGCAGTATCGATAGCTGTCGATATCGGATCAGGACATGCCAAACAATATTGTTACCAGCCATATCTTATCGGTATCGGCCGATATTGCAAATTATGGTTTAAGGACTTTATCATCCCTATATATATATATATATTGCTCACAGTGCAGTCAGCTTGTACTTCACAATTTTAGTCATGTAGCTTGATCTATCTCGCAAGCAAATTACAGTACCTTTTGTTAAATGGCTTGAATTCTGATCTGTGAGAGTGTTGGGCACAGATTGGACAACGAAACTTCAGGTCCTATCTTTGTTCCAGAGTCCAGACACCACATAACACAAAGCAACAAGGTGACATAAAACATAACCGCTTTTGGTTTGTCCGTGTATATTTTTCCATTTCTATGCTTGCCGTCTTGATGGTTTTGAAATAATTTGTCAAGAGTTTAGAACAAGTAATCAAATATGCAAAATCAATGGATTTCTTCTCCAGAAATCAGACAATTAATCTATTTATTAAAAAAAAAACTTTCCTAGCAGTTTTTAATCATTATACCCCACTTTTGACGGAAAAAGAATTAAGAATACCATAAATTTCCTAGACATTTGGAGTTGAAACAGTGAAGTTTGGAGAGGAGAGAAAATGAGGAGAGGAGAGAAAATGAGAAAGGAAAGTGCAAGGGCTTGAAGTCCTATGTTGCCTTTTGTGTCTATTTTATTGATATACACCCACAATTACTATTGTATCCTCATAAGATAAATAACAATAATAATAACACCCTCCCTCAGACTGGATCATATAGATCAGACATGTCCAACTTGCTACATAAATTAGAAAATTGACCATGAACAATTGGTTTGGTGAGGATATCACCTAATTGATCCTCACCGAATATAAGGAGTAATAGATCAGACATGGCCTCTGTACTAGAACGAGCCACAACATTTTGCTTCTTACTACGTCACGTTACAATATTGCTATCCACAAATGTACAATAGCCAGAAGTAGACCTCATGTCACTGTGATTGCATGTCCAATCAGCATCACGAATCCCGTTACCGTAAGCAACTGAGAAGGTTTGTACAACAAACTATTTTCAGGTGCAGCCTTCAAGTTTCTTCTAATGCAAGAGAGAGCCTCCCAATGTGGTTGCCGAGGGGCATGCATAAACTGACTAACTATTCCAACTGTATAGGTAATGTCTGGTCGTGTAACAGTAAAGTATATAAGTTTTTCAAGCAGCCGTCTATAATGTCCAACATTCTCAAATAACTTTTCCGTGTCAGCATCAAGCTTGTCATGATAATCCACATGAGTCTCAATTGGCCGACACTCCAACATCCTAGTTTCTAAGTGCAAGTCTAGAACATACCAGCTCTGCAACATATACACACCCTTCTTAGATCGAGCAATCTCGATTCCAAGATAATATCAAAGAAGACCTAAATCCTTAGAATATAGGCCTTCAAGCGTACAATTCCAGCATGATCACTCCCCGATATAAGGATATCATCAACATAAACAATCAACACGATAATACCTGCTGAGGAAGAATGTCAAAATACTGAATGATCTGATGTGGTATGTCGAAATCTATACTGAATGAGAATTGGATTGAACTTGTCAAACCAAGCTCGATGTGACTATTTCAGCCTACATAATGTTTTCTTCAATCGACATACGAGTTTTTCACTTCCAGTCACAATATATCCTGGTAGTTGATATATATAAACCTCCTCCTGTAAGTCACCATGCATGAAAGTATTATTTATGTCCAGCTGATATATAGGCCATTGACGATTAACCGCCACAAAGATAAGAATTCAAACTGAATTCAGCCGAGACTGGAGAGAAAATTTTCATATAATCTACACCATATGTATGAGTATAACCTTTTGCAACCAATCTTGTCTTGAGGCGCTCAAATGAACAATCCGGATAATACTTAACAGTGTACAGCCATCTACAACCCACTATTTGCTTCCCAACAGAAAGTGATATAATCTATCAAGTCCGATTTTGATGTAAAGCACACATCTCCTCATCTATTGTATTTTTTTCAACCAGAAGATGACATAGTCTGGTTATAAGTTTTGGGTATGGAAATGGAAGATAATGAAACAACAAATGCATGAAAATATAAAGAAGCACGGTGTAAGGAAACATAATTAGAGATGGGATGCGTGTTCATGTGGTACAAAGGTGTTTATTTTTTCCGAGAGCAATGAAAATATTACCTGGATCTGTGGTGATGGAAGAAGAAACCACAGACAAGGAAGCTGATTGATTGAGAGCTAAATTCGGCAGAACCACTGACCTGTCCTTAGTTCTCTGATAAACCTGTAAAGGAGGAATGTAGACAGAAACTGATTCAGGGATGATTGAAAGTGGTATGGAAGACACCAAATCTGATAAGAGACGGTCTCCTGAGGGAAAGAAAGAGGTAGACTCTAAGAAGGTAACATCTGCACTGACATAATACTTGCGTAACTATGGACTGTAACAACGATAACATTTTGAGTACGAGTATAACCAAGAAAGACACACTTAAGAGATCGAAGAGCCAACTTATCTCGATTAGGTTTCAAGTTGTGAACAAAAGCGCTACACCCAAACACTATAGAATGTAAGATAAAAGGAGTTATATCTGTATATAACATTGAGATTGAAACTTGGTTATTTATTACAGATGATAGCATGCAATTAATTAAATAACATGCAGTAAGAACGACATATGCACAATACTGTTTAGGGACATACATATTGAATATGGGATTTCGAGCCACATCTAAAATGTGTTGATGTTTGCAATCGGCTACTATTTTGCTGAGAGGTATGGATACAATTGGTTTGATGAATCATGCCACAATCAACTCATAAAGTATTCACAGAAGATCGAGTATACTCCAAAGCATTATCAGAACGCAAAACTTTGATGCGTTTATGAAACTGAATATAGACTTCATTATAAAAGGTCTATGACACTTGGAAACTCAGATATTTCTTTCATTAAATAATACCAAGTCATTCTGGAATAATTACAAAAAAAATACTGAAATCTTTTCGGACTTTTGACTCTAGACGGACCCCAAATATTATAATGAGCAAGTTTAAAGTACTGCAACCGACGACCCTAAAAAAAAAGCCTTCTTTATTTAGACTTATCTTCTTAGCAACTATAGAGGGGTAAAGTGCAAAAAATTTCTCCTTAGATTTGCCTCAGAAGCAAAATAAGACATATTAGACGCTTACAACAAATAAATTCTCCCGTAATAAAATTTTCGATCAAAACGTCCCCTCCCGTCAACTAAACGTTAGAATTTAACGTTAAAAAAAATTTGAAGACCCTAAACTACCCTTCCCCCTCCCCTCCCCCTCCTCCTCCTCCCGGAGAGTTGGAAGCAGGTGAGCAGAGACGGCGGAGAGTTAGAAAGGGTTAGAATTTTTTCAGATTTTTTTTTATAAATATAATTTTTTAGGGGTAGAAAAGTCTAAAGTAGTCATATGTATGAAACATGACCACTAAATGTAACGGTAGACTAATGGAGGGTTCAATTTGAAAAAAACTTAAATAGTTGAAGATATTTAGTTGACTGGAAAAATAAAGTTCAGGGTATTAAAGTGAAAAAACATGATAGTTTATGGTAAGTGATAATTAGCCTATTAACTATGATTGAAGAATTTTTTTTTCTTAGGTTTAGGAATGGGTTGAGAAACTTGAGTGATCATAATTTTGCTAATGACTAATGTTGTCATTTGAACAAAAAAAGGTTTCACAATGGTTACACACATTTATAGTTGCAAGAAATTCAATGGCGATTCCTTACGTTGGATGTTAAGGACGAGCGCAAAGTATGGTGCAAACAAAACTATAGTACTAGAAAATGAATTATGTAAAGGAGTTGTAATTCTTGAGTTGCTTTATGCCCATAAGTAACTACATTGCATTTAGTGAACAAAGAGCCAATGTTTACATGTTGAAGCTCGAGGTCATTTTGCTCGCGAGCCGAGTCCTACTTCTTGCAAGCTATTCAAGCTTGAGTCCTAGGATTCATAGACCATGATTATTCTCGACATTGTAAGTATAAGAGTCTTTGATCATCTTTATTCATAATAGCTTTTCGATATGCATTTTAGTTTACAACGGATGTGTAGGACTAAAAATCCTCTGTTATGAATTTATTGACAGTTTCTTAAGGAAATAAAAAAATATATCACAAAATATTACACATGGGTCGACTCTTGTGGAGCAAAGTTACCGGCAATATCATAAAAGTCAGCACTGAGTCGAGTACTCGTCGAACTTGTTTATAGACTCACGAGTTAAAGTTCTTATGTTTAAGTTATGTTCATTAAGGATCATTAAGGAAATTTAGTCTCATTTTCATGTCCAAGCTTAGTTCGTTAATGGTAGCAAGTCGAGCTTTTATCGAGCCGAATCTAGCTTGCGAGATGCTCTTTTTATTTGCAGCCCTAACTTAATTGTCCTTTGCCATTCTCTTGTTATTGTTCATATTCATTTGCAGTCATAACAATTTTTTTACCAACAAATAAATGATTGTTTGTAAAAAGCCAACAATAGGAACAAATTTATGGAGACACGGTTGGTATGAAATGTTATCCTTGTAGCAATTCTTAATTGAAATATTGCGTATATATAACCTTAGTTTTTAGGTAATGTACTAACTAACAAAGGGCAGGGGAACATTTCTTGACCATCATATATAACTCTTTCCAACCAAGTCAGGTTCCTTCATCACAACAAAAATAAAAGGATCAGATTAAGGTCCTTGATTAAATGGAAAAAATGAATAATAAAAATACTAGAAGACATTGTTTGCAAACTGTCATATTCATTGTCTGGTCTAATTTTTACAAAAAAAAAAAAAAAAAAATCTCAAAAGGACTTCTGAGTGATAGAATTTTTAAGAAATGCACAAATACAACACTAGAGGCTATATGGTTATAAGAAATTTTTAAGAGGCAAGCATATAGGCAGAAAATACATCTAGCTGCTAGTTAGTGCAAATTTAAATGTTGACATCAAAGATGTTGCCAATAAAGTATCAAGAATTCTATAAAAATAAACCGAAATTTAAAAGAAAGCATATCGATTCTCTCCTATGTATTGTACATATGCAAATAAACATAAATATACCTTGATTTTGAGCATTTTCTTGAAAGAACATATATGCATTAGTGAAACATATTTGGTTTTTATCGTCAAAAGGCAATAACCTCCCGTAAAACAGAGCAAGAGGAGCAATGGAGAGTGTCCTTATAATGTCCCGGTAGATGAGAACTGAAATGTAGTAGTCACGGTTGAGTATCTGTTTATAGAGCAAATTCGATCCTGCGTTGAATACCCACCATAATCATCAATGCTTTCAGGCTTGTGGTCTCCATTGTAACCTCCCTCCACGGTAATCATGAAATCTATTATGTATTTAACTCTTCTTTCTTCTGAAAAGAAGGGAGACAATTAAAAAAAAAGATAATAGAGATGTGCAATGAATCAATGCTAAAAGAAGAGAAGATAATTTACTAACTAGTTTGCGATATATGTTGAACTTCTCTAGTTCTCAAACTAAATAGCCACCTACTCTTATTCTCAAACTATATATGTTAAATTTTCTTATGAATAGATGATGGGATAAGAGTATGTTATTTGAACAAATGACCCGAATGAGTACAAAACTTATGGTAGAGGCTGGATCCAAAATGAGTCCATGGTCACTACCAAACATGACTCAATAATAACTCTACATTATTTTGGTAGAGACTAAAACTCAAATGTCAGTTATAATGACTCTAACCTTATCAATATCTAGAACATCCAAGACATGATACGCGTGTAAGACTAGGAACTATGAACCATCGGGTGTATAAAGTATAAACTAGAAGAAAGTGTCAATTGTCGATTTCTCTACAAAGAATTTAGGGATGTTGAGGCGGTTTATTGGAGGCAGTTTTGATAACAGCCTCTAATTTAATACAAATCTAAATTTAGAGTCGGAAATTAAACAGCTTGTATGGGTGAAACAACATAGACGGTTTTTCCAAAACCAACTCTTCTTATGTATGTTCAAATTTCTGGGAGATTTTACTAGATTTGATAACCCTCTTTTAACTTTGTTTTATCGTTTTTGTTTAGACGTCAGAGTTTGGCTGTCTAAATTTATTTTACTTAGATGCCAGTTTGCAATTTCCTAAACCATATGGCATTTAGGATTTGAGAAATTGCAATATATGATACGAAGAGGTAGTTTGGGAAGACTTAAGTAAAATAAATTTAGAAATTGCATGCGGGCACCTAAGTAAAATAAATTTAGACCGTCAAACTCTGGCGTCTAAACAAAAACGAAAAATAAAGTTAAAAATGGTTATCAAATCTAGTAAAATGTTCCAGAAATTCAAACATATATAAAAAGAGGTGGTATTTGGGAAAACCGTCTCTATTGTTTCGCATGTTTAATTTTTGACTCTAAAATTTAGATTTGTATCAACTTAGAGTCTCTAATCAAACCTCCTCCAATAAACCGCCTCAACATTCCTAAATTCTTTGTAATGAAATCGACATTTGACACTTCCTTACTTCTAGTAGTTTATACTTTATACACCCGACAGGCGTATTATGTCTTGGATATTATAGGATATTGATAATGTGAAGTCATTATAAGTGTCATTTGAGTTTTAGCCTCTAACAAAATAATGTAAAGTTATTATTGAGCTATGTTGGGTAGTGACTATGGACTCGTTTTGGATCCAGCCTCTACCACAAGTTTTGTACCCATTCAGATCCTTTTTTCGAAGAACATATTCTATTCCATCGTCCATTCATAAACTAGTTAGTAAATGATCTCCGCTTCTTCTTTGCTTTTAGCATGATTCTTTGCATCTCTATTATCTTTTGTAATTTAGTCTCCATTCTTTTCAAAAGAGAGAAGAGTTGAACACATGGATTTCATGATTATCGCGGTGGGAGGTTACAATGGAGGCGATGTGCGTCTAAAAGCATGGATGATCATGGTTGGTGTTCAACGTACGATCGAATTTGCTCTACAAACATATCATCAACCGTGGCTGCTTCATTGTTCTAGTTCTCACCTACCGGAAACATTATAGGGGCACTCTCCGTTGCTTCCCTTGCTCTCTTTTATAAGAGGTTATAGTCTTTAACAATAAAATCCAATATTTTTTCACTAATGCATATATGTTCTTTCAGCAACATACTCAAAATTAAGGTATATTTATGTTTTTTTTTTTGCATATGTACAATACATAGGAGAGAATCAATATGATTCCTTTTAAATTTCGGTTTGTTTTTATAGAATTCTTGAGACTTCTTAGTGACACCATATTTGAGTGGACATTTAAATTTACATCAACTTGTTGTTAGACATGAAAGGTAGAGTTGGGTTCACTTTTGATTAGAGATATTTTCTGTCTATATGCTTGTCACGTAAAAATTCCTTATAACCATATAGCTTCTAGTCTTGCATTTGGACATCTCTTTAAAATTATATCACTCAAAAGTATTTTTGAGATTTTTGTAAAAAATAGATTAGACGGTGAATATGATTGTTTGCAAACAATGTCTTCTAGAATTTTTATTATTCATTTTTTTCTTTTGGTCAATGACCTTAATATGATCATTTTGCTTTTATTGTGATGAAAGAACCTGACTTGGAAAGAGTTATATATGATCGTCAAGTTTATGTTCGCCCATACCCTTTGTCAGTGAGTAAGATTACCTACGAACTAAGGTTGTATATATGCAATATTTCAATTAAGAATTGCTACAAGGAAACCACTTCATACCAACGTCTCCAGAAATTTGTTCGCATAGTTGGCTTTTTACAAACATTCATTTGTTTGTTGGTAAAAAAATTGTTAGGACTGCAATTGAACATAAACATTAACGAGACAATTACCAAGGACAAATAAGTTGGAGCTGCAAATGAAAAGAGCAGCTCGCAAGCTAGATTCGGCTCAATAAAAGCGCGACCTGCTTCCTTTAAGGAATCAAGCTTGAACATGAAAATGAGGCTCAATTTCCTTAAGGATAATGAACATAACTTAAACATAGGAATCTCAGCTTGTGAGTTTATAACCAAACTCGACGAGTACTTGGCTCAGCGCTCACTTTTATGGTATCGTCGGTAACTTTGTTCTACAAGAGTCGACCCATGTCTAATATTTTTTTATTTCGATGAGAAACTGTCAATAAATTCATAACATAGGATTTTTAGTCCCACACATTGGTTGGTAACTAAAATGCATATAGAAACACTGCTATAAATAAAGATGACCAAAGATACTTAGTCGAGAATAATCATGGTCCATGAACCCTATGACTCAAGCTTGATTAGCTTGCAAGAAGTAGGACCCGACTCACAAGCAAAGCGAGAACTTCAACATACAAACATTGGCTCTTTGCATCCCTAAATGCAATGTAGTTACTTGTGGGCATAAAACAACTCAAGAATTACAACTTCTTTACTAAAGTTTTGTTTGGATCAAACTTTGTGTCTGTCCTTAATATCCAACTTAAGGAATCAAGTTCTAAAGAGTAGATTTCAACATACTCTTTATCACCACTAAATTTTCTGCAACTACAAATGTGCATAACCATTGTTAAATTGTGAAACCTCTCTTTTTGGTTCAAATGACAACATTAGTCATTGGCAAGGTCGTGATCACTCAAGTTTCTCAACCCATTCCTAAATCCGAGGAAAAAAAATTCTCCAATCATAGTTAATAGGCTAATTATCAGTTACCCTAAACTATCATGTTTTTTTTTACTTTAATACCTTGAACTTTATTTTTTCAGTCAACTAAATATCTTCAAGTTTTTAAGATTTTTCAAATTGAACCCGACATTAGTCTACCGTTACATTTAGTGGTCATGTGTTATACATATGACTATTTTAGACTTTTCTACCCCCAAAAAATATTATATTCATAAAAAGTATTTTTTTTCTGAAAAAAATCCTAACCCTTTCCAACTCTCCTCCGTCAGTGACTCACTGCTCACCTGCTTCCAACCATTACTGCCATCGTGCACCTATATCCCCTCTTACCGGTGTTGTCCGGCTGCTGCATTCATATTTTTGTGAGCTGGTGGAGGAAACTCCACGAAATGATGAGAACTATAATAAGTAGAAAAACTCCACGAAATGATATTGAGAACCGTAAGAGGAGAGTTTCATAAATTCAAGAACTCAGGGGCATGATAAGAGATGTTTTGCATTATTAGAAAGGTGATTTCATGGATGACTACATGGTTTAGTTGACTGAAAAACTCTATGGAGAAAGCTATCTATATACACCTACAAAAGGAAATGCCACCATCATTACATTCAAAAGGTTGATAGTATCATAGTCTCTATAGTTGCTAAGTCTGAATAAAGATGGGTATTTTTTTGTATTTTCTGTTATGCCAATTTGAGATAAATAAATAGTTTAGGATATTTAAGTGAAAAAATAAAGTTGAGAATACAAATAGTATAAGGTATTTAAGTAAAAAAATACATTATAGGTCATGGTGAAAATTAGCCCAGTTAATAGTTCAAAGTCAAGACGTTAAGGTGATCTATTCGATCGCAAAACCAAGCAATAAAGTAAAGCAAATAAAATAAAATTCGATTGACGATGTCGTGGTTGCAGTGCCTTCAAAATATGCTCTGATACCAAGTGAAACTTGGAGAGGAGAGAGAAAACATGAGAAAGGAGTGTGCAAGGACTTGAAATCCTCGGTTGCATCTCATGTTTGGTGCAATAGACTCACAATTACTATTATATCCTCATAAGATAAATAACAGTAATAACTCTAACAGAAACAAATGGAATTTGACATCTGAAGTCAATCCGAAGAAGCAAATGCATAATTTTCCAGACTTCCATAATGTACTTCTTGAAACTTGCAATAGCAGTTGGTTTTTCTTTTTTAAGCATAGATGTCAAATTTATGGTTTAAAAGATTTTTTATGGTCGACTTTGCTTCGCTGCAAATGGAGCCGCAGTGAACAATATATTCTGTGTTTTAATCATGCATCAATTTCTGTTATCCCTGTTGGAATAATATAAAAATTTAACAGTCAACCCTCATCCTAACTGTACAGTTTTGGTGTAGTGGTAGGGACTTTGACATGATATCAGCTATCTTGACTTGCAGCACATTTTAAGCAGATTATACAAACAAACAAAAAAAGTACTACTGCATGAATCCAGATCCAGCACATAAAATGGGCATTCGAACTGTGGTTGGGTGGGTTGGTGTTTGTGAGTATTGGAGTGTATGTTGGAATCTAGATTTTTGGTATGTTGGCTGGCAGACTTTGAGAATACCTTTTAAAACTCCATTTTCAATATTTGCAAAGCTTGTTCATATGCTTATAATATCATAGTCTATCCTTGTAAGGCTATCAAGCCAATTTCGCTACTAGAAACTAGAAAGGTCTTACTTGCTGATGCATTCAGACATCACTTGATATATCATATATGTACATTCCTTCTTTATCCAACCTTCCTAGTCTAGGTCATGTCATCGTTTTCTTTTTGTCCTTATTATGCAAATTTTAAGATTGTACATTTTTTTGGTTTGTCTTGTGGACTTGTATACGTGATAATACCTGTAAGTGGTATATAAGCCTTTAAATGTTAAAGAACTTGCTTTTATGTTCCTATCATATGCAACTTTCTCCTAATGTGTTATATCCCTAGACGGACAGCATTATTCCAAAAGATTCATATTTTTTTCTGGAAACTAGATGTTGTGCTTGATATCTGTAACCCTATCAGCAATGACACAAAAGGTACATGCTGATATACATTTATAAGGGAATGTACATGCAAGAAAGGCCATGAATATGTACCTGAGGCTTCTTTTTCATCCATTCATCCATTGTCATTGACTCATTGGCATCTTGCTACTTTTTCTACCAAATTACCTCCCTCTGCATGTGTGTGTCTGTGTGTGTAAATGAGGCAACCCACTCATTCCAAACATTTTCTTTTCTTTTCTTTTCAATAACATTGATCGATTTATTGCTTGTCAAATATCATAAACGGTAGGGCATTTCAAATATGTTTAACAATACAGTATTCATTGCATTCTCACTGGTAACAGAATATCCTCTCAAACATTCTGATCAATTGCATATTCATCGAGACTTATTTCATAATTTTGGTTGTATCAAATTTTGGAGCTCTTCGTACGAAGGAAAGTTATAGTTTCTTGGATATTGAAACACAACTTCTATTTCTACTTATATTGATAGTACATGTTTGAATCAGAAAAATGAATATAGGTTCTTGTATATATGTGCGCATTTCCGTGCCATTTATCTACTACCATCTGGCCCTGCTTTCTAGTCTTATTTTATATTTCATCTCCTCGATGAGGATAATTATAAATGCTGAATGCAGTTGTGAAGGAAATGGATTAGTCATTTACAGTTTTGATTAATAAGATGTTATAATATACTACCGTTGCTTTGTGTTAGATGATGAATAATGTAAAAAGCTTCTAAGCTTCCGAAACAATTTTTTTTTTCTACCACCCTTCCAATATATTAGTTAGCACCTTAGGGAAGTAGATTGTAATCAAGCTATGTACGTACAGGTTATTGTCCCATATTTCAAGTCAAAACTTAATTCAATATACAATAGAGAAAGAGAGGCACGTCTTCAAGCAAGTCTTTGGGGCAATGATGATGCAGTATTGGATGAGTCCGGCTATTTCCTGGATCAGGGAGTAACTTCACATACACCACTTCAAGCTGTAAGCTTAGAAGGATCAAGCATGACAAGCATCAGAAAGAAAATTGTGGCAATCATTGGTGCTTGCTACCCATGGATCCATGCAACTAATGAAGGTGTATGATTTGCTCTATTCAACTTTTGTCCTCCTTTTTCAATGATACGACTTCTATTTTTTCATGTGATGTTGTGAACTATCTGATTGTGATCTTCATGTAACACTTAATTGTTTTTTATTATCAGGATGCCCCGAAAACTTGTAGGTTTGGATGGTGGAAAATCTGATTTTTTTTCCTATGAAGGTTCATGGAGTTTTTTTAGTACAATAATGAGTATAGTGAGCCTTGTCAATTACTAGTTGAAAAAGACCCTATAAACTTTCAAAATGCCTGTGTCTATCTTAATATCTTATATGTAGCAGTGATGTCTGTTCTTGCATCATGAACCAGTTCTTGTGGATAAGTGGCAACCTTTGAGTGGAAGGGTGAACATCCCCACTAGCTTTGATGGGTGAACAAAAATGGACTCGAGATCTTATGGATCCTAACATGAGTGTTACACATAGTTTAGGCCCTTTGGATAGAAATAACACCTATGGTAGTATTTCAAATCTTGGAAAAGTAGCTCAAGGATATACAACATAGGCATATGCTTGCACAAACAGACACCCTCATCTGATTCATCATAGAAAAAAACAAGTAACCATTGTAGCAAGGTACTAAACTAGTCCGGAAATTGAAGCACCAACATGGCTATAACATGACATGCTGACATGAATATGATTAAGAAGCATGATTGATGAGAAATGTGTTCTAAAAAATCATGTAATTTAGGGGAAGGGCAACAATGAAAAAAGAAACCTGATCTTGAATTTTGATTTTCCAGTACAATAATCAATCTGCTGCAGTGTAAATCTGATTTATCAGCAATATCTATATCTATCTTATTCTTGCATAGCAGGAGCCAATTTTGTGTTAAGACCTAAGAGAAGTATCTAGGGTTCATAAAAAACTAACATAAGGAATTGTTATTTGATGGTAAGTGTAGCTATCAAAGGAAAGCAGAAAGTGAATATGGAGAGGCTGGGATAGACATGTTTGCACAAATCTCTAATTAGAGAGCTTGGAGCCTTGTATACATGGGATCACCATCCTTGTTAATAGTTTTCAAATCCCTAATTTCTCTCCAAAAGACACCTAGAACCAGCCTTAAGTAGGTATAGAATACCTACATATTCTTTTGAGGAGTCGTGATAAACTAGGATTTTACTTATATTAGTCTAGTGGAGTTTGTCTGGGAGGCCACTTCTCATTTATTGATTGCACTTTTTGGGGTTACAGGTTAGATCACTTCTTCCGCTAAATGGTTCCCACCCATTTTGAGGCTTATAATATACCATAGATCTTGAAAGTCTCTTAAAGCTTAAAGTTGTTTCAGCCTTCGTCACGCGCATTCATCTGGAGCCTTTTCCAACAGAAGTGAAGTTTGTGATGGACTAGAACTCTAAACCAAGAAGGCGTCATGAAAAGATCGACAAGATTTACATCTATTTTGCAACCTGATGTACCCTTGAATTGGTTTCATATGCCAAGAAAAGGGCATGCAAAGAACTAAAAATACCATTTGCGTACTAGGAACCAAGGTTCGCAGTATCGGTATCGGAATCAGTATCAAATCCTTCCAATGAGTATAAGGATCGGCTGTTTCGGGTCGGAGTATCGGAATTTTTAATATCGTAAAGCAAGTAATTATTAATAAATTATTAAAATTTTAGAAAAAAATATTTTATACATTTAGGCATAATCTTAAGTATTTTCTGTGTTGTTTTCTAGTAATTTTGGAATTGAATGAAATAGTAGCCACATTTTCCGATTTGTTTACCTGCAATAGATAAGTTTTTTTTTTCGTTTACATGCTTTTACAACCTTATTATGCTTTTACAGCTTTGTTGATTGGTCTTTTTTGTTCAATTTTCTTTTCCAGATTGACCAAAAAAGAGACTCCCAATGGTGATATCGGTTAGTATCGGTATCGGCTTGTATCGGATTGGTATCGGCCGATACTGCAAACTATGCTAGGAACACCTATCATGCATTCGTGCTTGTCTTACAGTTTATGCTAATGCTGCCTGACAGAAACCCTCCAAAATATGTTTAACTGCAACCAAACATTGCAATCAATAGGTGCTAATCTGGAAAAGTAATTGTGCAGCCATAAACCTGCCTTGATTTTATTTAAACTCACTAACTTACATGACACTTTTCAGCAAGTAGACCTTTTACACAATGAAGAATACTTTTCCGTTTGCCTTCTGTGTTACGCTGGTCCTTATCGACCAGGTACATTGTTACGTCCCGATTCCGTAAGGGTCGATCGTCCTCGCTTGAGCGTGATGCCGTGCAAGCCTAAGTTGCGCTTGCACAAGGCATAATACCTGCACAAAACACAAATTAGACAAAAATATACATATATAGAAGCACAGAATTTAAAATACAGAGAACCAAAGTTTGGACACATTTGATAGGAACACAAAATACTCTTTATTGAATACTTGAAATTGGATTACAAAGTACTAGCTTGGCTGATTACAAAATATGCATAGATGGCTTACAACTCTTTTTTACAAACTCCAAAATTAGCCACAACGCCCATACATCATATCCTTTTAGTAGGACAGAAAATAAAACACCTAGAAACAAAGCTTACAAACTGAAGGAACTAGCAGACTGAAGGAAAACTAAAGGCAACGAGCGCAGCTCCACTGGATGGACGTGCTCCTACAGCTTCAAAATGCTCGTCAAGCTCTCACTACCTGAACCTGGAAATGCCCACAAACATGGGTCAGTACTCAGCATGTATTGGTGAGCGACCGTAGCCAAACTCACCCAATATCAACATTAAGTAAGCATGTGAAGCTAGCATTACTATTATGTGATCTTTCTAGTTGTCTAGGTTCTTTTGAATAATTCATGCAAAGAAACATAAACGATAGATTGAACCATGCATATAATAATTCTTATCCAAGGCCGAACGGTTATCCCTGTAGTAGACACACAAGTTAGCAACAAATTGCATATATGTATATAACTTATGAATCAATTTTGGCATCAAGTATTATGTATGCAAGAAGGTAAACCTAGTATGCGACCTAACTACATGATGGTCCACGGAAAAACCCATGAATAACAGTTGGAACTACAAGCCTAGGCTAACTATTAGACATGACACCCCCATAATCGCGAGGATTACAAGCCTCAGGGTGTTTCGATTCTCTCTTCCAGGCCGAACGATCTCCAGTGTCCCAAGAACTGCTCGAGAGACTGACCTTGTGCACAAGTTGTCCAAAGACTGATGCGATGAATGTATTCTATCAAATAATCAGTTCTATTGCAACAGTTGAACAATATGCATCTATATGGACTATCTTCTTTTCGATAGAGCCGTAGCTCTTCAGTAAGTCAATATCGATCAATTCAAACCATAGGAGATTTTCCATAAGCTTTAATGCGCAACATATGATAAGGAACGTGCATCAATTTCCTGAACGGTTGCAGTGATTATTCTATGGTTCAAATATCATAATTCTTTATCATACAATAAGTAGTAGCAATTCTAAGTTAACATGTGATTCATGTTCATTAAATTATATTGTTACTAGGGTGTCAAATTAAGCATAGGGACATGCACTTTGAGTGGACTAGAGGTCATTTTATTAAGGCGTGCAGACTAAAGGATTCATAGAAGGGCCGAAACCACTCACCGAATGAATCAACGCGAGAGAATGAGGAAGCCTTACTCAGCGATCACTCCTTAGTTATGCGTCCTAAAATTACAACAACACTTGGTTAGCATCCTTCGATTCTTTTACGATTCGAAATGAATGCGCAAGCGAAAAAAGCAAATCATGAAAACAAAATCATCGAAAGCAAGACAAAACAAAAAGCAACACAAAATCAAGCAGCAAAACATCCATCGAAAATTCTTTGACTCATTTCAATATAAGCCGTTCCATCAGTTGGAAGGGTTCATTGTATTTCGTCCGTGATTGATTAGGCGGTAAGGTTTCCTCGAGACTCGATTCTCAGAGTCAAAGTAGTAAGTGTTCCGTTAGTGAACCCTGGAGGCGGGGCATTACATACATGTCCATACTGGATGGGTGTTTATGTGCATGACTGGGGTTACGTGTCGGTATTGGGTTGGGAGGGTTAGAGAGCGAGCTGTGGAGAGTAAATTTTTTCAAGGACTGCTCTTGAATTGTGTAGTTTCATGGAAACACAACTTGCATGAGCTCTACTGGCAACAATGCAAACTGCCACAAGTTATTGTGCAAGCAAAGATGATTAGATTTTCTACAAGTGTAGAGCCAGTGAATGACAGTTTCCAGCTGACCCAAGAAACTGTTAATAACACTTGGTTTCTATGTTTATCTGGTCTGTGGTACCGTGAATACTGATGGTAGTCAAACAAGATGCCACTGATTTCAAGACAACATTCTAGTGATGACTAACAGATCATTATGTCTTTTTGGTTTGTCAAATCTTAGCCTATCTTCTTTATATTTTGATATTGGGTTTATTGTGGATATCCGTAATTGTGATTTTCACAAATAGTTCTATGTTGTATGTCGGTTCCATCATTATGAAATTGTACACACATGATTGTAGTGGACAGCTGTCCTTAATGGATGTTTTAGTCTGTAAATTTTTATAGTGGATATAGATTTTTAACTGGATATGTTTTTGCAGGCTTATCTTTTGCTTATCAACTATTATATTTGTTGGATGCTACTGGATTCTATACTCCGGGACTCCACATTCTGGGGGTTCATGTCTGTCGTGCAACAGGCCAAGAATTGGTATGGAATTTGGATATATTCTTCTCTTGCAAATTTTATGGTTCCGTTACTAAAATTTTGAAACTTCAAGCATTGAAGATCAATACTTTTGATGCACTTATCCCAATAGTTTTTGTTTTATAAAAGTTGGTTCTTTGCAAGTGAACTGAAAACAACCTAAGAAAGTTGGTGCTTGTGAATCTGACTTCAAAAGACGTATCTTATAAATGGAGTTCTTACTAAGAACTCATTATAGTGTCATATATACTTGTCTTGAGGAACTTTTTACAAGGTAAAAGTAGCAGATTAATGTTGATCAGCAAAATTTCTAAATTTGGCTGAAACTAGTTTGGTTTGCTTAAAGGGAAGATAATGCAAATTCCACTATATCTATAGCTTCTAGATCCATGCAATTGAAACATGAAACTGTGTTCGTGCTGTGAAATTTGTGCGGAAATTCACGACAGCAGAAGGGACCATGAAGACTAATTATGATAGCTGGTTATATAAATGCTTGTTTTGCCAAGTTATTGCAAGCAAAAATGGAAATTTGGGGGGAAAGCATCTATTTGCTTGGGACACACCTAACTTGATAAAGTTCACACGTGCATTTGTGAAAGTTGCTAAGTGTTGGTATATTAGAATATTCTTGGTGTTGCTAAGTGTTGGTATATTAGAATATTCTTGGTATATTTGTTGGTATATTAGAATATTTTTGGTATTTTTGTTAGGATATTAGAATATTCTACAGGAGATTTTAATAGGATATTAATGTAGGATGAAGGGTTGTAAGGCTATAAATAGCCAATGGATTATCAATAAAATATATAACAATTACTCCAAAATATTCTACATGGTATCAGAGCCCAAAACCCTAGCCACCACCTCCCAAACCCTAGTCGCCGCCACCGCTGCTGCGCCGCCCGCCACCACCGCTGCTGCACCGCTCGCCCGCTACCACCGTCGCCGCTCGCTCGCTCGTCCGCCACCACCATCGCGACTCCCGCTGAGCCTTCTGCCGCGGTTCCTGGCGTCTCCCACGGGTCGTTCCAGACGTTGACATTGAAGGCCTAGATCTGATGGAGGAGAGACATGATCGGGTCTAGGAGGAACTTTTTACAAGGTAAAAGTAGTAGATTGATCATCAAAATTTCTAAATTTGGCTGAAACTAGTTTGGTTTGCTTAAATGGAAGATAATACAAATTCCATTATATCTATAGCTTCTAGATCCATGCAATTGAAACATGAAACTGTGTTCGTGCTGTGAAATTTGTGCGAAAATTCACGACAGCAGAAGGGGCCATGAAGACTAATTATGATAGCTGGTTATATAAATGCTTGTTTTGCTAAGTTATTGCAAGCAAAAATGGAAATTTGGGGGGAAAGCATCTATCTGCTTGGGACACACCGACACACCTAACTTGATAAAAGTACACATGCATTTGTGAAAGTTGCTTAGTGTTGGTATATTGGAATATTCTTGGTATATTTGTTGGGATATTAGAATATTCTACAGGGGATTTTAATGGGGTATTAATGTAAGATGAAGGGTTGTAAGGCTATAAATAGCCAAGAGATTATCAATAAAATATATAACAATTACTCCAAAATATTCTAATGGTACTCAGGAGAAGGCAGAGAGCGTCAAGCGATGGAGATAGGAGGAGTGGGACTGAGGAGGCGTCCACCTCAGTCTTCGCCAGAGGCAACGCTGTTATATATGTCCATCCATCGGAAGGTACTGATGACTCACTCGTCCTTGCGTCTCTGTCTTCCCTTAGATCGTCGGACTGGATTGTCGATTCGGGTGCGTCTCGACACGTGATAGAGAATGCTAGTGAGTTCTCTTCCTACACCCATCTAGCATCTGCAGACAGCATTCAAACAGCCGATGGTACTTTCCAGCCAGTGGTCGGTAATGGTACTGTCGATTGTACAGGTTCAGTAAGATTATCCAATGTTTTACGTGCTCCTTTTCCAGCCAGTCTTTTGTCCATTAGTTCTATAATCTTTCAACTAAAATGCATTCTCTTTTGATATTCCTAAGGTGATCTTCCAGGAGAAGGAGACGGTACGAAGACTTGGGACTGGCACTTGGCATGATGGACTGTGGTACTTGGATCGGGAAGGACTGGATTTAACATTGGTGTCTGTGGCAGAAAGGGCATGAATGGGAGGACCAAAGATGAGTGTCGAGGATACACTGATACTCCATCACAAGCGGTTGGGACACTCCTCTTTTAGTATTTTTAGTAGATTGTATCCATTTATTTATGAGAAGGCAAATAAGGAGAAACTAGTATGTGATGCATGTGATTTAGGCAAACTTACTATGAGCTCATATTTTGGTGCGGGCCATAGGAGCTCTTCTGTTTTTGATATTATACATTCTGATGTCTGGGGCCGTGCGCCACAACTACTATAAATGGTTACAAGTATTTCGTCTCTTTTATTGATTGTTCCTCTCGTGTCACCTGGCTGTATTTGATGAAGAATAAGAGTGAGGTCTTTGCATGTTTTCGGGACTTTCATAAACATGTCCAGACTCAGTACAGAGCAGTGGTGAAGGTACTAAGGTCTGACAATGGAACAGAGTATACCAACATGTTGCACTTGAGGTATACCTGTCAGTCCAAGGGATACAGCATCAGACCACCTGTGCATACACACCAGCACAGAATGGAGTGACAGAAAGGAAGAACATACACCTTCTGGAGGTGGCAAGGAGCATGATGATCGCCATGAATGTCCCACGGAGTCTTTGGGGGCATGCAGTATTGAGAACAACTCGATTGATCAACAGGATGCCCTCGGAGGTACTGGGATGAAAGTCTCCATGTGAGATATTGCAAGAAAATAATAGTGGGATACTCCCACTAAATATGTTTGGCTGCGTATGTTTTGTGAATCCCAACAGACCGTCTGTTGGAAAACTTGACCCCAGAGCAGTCAAGTATGTATTCGTGGGCTATTCGACGACTCGGAAGGGGTACGTGCACTGGAGCCCAGTAGAGAAGAAAGTTTGTGAGCATGTGTGTTCACTTCAGGGAGTTTGAGCCATACTACCGTCAGGAGGGAACCTCATCCATGAGCAACTCACCTGATACTAAGAGTATGAGGCGAGAGAGGGAGATTGGTGAGAGTGTGGTGACCGATTTAGGAGTATGACATGAAAGAACGTTAGGCGAGAGGTGTTAGGCCAACGGCTCAGGGGGAGTTACTTACCTACAGCAGTAAAGGAAAGCAAACTGCAGAACCAGTACCTATAGTGCCAATGCCAAGTCCTTTGCCTGCGTCCGTCTCAACTCTTGAGACATCTACACCACCACCACCACCAGATTCTCCTTCAGGTGATATCATTCTTCTTACTCCCACACCATTATCAGTACGGAGGGCCACTCACAGCAATGCGAAAAATTCTCCTGATAGATATGGTTGGGA
The DNA here is from genome assembly GCA_036927795.1 of Iris macrosiphon. Classification (NCBI taxonomy): domain Eukaryota; kingdom Viridiplantae; phylum Streptophyta; class Magnoliopsida; order Asparagales; family Iridaceae; genus Iris; species Iris macrosiphon. The sequence continues at coordinate 1,003,839 of JAYESA010000007.1, read as the reverse complement.
CCTTGCTCAAATTGTTCCATATACTAACATCTCTTCTTCTCATGGAGCATTCATTGCATCTTTGGATAGTATTACTGTACCTAACAATTGGCAGGTTGCCAAGAACGATCCAAAGTGGAAAGCGGCGATGCACGAGGAGTTAGGCGCTTTTGAGAAGAACCACACTTGGGAACTAGTAAAACTGCCAGAGGGGAAGAGGGTAGTCGGATGCAAGTGAGTCTTTACTGTGAAGCAGAACCCAGATGGAAAAGTAGAGCGCTATAAGGCTCGACTGATGGCAAAATGATACAGTCAGACGTACGACATTGACTATGATGAGACATTTGCACCAGTGGCAAAGATGAGCTCTGTCATGACCCTGATTTCTTTGGCAGCTAATGGTGGATGGAAGCTACACCAACTGGATGTGAAGAATACGTTTCTTCATGTGGATCTAGTGGAGGAAGTGTACATGGAGATACCACCAGGATTTTGTACCGATAAGACAGTGGGCAAGGTCTGCAGGTTGAAGAAGTCTCTCTATGGACTGAAGCAGTCTCGAATGTGGTTTGACAGATTCAGGAGGGCGATGATGGAGATGGGATATCAGCAAATCAATGCTGATCATACTGTGTTCTTCCATCGGAGTGGAGGCCACATCACCATGCTTGCGGTGTATGTGGACGATATGATTATCATAGGAGATGATGAGCAGCAGATTGTCCGACTCAAGGGGAAGCTTGGCAAGGAGTTCAAGGTAAAAGACCTTGGCTTTCTTCGGTACTTCCTTGGGATTGAGATTGCTCGAGAAGCAGAGGGGATTGTTCTTTCTCAGAGGAAGTATGCGCTGGACCTTCTCACAGAGACAGGGATGTTGGGATGCAGACCTGCAGCGACGCCGATCAACCAGGAGTTAAAGCTGTATGCTGAGGCTGGAGAACCAGTTGACCGAGACAGATACCAGAGATTGGTGGGCAAGTTGATCTATTTGAGCCACACGTCCTGATATCTGCTTTGCAGTGAGTGTGGTGAGCCGCTACATGCATGACCCAAGGAGGGATCATATGGAGCAATGTACCAGATTCTGAGATACTTGAAGGGTGCCCCCGGAAAAGGAGTTGATATAAAAGAAGAATGATCACTTGAGCATCGAGGGCTACTGTGACTCTGACTAGGCTAGATGTACTGTTGCCAGGAGGTCTACCTCGGACTATTGCATATTTTGTAGGAGGCAACTTGGTCTCTTGGAGGAGTAAGAAGCAGTCGGTGGTGGCCAGATCGACAGCTGAAGCGGAGTACAGAGCTATGGCCTTGGGAGTTGCAGAGCTACTATGGCTGAAGAGTATGTTGGTGGAGCTGAAGCTGGGATCAAGGAGCCAAGATGAAGCTGTGGTGTGACAACCAGTCAGCCATCAGTATCGCCAACAATCCAGTGCAGCATAACATGACCAAAATCATCGAGATCGATAGGTTCTTCATCAAGGAGAAGTTGGACCTTGGACTACTGGAGGTAGGTCATGTTCCAACCAAGGAGCAGGTAGCAAACAGTATGACCAAGGGACTTAGATCTGCAGATATGATTAGAGGATGTGACAAGATGGACTTAGTGAATATCTTTCGCCCATCTTGAGGAGGAGTGTTGGTATATTAGAATATTCTTGGTATATTTGTTGGGATATTAGAATATTCTACAGGGGGTTTTAATGGGGTATTATTGTAAGATGAAGGATTATAAGGCTATAAATAGCCAAGAGATTATCAATAAAATATATAACAATTACTCCAAAATATTCAACACTAAGGTTATCTTGTTTTAGGCCTCATTTTGTAGAAGAAAATTTATCGCTAGTCTCACTAAAGGATGTGTTCTGTACAAACTAAAATTTATATTTGGTTATTTTACTAATCAATGTTCTATTTGATGTATTGCCAAGGCAGATGGATTCATCTTCTAGAATATCAAGAATTAGAACTCGTGAGCGTGAGAGGTTACGTGGTCCTCCTTGGTTGAAGGTATATCGACAAAGCTATAAAGATGCCCCTGCTCATAAATGTATCAAATGTGTGCCAACTGCTACATATTCAGTTTGATTGTTACATGTTCTACTTTTGCAGGCAGTACAGAGAGTATTGCTCAGCTGTGTATACACTACATTGGATTATGCACAAACTGGTTTAATTGCTGCTGTTTTCTTTTTCAAGGTCAGTGGATGTTCTATGCCTCTAGAAATTCTGGCATGAGTTGATTCAATGAATCAATCATCAAGGAATAATAGTTTTCTTTTATACAAATCTTAAATTACAGTGTATACTATGCAAACACCTGTAGCTTTGTTAACTCTATCCAAGAAATGACTTGCTCAGCTAAATGTATAAAAATATTGTACATCATCATGCTTTGGGTAATGGTGGTTATCATCCGTCCCAAATTCATTGATTTTGTTTCATGCATCATATATATGTCCAACTTTTAAATAGAAATGTTCTCTGTTGGGGAAATATGCAGAACATGAACCGTCTAATTTTGTCTATGAATTTCCCCTGTGGGGGTGATTAATACACAGATGATGGAATGGTGGTATCAATCTGCTGAAGAGAGAATGTCAGCTCCGACTGTTTACCCCCCTCCTCCTCCACCACCTCCCCCGAAGGTATGCTCGTCTTCCATCCTTCATCTTGGAAGTACATTTGCAGGAGATGCCTGCACAATACCCTTTTTAACCAAGGCAAACTACTTTTCACCATTGTCATCTTATAAATCTGGCCAACTATGTTATCTGAACTCGGGTACGGGTGTCGGGTATGGGTACAAATCCAAGAGTCGGGTTCTTCGAACTCATAATTGAAGGACACACGGACTCGGTTAAAAATGATCCAAATTTTGGATACGGCTACGGGTATATGACTATTAAAATAAGTATATTTGAACATAGTTTCATAAAAAGACATCATATAATTAAATTTGCAAGATTTTATAAAAAGACAACATATAATTATAAACTACTAGCAAACTTTACTGAACTAGTTGAATAAGTCCCTAAGAGACCGTTCATTCAGCTTCCCTACTACTTTACTACAAGTCTACTATATTAAAATAAACTATATACTTTACTACCAGTCTTCCAATTGTCATCATGGAGGGTCCGACTATCACTATGGAGGATCTGATACGGATCCCATATCCATACCCATGTCCTATCGAGTCGACACGGATACTTCCTCTTAAAGTGTTGAATCCAGGTAACATAGTTGGCCAGTACCCCACACTTTCTTTGCTTTGTATTGTCAATTGTCCATTACGTGTAAAGAAGTTGCACGATATTCTTACAATTGGGTAGTTTCCTAATTATAGCAAGGTTCAAAGTATCGGTATCAGAATCGGTATCGGACCATTCCTATGAGTATCGGGATCGGCGGTATCGGTAGTATCGGCGGTTTCGGATCGGAGTATCGGATTTTTTGGTATCGGAAAGCAAACAACTATTAGTAAATTATTAACATTTTAGAGAATATATTTTATACATTTATGCATAATTTAAAGTATTTTCAGTATTGTTTCTTAGTATTTTTTATATTGAATGAAATAGTAGTCATCCTTGTCGATTGATTTATATGCGATAGATAAGTTTTCCTCTTTTATATGTTTTTACAACCTTACTATGCTTTTACATCCTTTCTAATTGGTCTTTTTAATTCAATTTTTTTTGCCGAATTGACTGGAAAAGAGACCTCTAATGTCAGTATCGGTCAGTATCGGGTATCGGTCGGTATCGGATCGGGACATGCCAAACTGTATCGGTATCGGCCGTATCGGATCGGTATCGGCCGATACTTTAAACTATGAATTATAGTTATCGAAGGGACCAAAAACTTTATTTGCTGAATTGGCAATGCAACTGTTGCAAAATGTTACAAATTTATCTGCATATTTATATCCTTGAAATTAAAATCTCTTAAGCTGGTAGACCACCCCCACATTGGCTGGCAGTGGAACAAGTCCATTATTTTACATTATACCGAGCTCCTCAATCTTCTAAACTTCATTATGTTTATCTAGGATATAAACATAGTTGATACCCATGTACAATTAGATAATTATGTTGTTATCTAAGCTATAATTTTCCCAGTGCCAGTTATATTACCTCGATGATTTGTAGGTTGCTCAAGATGGAATTCCGTTGCTACCTGACCGAACACTGTGCCCCCTCTGCTCCCAGAAACGGGCAAATCCATCTGTTGTAGCTGTTTCGGGTTTCGTTTTCTGTTATGCTTGCATATTTAAATATGTTTCACAGGTCAGAAACTCTAGATGGCATGCCTTCAACTAAGATAGTTTTGTATCAGATTCAATGTTAATATATTTCTCTCTTGTTTGGCAGTATAAACGTTGCCCTGTGACGTTGATGCCTGCATCAGTTGAGCAGATTAGGAGACTCTTCCATGATTTATAGTGAAGATTTACTGGTGGCTACAGAGACTGGACTTCCCAGCATATGAAGGAAGTTTTGAATCGTCACTGTTACCTTGCAAAGAAAAGAAACAGCACAACTTATCCCTCGGCTAGCTCCAAAACGCCTGGGGATGAGAATCTGGTGTCTTCCTGGGTGTCGCGATGACAAGTAGGTTCTTGCGAGGAAGAAACGCGAAACCCATGCCTTCCAAAAATGAAAGAACTAGTACACAAGGTCCACGTCCTTGAAATGTCTACAGATTGTTGTACAGTCCGGGCCCTTTCGGGAGCGTATATGTGCTTGTACATTTATTACATTTCATTGTTCTTGTTCATTGTCTGGTTTTTTCTATTTTCGGTCAAGGCTACCCAAAATGTGTTCTTCATACATAATGTACTATTCTGCTATTGCCTGTTCACTTTTATTGAAGAAAGATCTTCCCTCCCCCTCTGATTGAACGCCATCGCTAGTCTTTATTTCTTATTTTTGCAGGTGATATATATATATATATATATATATATATATATATATCATGTCTCGATTCCGTAGATTCGATAATTGTCTACCAGATGTGATGCCATGCGTGTCTAGGTTGCACAACGCACAAGACAAGAACGTATATTTTTGATAATTTATTTGGAACAGAGTATAAGTCACATTTCAGTAGAAATATTGAGATACATCTTTGAATAAAGAAACGATTTTTCACTTGTAACTTGAAATGTAATTTACATAGATATGAAGTACATTGCTTATGTTGTATCGGCTACCTTGGTTTGAAATAATGAAAAGAACAAACAAGCTGCCATTATATATATATATATATATATATATATATATATATATATATATATATATATATCATAATTTTTTTTTTACAGTCGTTGGATTTTGTTTAAGTCATATAATAATAATCGTTGATTTGAACCATTCAAATTAATGGTTAATATTAGATGACTTAAAAAAGATCCAACTGTTTTTAACCATGGAGATGTTTTGGGGATACACGTATATTTTTGATAATTTATTTGAAACTGAGTATAAGTCACATTTCAGTAGAAATATTGAGACATCTTTGAATAAAGAAGAAACTATTTTTCACTTGTAATAATTTATTTGAAACTGAGTATGAGTCACATTTCAGTAGAAATATTGAGACATCTTTGAATAAAGAAGAAACTATTTTTCACTTGTAACTTGAAATGTAATTTACATAGATATGAAGTACATTGTTTATGCCGTATCGACTACCTTGTTTTGAAATAATGAAAAGAACAAACAAGCTGCCATTATATATATATATATATATATATATATATATATATATATATATATATATATATATATATATACCCTAATTTTTTTTTTTACAATCGTTGGATCTTGTTTAAGCCATCTAATCTTAATCGTTAATTTGAACCATTCAAATCAATGATTAATATTAGATGACTTAAACAAGATCCAACGGTTTGTGACCATGGAGATGTTTTGGGATACAAAAATAAGAAAATTTTGATCCATATATATATATATATATATGAAAGCTCGTTTTAAGCATTTTAACTGTCGTATATTGTAATTTTTGACCGTTCAGATAATATCAAAATTTTGCAAAAAATCACCATTATGTCACCTCCCGATCTCCCGCAGGAACCTGCCGTCCCCGCTGGACGCGAATCACCGCGCCAGCGCTCCCGCGAGACGATCGTTTCCATCGGGACGTGATGTCGTGCGAGCCTGAGTTTTCGCCTGCACAAGGCATCACGAATATGAATGATCAAAAAAATATAATTAAACGGTTGTTATTTCAGGGAATACGAAGATGCTTAAGAGCGGAGATCTAGATTCCTTGTATATATATATATATATATATATATATATATATACATTTTTGCATTTTTGGAATTGGATCTCTTACGGACCCTAGCTCCAGGCTTTCTCGAGCTGTTAGGGGTACGAAAACTTGGATATAAATATTTGGGATTATTTATACTAATTATTCCTAAGTTTTTGGCTTATTACAAGGGGTACTCATATTTTTAAACTAATTATACTGACCACCCCTATGTTTTATGTTTATTACACGGGGTACCACTACTTTTAGATAAAAATAAAAAATTATAACACTAACTATTCATATTTTTAATTTTTTTTCTAAAGGGATGGGTGGTCAGTGTAATTAGTTTAAAAGTAGGTGTACTCCGTGTAATAAATCCAAAACTTAGGAATAGTTAGTGTAAATAATCCTAAATATTTGGTTATGGTATGTAATGGCCAATCTAAACATGTAGGAGTAGGTCATAGAAAGTCTTTTTAAAATAGTAAAACTAGAATATTTGGTAAAAGTTTCTTTAATATTTTAATAAACAAACAGGCCAACTGAAAGCCCAATCCAATATTAGGTCCAAGAAAAGGGCCCAAATCTACGCTGCTGCTATTCCTCTTTATCACTATTTGTATTCTCCAAAAAGAAACCGATCAACTTTCTTCTTCCTCCTCCCATCAATCCATGGCGGAAGTGGCGGAAGTGACATCGAACCAGCAGCAGCAAGAGAAGCCATCGGCTCCTCACAAGCTGGAGAGGAAGTGGACCTTCTGGTTCGACAAGCCGAAGCAGGGGGCTGCGTGGGGGACCTCCCTCCGCAAGGTCTACACCTTCGACACCGTCGAAGAGTTCTGGTGGTAATCAACAACGATCCAAAACCCTAACCCTAATTTTTCAAAAAAAAAAAAAAAAAACTCTGTTCGGCAGATCAAGAAAGTATCGAAACCCTAATGTTTTGTTTTGGTGAAAACAACAGCTTGTACGACCAGATATTCCGCCCCAGCAAGCTTCCGGCGAACGCCGACTTCCACTGCTTCAAGAGCGGGATCGAGCCCAAGTGGGAGGACCCCGAGTGCGCCAACGGGGGGAAGTGGTCCATCACCAGCTCCAGGAAGTCCAGCCTCGACACCATGTGGCTCGAGACGGTGAAGAAGAACCGTAACCCTAATTTTATAATATAATGTAGCCTTTAAAATATTAGCCATTGTATGTATATTCCTGTAAATTTTCTAATTGCGTGTAAGCACTTAAAAAACCCTTTCTTATGGGCACCCTTACCATTTACAAAAGTGCGTAAGAAACCACGGCCACGTGGTGCTCGCTGATTGGCCGAATTTTTTCGGCCTACCTTAGCAGGGGGAGGCTGAGGTCATTGGTTTTGCTCTGGCCAATCACGAGTTTCTTTTCTCGGGCTGTCAAGTGTTTTTGCATTTATAAAGAAAAGAATAGTCTTTTCAGAAACATATTAGTGTTATGGTTACGTGAGTTGATTATCAATGGTGATGGTTCCCCCCCCTTCTTTTTGTTAGTTTTTTGCTTGTTCTTGTAGACATCTAGTTAAATAAATAATGTAAAATGCTTGGTAAGCATGACAAATGTTCCCAAATGAACCTTTTTTTGGGAGTAGACATGCAATTAGAAGTTCTACAGGGGTAGATGGAATGATGAATGTTTTAGAAGTTGCGTGCGCAAAAAGTGGTTTTTGTGTTGGTCTCTAAAAGTATGTGGTGTTTGTTACTTGTAGTTGATGGCACTAATTGGAGAGCAGTTTGACGAGAGCGAAGAGATATGCGGCATCGTCGCTAGTGTTCGCCCGAGGGGGGACAAGCTTGCGCTCTGGACCAAGACTGCAAGCAATGAAGCTGTTCAGGTATGTGATGGCTATTATCGGCAAGGGTTCAATTATTATTGATGTTGATTACCAGGTTAGAATTTATACATTATCGATATTCTGTAAAATGTAGATTCAATAGACCCAACAAGTTGTGTTTTGTCATGAACATTTTGGGTAGATTTTGGCAATGTAGTTGCAACCTTCTGGCTTCTAGTTGTTATTGCCTTTTAATTGTTGCTGACACTATATCATTGAAACAAGGCTTTTTTGATATATCACACTAGTATTTGTTGGTTGATTTACAGCATGTCTATGAGGTTCATTTCTTGATTTTCCGTCACATATTTTTAGGAAACGAAATGGTCTAATATATCAAATTTGGTCGTATAACTAGACATACTACACAAAACGCTAAAATGTACATATACACTCTAAAATAATCGTCTCATGCCGCTTATCGTACAGTACACGGACACAACACAATATGTGTGTGGACACTTCAAAATTTGTGCACTATGTTACTACACAAAACACTAAGATGCACATATACACTCTAAAATAATTGTCTCCATGCTGCTTATCGTACAGTACACGGACACAACACAATATATGTGTGGACACTTCAAAATTTGTGCACTATGTTTGGTTTAGTGGGGAAAGATCCAGAGGAAACTACTATATCCTCAATTCATGGTTGACATATGATCGACAAGCAGTTGTAAATGATAGGTCTATTCTTGTTTGGAGCTTCCTTGATTGTTGAGTCGTGCTCCATGGATGATCACATTATGTTGAACAAAGCTTGATGGTGATGGTTATGGTTCCAAATACATAAATGACAATCTATTATTATCCTCTAGAGAACCAGTGTTGTAGATGTCGGCCAACATAGAATGACGTATATCGGACCAAAATGTCCTTTATGGCGTTTTGTAAAAAATTGGAATTAATATCTCTACACCGTTGTTGTTGTTTTTACTAAGGAACTTTTGATTAAGTAGAAAATGGACAAATATATTAAAACCTCAATAGTATTTTGCTAACTAAGGACATAATATCCTTCCTTTCTAGATATTATATATAGTTCATGAAAGTGGATAAGTTAGTATGTTTGAGACATTTGTTGGACAAACATGGCACATGTGTCACGTTGGGCAAGTGTCAAACAAGGATAGACACAAACTTCTTGTAGGGAGAAATGTCCTACTTATCATAGTTTCTTTAGCCTGAAGAGAGCAACTGTATGGCCAATTAGCTGCAATGGTTTGCTTCAAAACGTCTTTAGGACGTGAATTTTACTTTGGTCCTTTAATCTCTAAAGTGATTGGCTATTAAGAATAAATATATTTTCAATGATTTGTGCAAGTACTAAAATACTTGCTATTACCTACTTTCAAATGTTCACTTCCTCCCTTTTTTTTCTAGCCTCATTCATTAATCTATGTTCCATAATGGTATTCCTTCTAGACCCATTTGCTCAAATTGGTGGACCATATTTTTGCACTTTCGCTATATGAGCCCCTCCTTGTCATCAATTCTTGCTTTTGAGGTGGTGTGAGAAACCCTAGATGGTATAAGAAGAAAAGGAAATTTATTTCACATCCATGCTGATAATCATCTTCGCCAAGATCTCATCTCATTGAAGGCAAGTTTATCACCATATTGAGAAAAGCAAGGAGTGCATTTATAATCATCAGAGATCTTTTTGAAAAAAGTGTCAATGTATGCTGACTGACTTCTGTGATGTGACCAAATTCAACTAGTCTTGTCTTTCTTCTCTTCGAAGTGGCATTACGAAAATGGAGAGAGAAAAAGGGAGATGAGAGATCAAATCACAGCAGGAAACCAACCTTCAACTGTTTGACAACATGAAAAAACCAAAATTTCTGGCCTCTATCTATCCAAGAATTTGCGACCTTTTGTGTCCATTCCAGTCAAGAATTGGCATATCATATGATTCATATCAAAAGGAAGATTCTTATATAAGAATTCTTTCTTCCATAGATGTATTTGTTCTGAGACGGTGCAATACTCCAGGAGACGAGTGCAAGGAATGGATGATAGAGGGCTGCCTGAAAAGACGAGCCAAATCGGAAAAGACCAAGTTGCAAGTTCTCTTTGATATTTCATCAGCAAGTACACATGTTGCAGCCATATTCATGAGTCATATGGCTTATAAAGGTTGGTCCTTCGGATCTACCAATGTCCACCTATTCTAATCATAATCCAAGAAAGGTCCTGTTTCATAAAGGCTGGTCACAATAAAAATTCTACATTTGATTATTGTACTCCAGCAGGTCATATAGTTACATGGAAAAGTAAGAAACAACTGTTAGATAATCGCAATGCAACTCCAATGGTAATAATCAAACATCAGATTTCTCTGTTTTAACTGTAGCTTGTGGACTGGTGCAATTAATTGAAGGAATTGCATAAAAGCACTGATTTAGGTAGTTTAGTTGGTGGGCAAGAGCATGGCGGGGTGGGTTATAGTTACCAACTTGCAGAAAGTTTATGACTTGATTGCCATCAAGCATTGCTCTACTTTCAGTTTTTTACTTGACTGATTTCATTTATGTCATTCTATCTATTCATTTTGACCAAAATTATTTGGCATATGGCGGTTTCCTTGATTTCAACACTTACGAAATGATTTCTTAGATTTCTACATTATTTGTATGGGCGCTTAGTTGATATGAGCTTTTGATACTGCATTTCCTGTTGTTCTCAAAATAGAGCTGCAGTTCTTATTGTGGCTGTAGTTATTTTCATTTTTGGTTTTTTAACTCCCCTCTGTGTAACCATAATGAACTGTTTTCTATGGGATTGTTGTTTCATGCAGATGAGCATTGGAAAGAAGTGGAAGGAAATCGTTGATTTCACCGATAAAATTATGTACAACTTCCACGTAAGTCCTATAATCTCGCATTTCATACTTTCTTCGTGCTGTTTTTATCCCCTTTTTTCTTGCTTGAGTGTGCACTAAGCAAGGAAAAAAGTCGAGTACTTAAGATATTGAGATATGATTAGGAAAGTATAATCTTCAGGGGAATCTTTATTTCATCTATTACCTTTCTTGCTGCCCTTTGGCAGCCACGTAGTGTAACCCATTTATAGTGTTAATTTCCTGACTATTTAAAGAGTTGTTTTGTTTCTTGACTCCTGGTTCTGCCTGTGAACTGCACTAGTAGATTACCTTTACAACAAAAGTACGATCAAAGCTCGGTACAATTTCTATGGATTGTTTTATTTTCTAATTAGATGATGAAATTATATGGAGACAAATATGATCCTTTTGGAGACATTTGCAGTTTCAGAGATAGTCAGCATAAAAAATACAAAAAAAATGGTCTTTATTAACAAAAAGAAGGGCTAATTAGAGTTTATATCCTGGATTTTATACCAGCATAGAGTTTGAGCCCTGACTTGTCCAATTGGAGAGTTTAGACCCTCAAATTTTATTATTTGGTTTATTTTTCCCATTGTACCTTCCTCCCATTCTTGACAATGAAACCTTCCTATATAGACTAGGGAGGATAAAATGAAACAAAAAAATAAAAATTCAGGGTCTAAACCCTCCAATTGGACATCTCAGGACTTAAACTCTAAGCTGGTATAAAATCCAGGGTCTAAACTCTAATTAGCCCTAACAAAAAAACCTACGAGCAACCAATTCGGACTTTCTTATACTGTAAATGAAGAATACTGAATACTGTAAATGAAGATTAACAAGACGTGCAATTATGTTTCAATCATTTTTATTGAATATTTTATAATATAATCATCATCATCCAAGCATTCTTCCATCAAAATGGGGTTGGCTATGGGGACCCATAAGAAAGCTTGATAAAGGATTTTCACGACCGGATGTCAACCCTCTTTATATATATATATATATATATATATATATATATATATATATATATATATTTGTTGGGGTGGGGGGTCATTTGCCCCCCACCCTACCCCTTTTGTCTCTCTTAAACCCCACCCGTGAGATTTCCACATTTTACCCCACTCCTATATGGACTGCCCCCCCTCTGGTTTTTGGAGCTCCACGATGATTGTGCCCTTAATGGTAGTTGTGGATCCTCTACTGAAAATAGTTTTATGATATACTAGTTGTTAATATGAAATTTAAGTGAAGAAATAATACTTATATGGGCCATTTATTTTGAATTAATGTTTGGAAATGTTGAGGATTAATATTTTTAGTATTGTGGACGCATTCAAGTGTTTGTCATAATAAGTTCATGCCCACAGGCCTGGATTTCATTATAGAATTTTTCTTCATACATGACTATTCATTTACATAAATCCGGATAGAGATTAACCATATCTGTAATGTTTCATTCTACCCATATTTATTTCAAGTTCTTCCTCTTGATTGCAGGATGATTCAAGGAGTAAAGCCGGAAGCAGGGCTGTTCGTTACAACGCTTGAGTCGATATCTTTTTGTAACCAAACAATTGAGATGTAAGGTTTATTGGTACCGTGTTCTTCGAGTTTCTAGGCTTGCTGCTGCCCTGCCCTTTATTGGAGAACCACGAGTTTGGTGTTCTCCTTTTCTTTAATTGAATGTCATATATTCAGTATAATACTCTGCTCCATATGCAGCAGTGGTGATGAAAACTTTCAAGCACTTTTAATTCCTATACTAGACACAGACACATGGCATCATCTTAAAACTTGTTAGGGAGATCAATATTTTTTGCAAAAAATGCTTAGTTGCAAGAGTTCTATAATGAAATGCCTTCTCTGTTGCTATGCTGGTGATGATTGATTCTTGGCATCATCGATTTGCTAAACTAGCATTCAATTTCCATTAGAATTCCAGTCAATTTTGTTGTTTTGTGCATCCGTGTAGGTGTTATTTCTTTGACTGCATTTGAAGTTGCATTGGCGCTTCCATTGCAGGAAGACCAAAAGTAACCGTCTTGTTTGATATATATGTTGCACGATTTGTAGTTTCACTTGCACCTCTTGCAACATTAACTGTAAAGCTACCGCATAATTGGCGCTACATGCACCTGATGCTGCAAATAGTGCAAATGAACGGTGTCCTCGGCTTAATTCTATGCATTGTTGTTTCTTCTTCTTCGAGTGGTAAAATAACAATTGTCAATCTTTAAGTATAAAACTTTGACAAATGGAATGGTTAGGCAGAGTTAAAGAGTCAAGTGCCGATAAGAAATCTTATTGATACTTGTAATATGTAGATATTCTACACGCTGAAACATTGTCCATACAGCTTTCTCCATATTGTGTCAATTCCCTTAAAAAAAAAAAATTCCTTTGTTGGACTGACCGGGAAAGGTATTTTCAGCTGTCAGTATCGGATCGGACACCAATATGGCCGATACTGAGAATATTGATTTGGATATCATCCACCATCCAAAAGGAAATCCGCCTCATAAGCACAAAGAAAAACAAGTTCGGTTAACGAAATATCACCTATATTAATGAAGTAATTATGGAGTTCCTTTTGGAATTAAACAAAAATTCAGTTAGGAGATGTCTAAACTTATTGATGATTATGAGTATTGCCAAAAAAAAAACAATATTTCCTGCTCAAGCAAGATAACAGGCTTCCAGGCGGTTTTCTTTTGTGCAGGTGTTCGCCGTTGGATCTCGTCAATACAGACTCCTATAGTTTTCGTTACTGTGATATCTTTTTTTTCCCAGGGCAATAAACTCATTATGTAGGAGATTGAAAGCCAAAGCATTTGAGGTTGATGAGAGAAAAAAAACTAGAGCATTGCTCCTATTTGTCAGTATGCTATAAAACCCAGGATATTAGAAGAAGAATAAGAACAATAGCTGTTTCTGAATGCAGGATATGCATAACATTCAAAAAGAAAGATGATACAGTCATCGACAAAAGAAATAAATGCATCAACCCTCTCATATGTTTCATGAGTATTACAATCTAGAATCTAGAAATTATGAGGTCCAATCCTTAGCACCTAAAATCTAGAAATTAAAACTAGGGATGAGACTTACTATTCTACAAAATGAACGCCGACATTTTGAATCTATAATCTAGAATGTGGGATGTGCATTACTAATGATGCTCTTAGGAGGCGGCCTTCCTACTAAAATCATTACTACAAAGTACTATTTAAGTAGATCAACAGCATGTTCGGCCTTCTCCATTGCAAGAACTAACAGGACTAGTAAGTAATCTTGGACTATGTTTGTGGATCTCGTCTATTGAGGGGTTTGAAACGGTCGTCCAGCTCGCCTAAAGCCGGCCCGGCTTTAAAGTATTATACAGTTATATGTTCTAACTTGTCAGTGTCTATTTCAAACTTAAAAAAATGTTGTGACAAACCTAGTAGTAGTTAATTTATGTTAGTTTTGGTGTAGTATAAATGTGGAATTATGGCTCACCTTGATCTCCTTGCTGAAATTTCTCTCCTTCCTTTTCTTCAGGTATCTGTGGATCTTTTCCTTCCTCTGTTCAGCTGTGAGGCGGCAGACATTGTCCAGTGCAGAGATGTCCGTTGTTGGCAGCGGTTTGGTGTTGCTCACACCCACCAGGTTTTGGCAGTCTCCCATCATCTCCCGAAAAAAAAAAAAAAAAAGGTTTATCAAAGTTATGCTTTCTATACAAATCCACACCTTGTTGAAGAAATTAAATCAACGGAAATGATATTTGGACCGCGGTCTTGACCCGCAAACCACGTGGCTGAATTCCATCGGCCCCTCCTATTTGCTCGGGTCCGCCACCGGCTGATCTGCCAATGGAACGACGATACATGGCCCGCAGGCCAAGACCGCGGTCATAGACCGCGATCCCTGTAGCATAGTTTGTAGTATATGTCGATACCGATAGTGCGCTGAGCTAATGATGCCGATTTGAATGTGTGGTTAAAATCATGTTGTTCTTGTTTTTAGCATAGTTTGCAGTATCTACCAATGTCGATACGGTTCGGCGTGTCCCGATCCGATACCAAGTAATATTCGATACTGGTTGATATAGACATTGGAGGTCTCTTCTTCGATCAATTTCGACAAAAAAAATTTAAACGAAAAAAAAAACAATCAACAAGGGTATAAAAAGCATAGTAAGGTTGTAAAAACATGTAAAAGAAACTTTTTTTATATATTACATATAAACCAATCGACAAGGGAGACTACTAAGGGCGGAGCTACCTTAGAGCTCAGGTGGGCTGGAGCCCACCCCAGATTTTTTTTTTTCCATATATATATATATATATATTTTTTTTATATGAGTTATTTCATGTTCGAGTCCACCCAAGTTCAAACTTCTAGTTTTGTACTACTATTTAATTCAATTTTACAATTACTAAGAAATAATACTTAAATACTTAAAATTATGTCTAAATGTATAAAATATTTTTTCTAACATGTTAATAATTTATTAATAATTATTTGATTTTCAATACCAAAAAAATTCGATACTGCGATACCGATCAATATTCGATACTGGACGATATCGACATTGGTGGTCTCTTTTTTCATCATTTCGGCAAAAAAAATTAAACGAAAAAAGGTAATCATCAAGGGTGTAAAAGCATAGCAAAGTTGTAAAAGAGTGTAATTTTTTTTTTTAATATATTGCATGTAAACGAATCGACAAGGTTAGTCCTTTTCAAGTGCTTCAGAACATATGCTTTACCACAGTCAGGTGATCTTGTCCTGGGTTAGACTTGCTAACCATGCCAACGACAAAACAGATATCTGGTCTTATGTATATCATTGCATACATGAAGCTTCCTACTGCCGAACACACTACTATTTCATTCAATTTTAAAACTACTAAGAATCAACACTGAAAATACTTAAAATTATGTCTAGATATATAAAATATATTTTCTAAAATATTAATAATTATTTGTTTTTCGATATTAAAGAAATCTGATATTCCGATCCGATATTGCCGATACTTACAAAAATTGTCCGATATTGACTTCGATATCGATACTGCGAACCTTGATTTTTAGTTTGGGTGTGCGTACGTTCATGCATGTCGTCGGAGCTGTAGACCCTTTGAACAGCTTCCGACATGGCGACCGCTCTGCCGTCCGCCGCCAGTTCTAGCCCGACCATCATAGCCTTGGAAAAGAAACCCCCATACAACCAAATGCCTACAACCCTCTTACAACGGTCATGTGGCGGCCGTCCATTGGAGGAGGGGGAGAGGTGGTATCCGGTGGCCGTCACGTGACAGAAACGTCACGTGGCAATCGCTTATTGGAGGGAGAGGTGAGGCCGGATGTGGCCCACATAGCAGGGAGGACAGAGGGTTGTAAGAAAGTTATAAGTATTTGGTAGTAAACTTAGCATTATTGTCCCCATAATACCCACCATTGGTGGCAGGAAATGAGCACGAAGGCGGTGGGTCCAACCCTGTGTATCCAGGCATAGGTGGCAGAGGTGCCAAGTACTCCCCATACTCCGGAGCCAGCTGCTGACGTGGTGGGTCAAAGGTGAACGAAGAGTGGCACCCAGCATTGATGGCATCCAATCAGTAGGTATCGGGTCTTGAAACTGGCCCAGCCGGTTGTAAGTCGGAGCCATAGGTGCGTGGGGGATGATGTCGATCGAGCTGGTCGGATTCGTACGGTGGTTGGCAGTCGAGCAGGGCGGAGATGGCGGCAGGGTCCAAGGTGAACGGGACGTCGTCGTCGACGTGGCAGCACGGGCCCTCGCTCCCGCCGCCGCCGCAGCTACCGACGGTGGTCACGGTCGTCGTGCTGCCGAAGGAGGGGAGGTCCGGGACGATGTTGTCCAGGAAGAAGTCGGTGGACTGTTTGGATGCTTGTACCTCTTCGAAAGTGTGAAAGTGTCACTTAAAATATGTTGTAACGTTTGGATACATAGTTTTTTTGTTTTTCGCAAGTGAAGAGTTTATATTCATTTTGTCCACTTGCAATCGAGTTATAATCCATTTTTTTTGCAACTGAAAAATAAAAAAATTGACACTTTTAGCAATAAAATGTCATATTATATCTACTTGTAATAAAATTGTAATGTCCAACTCGAAAACAAAAATTGTCTCCACATAGAAATAGTTGCAATATAAGTGTCACTTAATTAAGGCATTTTCACTGCACATTCACCCATCCAAACAGTCCCTTAAATCACAAAGCATGCCTTGGGTGTGGGTTTAGCTTGTATGACTCTAATTCTATTTGATTCAATCTTGAAACAAAGCTGGTCACTTTTTTATGTGATGTGAAGTAGTTGTTAAAATTCTGTATCAATTAGAAATGGAGCATCTATACCTTTGTTGTATGCTTGAGACAGCTAAATCTCACATATTATCTCCAATAATGCTAAGTTTACTACCAAATGCTTACAACCTTCTTATAACCCTCTCATCCCTCCTACTATGTGGGCCACCTTCGGCTCCATCTCTTTCCAATGAACAATTGTCATGTGACATTTCGACCACGTGACGATCATCTGGACAGTCACCGGATCTCATCTTTTTTTCCTCCTCTAATGGACGACTGTCATATGACCGCCACGTGACAGTTGTAAGAGGTTGTAGGCATTTGGTTGTAGTCACAGGCATAGCCCTATTATCCCAATGTACAGACTCCAAAGTAGTCCAAGTCAAATATGTGTTGTTGTTACTTTTTGGTCACTTCAGGGAGGGTACCATGCCATGGGAGGAGAATATTAAGGGAGGCCAATTTAGGCTGCAGGGCCAATTTAGGCTGCAGGGCCAACTGGAGAGGAAGTGTACTTTGCTGAGTTTGAAATTGAATGACAGGGTCAGCTCTGAGCTAATGGGATCCCAGACGAATTTTAAAAATGAACTTCTATATATAATATAAAAAATTAATTAAAAAATAAATTTATTCTTATCACCAAGATTTGAACTAAAAATCTCCAGAGTGCAAGACTAATATGTTAATCACTACACCACAATTATTTTATGTTAATTACTACATCACAATTATTTTATGTTAACCACTAGATCATAATTATTTTTTTATAAATAGCAACTTACATTCAAATTTTTGGGCCCCAGTAAATATGGGGCCCGGAGCGAGTGCACTCGGTGCACTTGCTCAAGGCCGGCCCTGTTGAATACAAGTTTTGTATAGCCATTGGACTAACAGTCGTGTTACATGGACCGCACTCCCTTTGTCCGCATCTTGTTCGCTGCCACGTGTCGGCCTAGGATTGGAGGGGGGGGGGGGGGGGGGGGGGGTGGAGGACATAATTTAAGGAGTGGATCCCATGTTAACGGGGGGCCCAATAGGGTGAAGTCACTCATTCTTGCGGACATTTTTGCTGTCAATTCTTGCGGGCCACACGACATTTTCCTTGATCTAATTGGCACATATAACCACGCAAGAATTTACATCGACCTACATAACTTAAAAAAATAAATTGTGATAAAATAATGCTTTATCGTAGGGTCGAACACACCAAAGCAGGAAGAATGTACTCATGCCTTAACATTACATCATACAAATAGATCGAAAGAGAGAGACTTCCGATAACTTAGCACAACCATCCAGGTCTAAAGATCATATGTGACTTCTCAGAACCAGCCCACAACAAAGATTAAGAAGCAACCAAAATAAGCTTCGGTTCCGACAATCCAAACCACCCCCCCCTGCCGTAGGGATATATAGAAGTGTGCTTAGGAAAGCATCTAGGTAGTACTCCTAGCTAGCCCAAGTCCAAATTGGAGGTGCGAGAAGCCAATAATATTAATAAGTATACTACATGTATTGATAAAGGCCTCATTGACCTCCAAAAGGGCATTCAACTTGCCTAGTCCCTGTCCTCTAAAGCATGCCCCCCAAGTATAATAAGGAAGCAAGAAAAAGGGCACCCACCCCTAAGGAGAGGAGAGGAGACTCACCCACCAGAAAGGAACTAGTGCCCATCAGTCCCCTAAAAGGCCTCCTGTCCCTTAACACCTTTGAGGCAGTGTGATTTCTTACCAACAAGGAACCAAACTGTGATCTCTCAGGCGTGGCTTCTGCCACCCCTTTAGTTCTACAGTAGAATCCCATGCCTTGCGTGCATGCATTATTGGCTACCCATTTTCATTTAGACCAGTCTGGCAGTTGCAACAGTGGAAGATTTATTTTGTTTACTGGGCCAGGCAGTCCGCAAACTGATCATGAACCGGCATGGTCAAATTCGATCTAGGCCGGCTCGGACCCAGCTTGCCCCACAGGTGATTCGAGTTCAGGATGGGTCTAGAAAGTTGGCATGAAAGTTCGGCCCGACTCGGTTCGACTCTAGAAAAATTCGAACCGAACCGGTTCATCGATCATGTCCGGACCGGCCGGCCCAATAAAGGGAGATGGGGGAATAGAACCCATGATCCCCTTAACTCTATAATTTTTCCAGCTAACCATCAAACTCATTTCATTTTGTATTATAAAAATATATAAATATAGTATACATAGTACATTTTAATATTATTTTAAAAAAAATTGGACGGCCCGCATGTCAGGTTCGAACCAGTCCGGATTTAGCTCGGACCCAGCCCGACCCGACCCGACACGATTTTTTTTTTTTCGAGGTCATTTCAAGCTCATCGGATCAATCGATCGATCGATCGTGTGCGTTTCGATCAAGGACAAAGTCATGATTTTAATTTACCCCGACTGAACTTAAAAGGTTTTGAATATTTTTAAAAAAAATGAATGTTGTATCAATATCGTTATGTCTATGTCTCATCATTTCCATACATGTCATGTCTGGCCAATGTAGAGGCGTATTGCCGACTTTGTTGATCTGCGTTTTTCTACGT
Source organism: Iris macrosiphon (assembly GCA_036927795.1). Lineage (NCBI taxonomy): Eukaryota > Viridiplantae > Streptophyta > Magnoliopsida > Asparagales > Iridaceae > Iris > Iris macrosiphon. The sequence goes on along the minus strand of JAYESA010000007.1, from coordinate 983,991 downwards.
TTGGTTTCAATCAATCATTGGCTGCACCTGTAGTCATCGTCGGCACGTATGCATGCTAGGTTTAAAATGGCTTAAAATTTTATGAAAAAGGTGATACTAAGGTATTGTTTGGGAATGGAGGAAAATGGGAGGAAGAAAAAAGTTAGGTGAAAATGAGAGAAAAATTAAAAATAATGATGTTTGGAAAGGAGAAGGAAAAATGGGGGAGGAAAATTTGAGAGAAAATTTTATGTGGGTTCCAAAAAAAAAAAAATTCCAAAAGTGGGAGAAAAGTGGAGAATTATAAGAGAATTTTGGAAGAATTTATTCAACTATCTCTTAAAAAAAGTAAACATAAATTATGATTTCAGAATAATAGTAATTATATTTCTATCCAAAGAAAATATATTTTTAAACTTTTTCTGTTCCTGTTTTTTGTTCATCCAAATAAGGGAAGAAGAAGAATTAACTCTACTTTTTACTCCCCTCCACTTTTTGTTTCTTCCTACCAAAGTTCCCAAGCACACTATAAGTATAAGTATAGGTATAAGTACAGTAGATATGCTAAGAAACATTTAATCATGATATATAACAAAATATCCAAAGCCTCCAAAATAATCTGAAAATTATTGGTCAATCTCAACTTTACATTATACTTGTTTTTTCCTTATAAATTTTGAGATTCTATAAAGGCACTTACAAAGTTACTCTGAGTTGTTTAATTTTTTTTATTTACAAGTTTGTCAATCAAAAATTTACTCAGAATTGTTCAATTTTTTCTTTAGGACTGTCAGAATTTCTGACAGACCGATCAACATAATGGATTATCAAAAAAATTGACAGTCCTTTTAACAGGTAGGACTATCAAAAAAATTGACAGTCCTTCAAATAGGTAGGACCGTCAAAAAAAATTAACAGCATGTTATTTTTAGGACTGTCAATTTTTTTGACAATATTATCCATTGGAAGGACTGTCAAATATTTTGACAGTCCTAAAAATAACATACTGTCAAATCTTTTGAAAATCCTACCTATTAGAATGACTGTCAAATTTTTTGACAGTCCTAATTCAAAAGGCAAACAGAACCAAAGTCAAAGAGTTCCAATTGTTGTTGCTGTGTAATGTCTCAGTTCCAAAATACATAGGACTAGGAATACGTAACATGCCAGCTATACATTCGACGAGACTCTGGTCCGACTCGAATATGTATAAGCTGTATTATAATGGTCACTATCTAGATAATCCAGTAAATATATATATCTATGCCTCAATCCACAATGAACAAAATACAACAAGAATGGGCTACATGTGCTAAAGTCGGTCGTCTAGTAACACACAAGCTCGAATAGACTCGAGAAAGAAATATGAGTCTATAAAAACTAGGCTACATCAGTAGATGAATCAATAATATAAATGAATAGCATAACTCTGGTAGAAATAATATAAGTACCTGGTACCAATGCCCACATGGCAAAGCAACCCAAATTAGTAACTCCAGGCAGGCTCCACAACGGTCTATGCTGCAAAACTGGCAAGGGACCAGGTCCTCAGAGGGACGTAACAAGGTACAAGAAACAGCATGCCAAAGTAAAACAGTATAATGTCACATACTCAAAGGTAAATTACTGTAACCATCTAAGTGATATGCACATGAGAACATCACTCGTACTCATGCTGAAACCACTACAGGCTCTGTGTCGGGGAGCCCATAGCAGCAAGTAATATCTCGTAGGGCCAGTAAATGTGTCAAAGATCTGGGACAGAGTCTAAGGCACCTCCATTAACATAGTATATATATATATATATATATATATATATATATATATATATATATATATATATATATATATATATATAAACATAATCAGCATGTAGTATGGTGTGTCTCTCTCCACCCAATGTAACCTCACGTCTCATGTCCACGACGTCTCATGTCCATAACACGCAAGATCAGAACCTCTAGCTAGTACAACGAGTCATAATGATATATTTATATAATATGCAAGTCTCATATCACGAGTCTTGTAATCCTATACATAATCACCATGAATACCTCAAGAAGGATTCTTTCACATGAAATAGTGTCAAGTGTCCTACGGGTTGACGTGCAAGGATACATGCACGTGAAATGGGAATGTGGTATTAACTCTCTAAGTGACGTTACTCTACTCCGCGTACGGCGTCGACACCCGAATCTTGTTCGGACGCTAAGCAACGTCTCACGGCTCTAGTATAAACACACATATCAACCATATCAAATAACTATAATAACTAAATAAGATAATTAAGGCAAGGAACTGTGATACATCATAGCAAGATACACTTGCCTGTTGTCTGTGGCTGCGATGTTGTCTGTCCGACGTCCTCTGCTGGAAGAGTAGTAGATCGAAGGTGCCTTGTTAAATATATTCTAATCAATAACCATGCACGCTAACTATTCTAGGACAACACGAAATATCGTTGCACAATCTCAACTTTCAGTTGACGTTCTTATCCAACAATCCAATAGTTGCGTAGCATTAAAAAATGTGCCAAGATACACGTGCCATGCCACTCTCAAAATATGTTGTGAGGGTGTCTTACATCGACATATCACACATACTTATAGGAACTTACTATGTGTTTGGCTATACATAGTTCTATATGTACGTAGGAACGCATCGATGTCGCAAAACTTGTATCATTGCTATCATATTCATCTAACATGCATGAAACCTCTCAATCATGTATTTTAACATTATTTATTACTGAATTAATCATAATTAATATTCTAAAATTATTTTTAAATAATCAAAAATAACCAAATATCGGTATTGCATGCCATTATTTGCTTTGGACGACAACTAGTCATTATAACCAACTTTGGCACGTAGCATTGACATACAACCTTCATGTTGGCATCCAAACATGATTAAATAAGAAATTAATACATTAAATATTCTGGAATTAATATAGATTAATTATGGAATTTATTTACTTCAGTAAAATATAACAACTATCAAAGAACTATAACTAGTCTTGATGCGACGTGTCCGTGTCAATGTTGTCCATTGGTTTGAGTTAGTTTTTGTACGTAAAAATATAGATCTAATATATGAAATTAATTCTAAACATCATCTATCATTAATATAAATTTACACAAGGTTTTATTCATGAAAAAAATAGGGAAAGAAACAAAGTTGGAAAACTTACGCGATTGCGATTACGGAGGGGACATTTTTCGCGACTACGGCCAAACGGAGTACCAAACGAACTCCAAACATCACGAAACTTGACAAGGCTCTTGAGGAATTAAATTATGATATAAATTTAGGATTTTTGGGGTTTTTTATGTTGTGTAGGGGTCTGAACTGTTGCTGCAACCAACAGCCAATATTTGACCAAAAAGGGGTTCGGTTGGAGTTTTTGTGGAGTTGTGACATGTGAGGAAGGAGAGAGGAAGAGGGAAAGAAGTAGAAGAGGGAGAGAACATGAGGAAGGAGTTTTTTCTTCGTGAGGGAGAGAAAAAGGGGACCGAACATAATAATTAGGTTTAAGTGTTGGGGAGTTGATAAATATATGTAGTTTAAATAGGTGGGTGGTTAGGATTTGATTTAATATTTAAAAATATATTGGTAGAATTTTGTGGAGTCTTAATATGGTAAAGGGATAAAAATTAAATTAGGAGATTCTCACAAAAATATTCACTTAGGATTTGGTTTGATCAAAATATAGGAAACTAGGGGTTTCCTAATTTGAAAATGTGGGATTTTGTAAACTCCCTCGACCAGATTCCAGCATTTTTAGGATTATTTTTAACAATTCAGGATTTAAGGCAATATTATAATTTATTTTGCTTACATATCCTATTGACTTGTGCACCTGTCCATCACCGAATTATTTGGAGCTTTACCTTGACTGTTATCCCCGAACGAAGTTCACCATACCTCTCCTAGACATGCTAGCCTATTTTCCTGCACTTTGTACAACTCCCAGATACTCTGTTTTGTGCCTCATTTTGGACGCACAAATATCGTTACAAACGTCCGTATTTAATTCGTATTTAAATTCCCGGATCTGTACCCATCCCTGTTCCAATAGAGATTTGAGGCCCAACATGCACCTGTTTTGCCCAGACAAAAATACGATAATATTCTACACTGAGTATACTACATTTAGTGTATTGACACCGCATTAAAATTATGGCCCTGCCTGCCTCTAAATAATTAGAGAACACCGTGCGCAGTATATTTTTAATTAATTAAATGCGATGGCCCGTATCATCCCAAAACCAGGCCCAGTCCCTGCCCAGACTCACCCCCACCCCCTCAGGACCCTCACACAGCAATTTCCTCAGTTCTGTGCATTTTAGCAATTTCAGGAATCGGGTGTTTTTTCCAGATAATTTCGTAATTTCACAATTTCCCAGAATATGACCTCTGTGCAATTTATAAAAGTACAGGGACTTTTTTGCAAATTACAGTGCGAGGTGTCACCCCCTCATTGGCCGTGTGAACATGCACCGTCCATTCCAAAAGGAGTCCAGATTCGATGTATTTACATAAGGAAATATCCTGCATGTGAAATTACCTATTTACCCTTATTTAATTTTTAATAAAAGAAAAATCCTAAAAACAAAACCCAAATCCCAATCCTTAACCCTAACTCAGCCCGCAGCCACTCCCCCCCCCCCCCCCCGCGACGAGCCTTCCCCCCCCGCTGGCCCCGACCTTCACTTCTTCTCCTCCTCCACTCTACCCTAGCCGCCGGCTACCCCCCCGACCACCGCCCCCCCCCCGCGGCGAGTCCCCTCGCCGGAGCAGCCCCTCTTCCCTCTTCTTCTCCTCCTCCTCCACTCAGCCCTTCCTTCCTCTTCCCCCGTCGACTTCCTCCGCCACTCGCCATCACCACCATCATCATCACCAGCATCTCCTCTACCTCCTCCGACCTTCCTCCCCCCCCCCGTCGATTCCGCCACCATCGCCACCCTCCACCACCAGCCTCTCCTCCATCCTTCTCCCCTCCCCGACCTCGTCGGAGCTCGATTCCCCCACAGCACAGTCGACACCACCATCTCCAGCGCCACTTCTCCCCTCGAGCTCGACGCCGTCCCCGAGCTCCGGCCGACTTCTCCCCCCCCCGGCCGAGACCAGCCACTCCTCCTCCTCCTCCTCACCGTGAACCCCCCCTGGCCGAGACCACAGCCACTCCTCACCATGAACCTCCCCCCTCCCTGGCCGAGACCAATCACCCCTCCTCCTCCACAGCCTCGACGACCCGAACAACACGCGAAGCACCGTGCCCTGCCCGGACGCCCCGCTGACCGACGAGCTCCGCCTGAGCGCCTCCGGCGAAGCCCCGACGAGTCTCCACTGGACTCGGACCGGACACAGCAGCTGGACACGGCCCGGACACGGCAACCAGACATCGTGTCGTGTCGCATCTCCTCGCGGACACAGGAAAATCCATTCCACGGAGCCCTGTTCAGGTAACCCGTTCTAACTCCTCGTAGTTCCATTTTTAATTCCGTTAGTTGTGACACGCAGGCTATGTAACCCTCTCGATGCCCGTGCAACCCGCTCGGTGCATCGCGTCCTGTGGCGATCGCGACACGCGATCCAAAAACAGGAAAAACGTCCCGTTTTACCCCAGAACTGAGTACGCCCCGCCAAACGGGACGACTTGGTCGCACGCGGTCTTTACCGAAACGTGCGCGTCGTTGATACGGACGTGTGGGATTTCGCAGAAGTTGATTTGGATGTGCGTGCACACCGGAATCAACGCGTATCCGCCGACAACGCCCCGTATCCGCCTGTTCTGGAACACGCTGTAACTTTGTGTACACACGTCGGATCGAAACGAAACTTGCGCCATCGGACTCGTAGCAATACGCTGGTCCTGTGATCCAAGTTTGGTTCGATTCTGAGAACGTTGACAAATTGCATTCACTGAGATGGTTAGCACACCCCCATTGATTTTATTCAGTATTTACATTATGGCATGCTTCTATGTATCTTGTTATGTCCCTCTGTGGACCTGGTCCCTTTTCAGGTGTAGATGTTCCTGAGTATTTGTGGGAGCGCAGATCCGGACAGGCTACTTAGCTTTCGAGGAGATCTTCGACCCTCGTGATGGTTAGATGTTATATTTATATAGGGTTTATCTTGTTCATTTATTATTCTATTTCGGCAGTAGATTTGTTTCCATCCGACTGTCATTCTCTAGTTACTTTATATTGAGATCTATTTACCTGGTTATTGGTTATTCATGTATATTTGATTCTGTGGATGAGATTTAGATATTATCCTGTGACTTGTGATTAGTTGTACCACTTATGAATTATTGTTCATTATACAGCGTACGCACGTATATATGGTTTCCATATATTGGAGTTGCCATATATACGGGCGGCTGGCATGGTTACGTGATCTAGTCCTACGTATTTTGGGACTGGGGCGTGACATATTTTTAGTGGTGGCCCATGCAGGTCAGAGCATATTGTCTCGGTTACGTTACTGTACCGAGCAAGCCTGCACCTAGGATTAGAATATAGGATCTCATCCATAATTGACTATGACTTATCTTCCTTCCAGTCTGTTCTACTTACATAATTGCATCCTGCTTGATTCATGTGCTTTCCTGATAAATTCTTGAGTATAACCCCTGCTAGAATATTGGAATCCCTGTGGATAGGACGATAATTAGGGTAGTATTCCTATTAAGAATACAACTAGGGCTTTGTCATATCATTAAGTACAGACTACTTAATGAACCCTAACCTTCCTTATTACCTAATGAACCCTAGCATCACTACCTATAGATTAACTTACCATTATCCCTTGACGTATTTATGTATGACTTGAGAGTAGTATAAACACTACTAGGATTAGTTTAAAAATTGACCATAGTGTTGACCCTAGTCTTGAGGAACCCATAGAAATCTAAGGCTAAATACTAGGACTGAAACCTCATCCTATGTTTGGATAAACCCAGTTTTACGCCAGAGACCCTTTACCCTTGTTGGCGTAAAAAGCTAATTGACCGTTGTTGGCATAAAAGCCAAACAACTGCCTAGTTGGCGTAAAAGCCAAATGACTCTCTTGTTGGCGTAAAAGCCAAATTATGCAGAAGCTTGTCCTCTTTACGCCACAGTTATGACAACCGCTACCCACGATCCATTAGTCTTCCTTATCCTGCGTATGACACGTCATGCAAAGCCACGTAGGTAACTGCCCTGCGTAAACTTGATGATTCATGAATAATAGATAACCAGCGTAGAGTAACCTGATTAGGCGTAAAACATAATAATAGAATGTGAGTGTATTTGTTACAGCCTTAGTTTTCCCCAGTTGACCAAATCTTGTGCATTAAAACGCGGAGATACGCCTCGAGCCCTGTGCAAAAAGAAGCAGCTTTTTGACGGGACATCTAGTTTTGTCTCACCTCGAGCGTAAATGACTTGTATCCAATAAGTCACTAAACGACAACCTGGATCTCCGTGCAAACCATCATCACAGCCGTCCTCTCGATCATCGTGCAGTACTTTTTTCAGATGTCAGGATTCACTAATTCGACTGACAAACTCATGAGTTTCTCGTAAAACTTTACGCTGCAACATATTTCAGACCTTACGCAGTAAATATTCTACGTGCAAATACTTTACCCGCAGACCTTACGCAGGAAGAATAGCAATCTCTCACGCGCAGACTTTATACGCGGACAGCTCTGAAGCTTTACTTTACGCTTCTTTGTTTTACGCGGATAACTCTGAAACCTATTTTTTGCCGACAGTTTGAATTCCTGATTTACGCCAAACTACTTTGGATCCCTACCTTGCGCTAGACAATTTGAAATTCTGTTTTACGCAGACAGTTTCGGATTTCTACCTTATGCCAAATTATTTTTCTCTCTGCATTACGCAGACAACCTCGAACCCCTACTTTACGCGGACTTCCTGGAATCTCTGTTTTAGGCAGACAACCTATAGTGTTTATTAAGATTGTAGAACTTAGAAGGCCATACCTCTTTTGGGTTAACTAGCGACATAGACAAGGAATTAGAATAATAACCGTAGAGATTGTAGAGTCTTGCCTTTTTGTGAATTTGAATTGTTTTGAAATTTCTCACATCATAATCTAGCGTACTTATACTTACTATACTACCTTGACTTATACTGCTATTATAGCCTAGTTTTGCAAGCTTGTTCATGATATATGTATTATTGGAGTACTACACTAATACATTTCAGAATCAGTGTATTACGGTCTGATCAACCATAGTGCACTTGGTTCGCCCTTCGCATAACTACTTTACGTGGATTGAGATATATAGTGATTAGTAGACAAATATACTTGTCCGCTAGGTATGTCTGAGCATATCGTATCAGCTACATGACTGTGCTGATACGAATATGTGAATAGGGATTACCAGAATATGATTTCAATCCACAACTGCTTGACAAATTCCCATTGAATTCTTTAAACGCCTTGATCCCCACACTTCTAATCTATTACCTCCCCCTGGAACTCTTGATTACTATTTTTCGTCTTCCCTTATTTCGGAAAGACGAAACCTCGTGCTTAGTATAAATACGAAAGTGTGTTGTTTCTGTAGCTATTCCTGTTTGTTTCTTGGGTAATTACCAAATCCTATTAATTAGATTTGATTTCAGTATATATATTGTGCTATCTTTAGGATGACCCTTCGCTACCTACCTACCTGCATTTTATTACGATCCTGATACGTACATCCCTATGATAGCATAAGATTTTTATTTTTGCCTCGTAACTTGGGTCAAGTTCAGAACTCATGTATTACGATAAAGAATGTATCATTTTGCTGTCAGAGGTCTAAAAGGATTTCACCTGAATGAACAATTGATTGACTCCTGAATGGATAGCAGCACCTATGACTAGGTTGACTTGTAAGGATTAAAAATTCCTATGGACCGACTCACCAAGTCAGCACAATTCTTACCTATAGAGTTGACCAGTCTGCAGAAGCTTTAGCTAACTTATATATGAGGCAAATCGTAAGATTGCACGGCATACCAGTCAGTATTGTACCAGACAAGGATTCGCGTGACCAGAGTTGGTGGTCAACACCGTAGAGACAGTTAAGTAAATACAAGGACACTGGTGAGCAGTACAAGACAGACAGAAGCAGTGGGCAGACCGTCGTCATCGTCCCATGGAATTCAAAGTGGACGATCATGTCTTCTTGAGGATATCACCTACTAGAGGCACCATTCGATTCAGAGGACGCAGCAAGTTGAGTCCAAGGTATGTTGGACCATTAACGTGCTAGAAAGAGTGGGAATCCTAGATCATCGAGAAAAGATATTGAGAAAATCAGTCTATTCCCTTGGTCCGCGTGGCATGGAAGCATGACGCGCCAGGAGAATCTACTTGGGAGCATGTGAACGACATGCGTAAACGTTTTTTGAACCGATTCGTAACCCAAGATATAAATTACTTTGTTAAATTATATCTTATGCCATCTTTGACTTCTACCATGGCTTAGTTTTAATTTCGAGGACGAAATTTTTATAAGTTGAGTAGATTGTAAACTCCCTCGACCAGATTCCAACATTTTTAGGATTATTTTTAACAATTCAGGATTTAAGGCAATATTATAATTTATTTTGCTTACATATCCTATTGACTTGTGTACCTGTCCATCACCGAATTATTTGGAGCTTTACCTTGACTGTTATCCCCGAACGAAGTTCACATACCTCTCCTAGACATGCTAGCCTATTTTCCTGCACTTTGTACAACTCCCAGATACTCTGTTTTGTGCCTCGTTTTGGACGCACAAATATCGTTACAAACGTCCGTATTTAATTCGTATTTAAATTCCTGGATCTGTACCCATCCCTGTTCCAATAGAGATTTGAGGCCCAACATGCACCTGTTTTGCCCAGACAAAAATACGATAATATTCTACATTGAGTATACTACATTTAGTGTATTGACACCGCATTAAAATTATGGCCCTACCTGCCTCTAAATAATTAGAGAACACCGTGCGCAGTATTTTTAATTAATTAAATGTGATGGCCCGTATCACCCCAAAACCAGGCCCAGTCCCTGCCCAGACTCACCCCCACCCCCTCAGGACCCTCACACAGCAATTTCCCTCAGTTCTGTGCATTTTAGCAATTTCATGAATCGGGTGTTTTTCCCAGATAATTTCGTAATTTCGCAATTTCCCAGAATAGGACCTCTGTGCAATTTATAAAAGTACAGGGACTTTTCTGCAAATTACAGTGCGAGGTGTCACCCCCTCATTGGCCTGTGAACATGCACCGTCCATTCCAAAAGGAGTCCAGATTCGATGTATTTACATAAGGAAATATCCTGCATGTGAAATTACCTATTTACCCTTATTTAATTTTTAATAAAAATAAAAATCCTAAAAACAAAACCCAAATCCCAATCCCTAACCCTAACTCAGCCCGCACCCCCCCCGCCGGAGTAGCCCCCCCCCCAGCGGCGATCCACCCCCCCCCCCCCGCGGCGAGCCTTCCCCCCCGCTGGCCCCGACCTTCACTTCTCCTCCCCCCCCCCCCCGCGGCGAGTCCCCTCGCCGGAGCAGCCCCTCTTCCCTCTTCTTCTCCTCCTCCTCCACTCAGCCCTTCCTTCCTCTTCCCCCGTCGACTTCCTCCGCCACTCGCCACCACCACCATCATCATCACCAGCATCTCCTCTACCTCCTCCGACCTTCCTCCCCCCCCCCCCCCGTCGATTCCGCCACCCTCCACCACCAGCCTCTCCTCCATCCTTCTCCCCTCCCCGACCTCGTCGGAGCTCGATTCCCCCACAGCAAAGTCGACACCACCATCTCCAGCGCCACTTCTCCCCTCGAGCTCGACGTCGTCCCCGAGCTCCGGCTGACTTCTTCCCCCCCCCCCGGCCGAGACCAACCACTCCTCCTCCTCACCGTGAACCCCCCCTGGCCGAGACCACAGCCACTCCTCACCGTGAACCTCCCCCCTCCCTGGCCGAGACCAATCACCCCTCCTCCTCCACAGCCTCGACGACCCGAACAGCACCCGAAGCACCGTGCCCTGCCCGGGCGCCCCGCTAACCGACGAGATCCGCCTGAGCGCCTCCGGCAAAGCCCCGGCGAGTCTCCACTGGACTCGGACCGGACACAACAGCTGGACACGGCCCGGACACGGCAACCAGACATCGTGTCGTGTCGTATCTCCTCGCGGACACATGAAAATCCATTCCACGGAGCCCTGTTCAGGTAACCCGTTCTAACTCCTCGTAGTTCCGTTTTTAATTCCGTTAGTTGTGACACGTAGGCTATGTAACCCTCTCGATGCCCGTGCAACCCGCTCGGTGCATCGCGTCTTGTGGCGATCGCGACACGCGATCCAAAAACAGGAAAAATGTCCCGTATCACCCCGGAACTGAGTACGCCCCGCCAAATGGGACAACTTGGTCGCACGCGGTCTTTACCGAAACCTGCGCGTCGTTGATATGGACGTGCGGGATTTCGCAGAAGTTGATTTGGATGTGAGTGCACACCGGAATCAACGCGTATCCGCCGACAACGCCCTGTATCCGTCTGTTCTGGAACACCCTGTAACTTTGTGTACACACGTCGGATCGAAACGAAACTTGCGCCATCGGACTCGTAGCAATACGCTGGTCCTGTGATCCAAGTTTGGTTCGATTCTGAGAACGTTGACAAAATCCCGTATCGTGGGCCCCACATGCTCTACTTGACGGGCGATTTTGTGACCGGCTCATCGGAATCCAATTCTGGAAGTTCCGTTGGGTTCGTATCATCGTTCCTGACTTGTTGACACTAAGTTTAAGAAATTTGGAGACCTTTGATCCTGACACGTTTTTTGGTGCAAAGCGACCCACATGTGGACCCCGCTTTGACCAGAAACTGTTATTTTTGCCCCTGTGTCCAAATTGGACTTAAGGACAGGCGTTTCTAGCTATTTGATATTTTCTGAGACTGTTAGTGATATTTATTTCAGTATCCGGAGATATTTATTCTGAGTCATAGTTTCTGACTTTTGGCATTTGACATCGGGACGTGTATTTTGCAGCTCTCTTGCCAGGCAAGTATACCTTGCCTTATTGTACTGTTTAATTTCAGTTATTGATAGTTACATGTTTATTTATTATATAAATATGCGCGTCCGAGAACACTCGGATGCAGTCAACGAAGGCGTTGACGTTAGGATTTGTTTCCGACCTAGTGTCTAGTAGACCCACCTAAAGTTGTGGGGTTATTGGTATGACTTCCCAGGCCTTGATACGTATCATTACACGTCACAGAGTGAGTTCATGTAGGGACGCGTGCCTCATACTCGACTGGCCATCGGTATGAGCAACACGTGTAACGGTATTTAGTTAGTTGTTTTGGAGACTTGCATCATTATACGAGATGTCCACGTCGTTTTCACGACTTGTATATCTCCATTGGGCGGGGAAGACATCTAGTAGGCGTATGGGACACCCCCCTCCTTGAGTCTTTTATCCTTCGTACCATGCTCCTCGGAGATGGTCGATTGTAGAGTGCCCTTGAGTCAGGGGGCATATGACACATATACTAGCCAGTCCCGACGATTGGTGAATTACGTCAGCATATGTCAGGCCCACACATTCCCATGCGTACTACAAGGTCTTTAAATTGCATTCACTTAGATGGTTAGCACACCCTATTTACTGATTCAGTATTTACATTATGGCATGCTTCTATGTATCTTGTTATGTCCCTCTGAGGACCTGGTCCCTTTCCAGGTGTAGATGTTCCTGAGTATTCGTGGGAGCGCATATCTGGACAGGCTACTTAGCTTTCGAGGAGATCTTCGACCCTAGTGATGGTTAGATGTTATATTTATATGGGGTTTATCTTGTTCATTTATTATTCTATTTCGGCAGTGGATTTGTTTCCATCCGACTGTCATTCTCTAGTTACTTTATATTGAGATCTATTTACCTGGTTATTGGTTATTCATGTATATTTGATTCTGTGGATGAGATTTAGATATTACCCTGTGACTTGTGATTAGTTGTACCACTTATGAATTATTGTTCATTATACAGCGTACGCACGTATATATGGTTTCCATATATTGGAGTTGCCATATATACGGGCGGCTGGCATGGTTACGTGACCTAGTCCTACGTATTTTGGGACTGAGGCGTGACAGATTTAAATTTTCAATTGATTTGTTCAGATTTTTTTGATATATTTTATATGTGGGATTTGTTGTGGAATAAAAAAAGGTGTGGGTTTGTTTGTTAGGATTGAGATTTGGTTGGTTAGGATCTTGGGTAGTTAGATAGTTAGGCCAACTATGATGACACCTATGGCACTTTCTATAAATAAAAATTCTATAAATAGAAACAAATTAATATATATATATATATATATATATATATATATATATATATATATATATATATATATATAGTATTTGGGTGCACTGCATGCCTACATGTGTTTGGATTTGGTTTGGGTCAAGTTCTAGTCAAAATGAAGCAGTTTTACGGTAACCGGGGTTCTAGATGTTTGTCAATATTTTTGGAGCATGGAAAAGATCAAACAAATACAACATCCATATCCCAAATATATTAGGTACAATCTAGATTAGTAATATAATTTTTTTTGTAAGAAAAAATATTATGCATTCCTCCAAATATCCAAGCCATGGCAAAGTGTCATATATAAAAAAAAGAATTTTATAAATTAATACTTTAAAATAAAATAAATAAAAGTAATTAAAAAGTACTAAATTACCCCTATTCCAAAATGAGGGGGCTTACATGCTGCCATGGACCCGAGCTGGCTGTCGACTGTTCCCCTGATCGGCTCTGGCCGGTCTGTCCTCCTCCCGGCCGAGATCAAGCGATCCCTCCTCCCCTCTGTCGAACTCCTCCCCCAACCAAACCCTCACCCTAACCCTAATTTCATCCCCGCTATCAAATTCGTCCTCTTCCTCCTCCTCCTCACCTCCCACCGCCTCCTCCTCATCGACGAGACCTCCGTCACCGCTCGCTCCCTCCCCCTCTCCTCCATCGTCCATGCATTCTCTCCAAAAAGGTCCCTTAAGCAACTCTCCCCCCCCCCCAAGATCCGGATCCAGATCTCCTCCTCCGACGTCCCCACGATTGTTATCCGCGGTGGAAAGTCCAACTCGGAGGCATTCTTCGAGAGGCTGTGGGAGGCGCTTAAGGCGATGGCCTTGGAGGGTGGACATCCCCTATCAAGTAATATGCTGCCCTGAGTACAAGTTCCACAATATTGATCTAGTCCCGATATTGGACTAGTCCCAAATAACTTTGTAAGTTTTTCGATAAATAGTCTAAATTTTTTGTTCCATAATCAAACTTTCATATATACCGAAAAACCAAGTAGCTTTTTCATCTTTATTATTATATCCATGAGGCTGTAGCCCGTTGGGAACATTGAGGGCTCCCTGCGTGGATGGTGCGGTTCGAACCCCTTTCCCCTCCCTTTGGCATTGGTTGCCAAAGCTCCATTAAGAAGGACACAAATATATATATATATATATATATATATATATATATATATATATATATATATATATATATGGTCATACAACAATTTAGAGGGTTGACAGGAGATCTATAGTCCGTTTGCAAATATTTTGTTAAATCTTTTTGTGAAATTTTCTGATGCTTCCTAGCCTACAATATGAAAAGAAATTGGATAATGGAGATTGTTATCTCTACATGATCATAGTTTCAGTTCCTGTTCAATTTCTCACTTTAATTTTGTCTATATTTGAAGACTAAGAAAGCTTTTTTTGAATGTCGGGCCTAAACCCTGGCTTTGTAGTGGAAATGAAGAGTTTGGCTTACTTCAAACCTTACTAGTCATGAAAGTCTAGGTGTGTTGGGATAGGGATTCCGGAACCCAGTTTAAATTTGGCTCGGTCAAATCCGGACTGGGTATGCACAGGCCCGATCAATGGGCCTCCCAGGCCTAGTCAACTGAAAGTTCAGTTTTGGGTTGGGTTAACTGTTCCGACCTGCCAGTTCGGACCAAACTGGACTAGCTCAAAAATTGATCCGAGCTGAGTTCTATCCCATAAAATCGGTCGATCAGACCTGACCAGACCCGGTCAGACCCGTTCCCAAGCCCGGTCAATCATGTTAACCAAACCCACCATTTTAGATTTTTAATTATTTAGGGGAAAATTTTACCAAAATATTCCCTATTAACTTCTAGATAAATATTGGGGGTATTTTGGTATTAAAAAAAAGACCAACAACCATATTAGTATTTGGGGCTATTTTTACCAAAATACTCCTATTTTCTAGCTATTTTTGAACGAAAAGGATATATTAGTCATTTTACTAAAAATAAACAAAATATTCCTATAACAACTATATTCTAAGGTATTGGTGGTCATTTGGAACCCATAAATTTTCACAAATACGGCTTAATTCATCCAAATTTTACAACAACAAAAAAAAACTTCCATCTCTTCTAATACTTACAAGCAATCTCGTGTTATCTTTGGTGAAGTAGCTTTTTTTTGCTTCCAAGGAAAATAAACAACCACCACAACAACTCATGAATCTCAATCCGCACCGTAACCTCAAGGGGTACAAGTGTCTCAACATATACCGTAATCTCAGGGGTACAAGGACCACAACCTGTAATGACCCGCTCCGCATCAATACGGATAGCCGATTCAAACGGCACAAGTGCGATGACCTGACCTGCTTTTCTCAGCAAGAAGACTTGCTTGAGGCAAAGGATTTCCAGACTTGGCCCTTCAGGAGTTCGGACTTAGACTTTCAGAGGCTCGCTCGGAGTATCGCTCGACCGAGGCGAATCATCGCTAAGGCGGGTGGCTACGATGAACCTATCTTTGCTTAGCCTGCACACTTAAATATATTGTTGATACATGATAGTCGCTAGACGAATCATCCCTTGCATGCTCTAGCTAAGGGAATAATCCCATCTTATATCTCTTTTCATAGACCATGAAAGTAGATCGAATGAACGAAATGGTATGCTCGCTTTACAGTTCTTATAATCTCACCTTGTAGCGTTACTTTTGTTCCTTATATTTTTCTTCAAGTACATTGCTCCATATATCTTGAAATGCTCGTCACAAAGATATTGCCTCGATATGGAAGCACAATTAGATCATGGTTCACTTACCTGTGGCAAGAAGACTATTAAAATAGTCGATTCAAGCCAAAGAATAAAAACATGAAAAGTCTTCGGGACCGTTCGGTCGCCAAGGCAACTCCCAAAACGGGAGCTGCAATAAGTATTGAAACGTCAGCATAAATGGTGCATTGAATGGAAAATACCAAATCATGAGATCTCTGAACGAGTAAATGCATTCACACTATGTCAAGTAGCTATGTTCATTCAAGGCCTTAAAATGTTGCATATAATAAAAGATTAGTGTTGATCGTCAATGGTCATGGACAACCTATGCACAGGCTTATGGGTCCTGCTGACGGTACGCTGGTCGCACCGGGGCCGATCCAAACCGGTCAGAAATATTCAGATAGTCGTTTGCTTCGGATGGGAAGGCGTGTAGCGGGGTTCTCTACCTGCGTTGTATTCTATTTTCGTGCTTAGACTATAACTTGTCCATGGCGGCTCGTCAGGTTATAAGACCAGTATGTATCCTTAGTATATTTCATACGTGGCGGCAACCCGCGTATGGGCTCGTAGGAACTTGTGGCAAGTAATGGATGTACGACGCATTATGCGTACAGATCGTTAATTGGACCAAGAAATCTGAAGCTTTGAAACACATTTGAGTAGTATGAGTATAACATGCCTATACAAGTATTACATGCATGTGTAAAATGAGTACAAGACATCTGAGTAATATGTACGGCCTGAGTATAACGCACTGCACAACATGAGTCACAAAGTAATATGAGTATCATAAATTATGTACATCGTGCACCTAATTTAGAAACACACTCGTAGCATACATGTGCTCGTTATACGATCTTGGGATTTCTATATATCTATATTCGTGCTTAGTTTAACTTGATTTTATACTTGGACATGGAAGGACAAATGGTAAGTTGGTAAGTATCGTCGTATTTCCTGTATATCGTACGACGCACTGCCACACGAGTTAGGTTTTGTATCTTATGCCATGAAATTGATCCTAAGGCAAGACTAGAAAGATAATAGTTTGTACACGAAACTAATATAACATATTGGATTTGTCGAGTGGGCGAGAAGCCTCCACACTAGTGCATTCATGTACTGATAACCCACCAGATTGCTTACAGGGTACGGAAGAACCTCGTAAAGTGCGGAATGTCCCCTCGTGTGCGCTAAGGCGTACAGTTCGCTCTAGAGCCTTGGAGCGTTGCGTCCGAAGCTGGAGCACATATACATGACATAATATTGGAATATCGCCTATGTATCATCCCAAGTTGTAAGCCACTTGGCACGCCTTTATAAGTTTGAGAGAGAGAGCTTGAGCGACTTGTAATCTCGGCTTAGGGCCGCTTGTAACCTTATTCATTATCAATAAAGAGAGCTTGTTTATGTATTCATACTTGCGTTTATTCTATGTTTTTGCGATATCGACTTGGTGAACTAGTTATCAACAGCCGTTCCGGTATTTGCGTTGAGCGGGCGTAACTCCAGGCTCGCGCGACATCACGTCCCGATGGAAAAGATAGTCCTACGGGATCGCTTGCGCGTGATTCGCGCCTAGCGGGGATGACCGATTCTTGCGGAAGATCGGGGCATGACATATTAGTATCAGAGCATGGCTTTACGTCCTTGGACTTCTTATCGATTTTCTCAGTTTTGAAAGCTCGTTCGTGGGTTATGTTACAGACGCTCTCTCTCAATGTTTCAACGGGATGTTTCATACAATGAGTCTAAATATTTTTGAAAGTGAATATGAATGATATGATTGCTTGTACAAAATTGTGAAACAAAGTCCTTTGTGCCAACCCATGTCAGACTTCTTGGGAATAGACTCGTGTTAGAATCTACAAGTTATATGTGAACCCGAATACCTATACGTGAAAACCAAGCGGGTTAGTGTGCGAGATTGAATATCGTTCGGACAGTTAGCTATGCACACAGCCTTTCGGCTAAGTTGTGTTGAGTATCATGCACCTAGACCTTTTGGAGCGAGCAGGTTGCAAGCGATATTTGGGTATCGTTCGGATAAGAATAAAGTCGAACTTAGAATGGAAATCGATAGAGACGTTATCGGAGTACCGCTAAGGCGAATACCGTTAAGGCGAATAATAAAAATCGTGTTTGGATTTTGAGATATAG
Organism: Iris macrosiphon; assembly: GCA_036927795.1. Lineage (NCBI taxonomy): Eukaryota > Viridiplantae > Streptophyta > Magnoliopsida > Asparagales > Iridaceae > Iris > Iris macrosiphon. Next base: position 965,738 of record JAYESA010000007.1, on the reverse strand, counting down.
TTTAGACGATTATTCGTAGCGATAAGTTATGATTCAAAACATAGTTTGTATGGAGAACTATCGATAGAGGTACATACAAGACTAAGATCGTCAAGGCAGCGAATAGGGACCGTGCTGGAGTTATAAGGAACGAATTGGATATACCAGTGAACAATGCGAACATGATTCATGAGTTAATAAGATGACTTGATTCCTGAGTGGTGTATACAATAGTCTCAGGATCGAATAAGCAAATTGAGAATAAAAGTAAGTTATAAAGATTCATAGAGTATAGCTCGAACCCTGAGTGGTGTATTGGTCGGCTTTGTCACGCCCCGATCTACCGCAGGAATCGGCCGTCCCCGATGGGTGCGAATCACCGCGCCAGCGCTCCCGCGGGACGATCGTTTCCATCGGGACGCGATGTCGCGCGAGCCTGGAATTGCGCCCGCGCGAGGTAATTACCAAAATGGCCATTTGATAACTACTTCGCAGAGTTGTCATAGTGGAAACTTAGAATAAAACACAAGTATTGGATCCAAATCAAGCTTCTTTTTTGATATGAAGTAAAGATTTCAAGCGGCGCTAGGCCAAGATTTTAATTCTCTCGTACTCTCTCTCTCTCTACAATGAACGTGCCCTTAGGCTTACAACTGATTTAAATAATCTGGATGATGATGTTCCCATACATTATGTCTCATATATGCGAGCTCCAGGTCAAATCTCCACGCTCCAAGATGCCAAGTGCGGTCCAGCGCTCATTGCGTTAAGCAATCTCCGAATCCGTACGAGTTCCCCGTACACCCTGCATGCAGACTGTTGGGTATCAGTACATTGAATGCACTGGTAGGGAGGTCTCTCGCCCATGCCACAAAATAAGCACGTTCATTAGTTATGTGCACTGACTGATTTTGTTGTCTTTTTAGTCTTTTGCCTTAGGATCAATTACATAGCAATATAATGAAAGTAATACCCGTGTCTGCTCAAGAGTCATAATAATGAACAACTGAGTTCGTCTTACCATTTTTTACCATTCGGTCTTCCCTGTTATATGCAATAATATAACAACGATCTACTGAATAACAAAGAACATTTATGAAGTCCAAGTGTTATGTCGTGTCTCTGCCACAAAACCCATTTTACTCAAACTAAGTGTGTTACCGTGCATCCATTCTAATTATGCAAAATGTCGTACAAATGTACTCCTTCACGTTACTCCTCTTCTGAATACGGATAGTCGCTATACAAACATGACTTATCTATATGAAGGTCACTGGCTCTGTTATCCATGTTGGACATGATCTGCGATGGACAGTTGTCTTCCTAGCTCGGTTACTAACCTTGCTGGGCCTCCCGAACCGTCTGACGAGTCGGCGCCCATCCAGGTCGGTAGCAAGTCTTGTTGGATGTCCCGCTCTCGCCCGCTAGTCATCAGCTAGCGTATTATCAGGACTACACTGGCACTGTCCTCCCGGGCCGATACGATTCGGATGCCTCAGCAATCGTGTCGAGGACTCATCTCTACCTGATGCGCAACCAGTTATCCGTGACCATGCAACTACTCCCCCACTTCCAATCTCCTAGCCGAGAAACAACTCAGTTCAATCTTGCCGAGGACTACACTCGGATATTTTTTCTTTACGCAGCTCCCTGTTTGAGATTGCCTTAGTGATCTGGATATCCCGAGTACTTTCTTTTCTTTCCTTCTCCTGACTCGGAACGACTACTTAATAGCCTTCCTCGTCAATGTATGCAACATGATTCTACTCTATCTCGTGTCATATTTCGTGCGGTGCAATGCCTCAGTATGAACTCAAACTACTTTTGTGGCATATATATAAGAAACTACTATATTTCAACTCAATAAGCCCGACTACGCAAATAGCAAGTAAGATCTCCATGTTCTATACAATGATAAGGCAGGGTTATCCCCTTAGCTATGTGCGTTCATCTCTTTTATTAGCATGCAAAGGTTATCGCCTGAAAACTATCATGTATCATTCAATTTCTTAGTGTGTAACTAAGTAGGGACCGGTTCACAGGGGCCACCCACCTTAGCGATGAATCGCATCGGTCGAGCGAGACTCCGAGCGCGCCTCTGAAAGTCTAAGTGACTCCATTTGAAGATCCAAGTATGAATGCCTTTGCATTGAACGAGTCTTCTCGCTGAGCAAGGCAGGTCGGTTCGCTACACCTGTGCCATTTGAATCGGCCCTCCGGGTTGAGCGGAGCGGGTCGTTACATTATACACCACTCAGAATAAGTCTCGTCCTCGAGACTTCCTGAGCAGAACTCGTATTATCGCACAACTTCTAAATCAAACTATATACCTCTTATATCACTTCCAAGGACTGTTTCAATACTATATTTATTTATTTTCTCACCACGCGTTACGCACATGTTTAGTCAATTCTTATCGAACGACTCTATCGTTCAATGCTATTGAAATATACTCAACTTAATCGTTACACTCTCGATTCAAAATATACTGCATCTGGCGCATGGCTGTATTACCTAAACACAGGTTATTCTATAACTCAATGTGCACTAGAAAACTCTGACTTTGGGTAGACCTTGCCCAAATTGTTATATTCTATCCATACGATCCCAACGCATCCGAGCGATTACTTGACGTAGCTTATCAAAATCTATCGTTATGCCTAAACCCAGAAGCATCAAACTCAGTTAATTTTTCAATCTCGTTTGCATCAATATCTCCTTGAGTCACCGTCCAATCTCGCTAAGTAAATCTATTGTCGGCCAAGGTCGTCGCATTAAATCACCTACGTTTTCTGACTCAAGTCTTTATTGCGCCCCAGTGCAGAGCTAAATTTCCCACTTGGGGTACGTTCCAATCCTTCGCGTCTTTGGTCCAACCGAACTTAACTTCCTATTCGTTTTACTCATTCCGTTTCGCCGAGTGCTTAATCATTTTATCGAATGATTCTTTCGTTCAACTATTGCATTCCCAAACTCAGTCTCTTACTGTGCCTTAGCACAGAACTATCTCGATCGCTCGGGGAACGTTACAATCTTTCCTTTATGAAAGTCTAGGTTGAGGCTAACTTATTTCAGTTGCCATACTCATTCATGCGAATTCAGACATTTTTATTTGCAGTTACATTCGAGTTATGCATATCGCTAAGTCTGGATCGTACCCATATTCAAGGCGTCCCCCAAATATGTGTATTTCAACCAAGCTTAGTGACAGCTAAGTCGGACAAGCTACTCGTAAAAATCTTTCGAATCGTCGATCGTTTTGCCATACGAATAACCGAACTCTGGTTCGATTTAGTTATCGTCTACTCCAATCTCACCCAAATTCAAGCTTTGCATTACCAGCAACGCACCTCATCCAAGCAATGATCTAACTTGTTTTGCCAACTTATCTCCAATATCACCAGTTTCAAATCATAAGAGTTCCGTTCGACAATTCTCTAATACCGTCTTATTCCTCACCATCGCACAACCTATCCAACCGAATCAATTATCACCCAAGTCCTATCTCCATTGCGTTTGTTTTAACGCCAACGTCGCTAGTATACAATCCCAGTTTCTCCTAACTCTAAATCTCGTTGCCCAGTTCTATCGTTTTCTCGAATGATTACTCTGAAGTCAGTCATTCCAGTTTAACTCAAGGCATAGGGTCCTTTGCCTAGCCACTAGGTCAGCTCACAAGGTCATAGATACAGTTTAAATTTGTGACTCATCGTACAATCGCGTTGCACAACGCTCGCCCCAAATACCCTAAGGTCAAACCATTGTTCTTTTACACTGGTATTCTACCGAAGCTCGTTTCACTCAAATTTCTAAACATCGAGCACAGATCATCCTATCCCATCAACACGTTCCTTCAACCGAACCCACGATATGTCCACTTGCATGTCCAACCTATCGATTTTGCATAGTCTATCTCCTCCATTACGTTTGATAGAATTCACCTATCCATCCTTTTCTAAGCCTGGACTTACCAAATTACGATCCCATTCTAAATTAACGATGTGTATCATAAATTCTAAGTCGTCAAACACGATCTACGTATCCGTTTATGAAACCATCGAGCGTCTTACTTCATGTTCTAGACTAACTCATCCCCAAAATACCTTTGATTCACTTGTATTCTAAAAATTGTCTTACCGTGTCGAACCACAAGTCAAAATGATCCTTCCATTGTCACGTTCCGGTCTTCCGCAAGTTCAATTATCCTTGTAACGCCCCGCAACCGCACGGTGCAATACGCTGAGTCGGATTGAACAAGGCAATAGCTGGTTATATTTTAATTTGTTGAATTTGGGAACAAGTATTGATTGAGTTGGTTTCATGTACAGATCGCTAGCGGAGTTCGATGGATCCAGGTGTTCGTTCAGAGCAGTACTGGAATAGCTGGATTGGAACGATAATGCTGTCTTCCTTAGTACGATCGGTCGGATGATTTTGAGAGCATGGCCTGCTCGCACGGTCATACCAATTGAGTAGATCTTGCTTTGCATCGGACCCCGGGTTCAATGGATCGGCCGTATCGGTAAGGCAGGGTGCTTAACGGAATCAGACTTGGTGAGTGGGCTCTATCCCTTTGTCACGCCCCAGTCCCAAAATACGTAGGACTAGGAACACGTAAGCATGCCAGCCGCATGTATATGGCAACTCCAATATTTGGAAATCATAACACGTACGTACGCTGTATTATGAATATCAAATCCACAAGTGGTAAAAACTATCACAAGTCGCAGGGTATAATCTAAATCTCATCCACAGAAAATTATAATTAAATAAATAACCAATATCTATGTAACTAAATCTCAATACGAAGTATCAAAGATGACAGTCGGATGAAAACAAATCCACTGCCGAACTAGAATATAAAAACAACCACAATATAAGTACATCATTAATAATCACGAGGCTCGAAGAGAAGACCTCCTTGAAACATAAGTTACCAGTCCGGATCTGCGCTCCTGTGAATACTCATGAACATCTATACCTGGAAAGGGACCATGTCCTCAGAGGGACATAACAAGATACATAGAAGCATGCCAATAAAGTACTGAAATAAACATCCAATGGGTCGCCTAACCGTCTAAGTGAATGCAGTTTAAGAACAACTTTCCCAACGCGTGGGCTATCTGACCATAAATGGGAATGACATAATTCTCTCGGAGAATCAGGGGCCTAAAAAGTATGTCGTATTTTGAACGGCAGAGGCCGCCAGGTAGTATAAGGGTCATCGCAACCACGCATCTCCGGCGGAGCGTGCGGGTTACATAAAAGCAAAGTACAAATAAGCCCATGTCACGCCCCAATCCCAAAAATACGTAGGACTAGGACACGTAAGCATGCCAGCCGCATGGATATGGCAACTCCAATATATGAAAACCAAATCCACACGTACGCTGTAATATGAATATCAAATCCACAAGTGGTATAAATGTAATACAAGTCACAGGGTAAAATCTAAATCCCATCCACCCAAATCATATAGAAATAAATAACCAGTATCTATGAAACTAGATCTCAATAAGAAGTATCTAAGGATGATAGTTGGATGGAAACAAATCCACTACCAAATCGAATGGGAAAAGTAAATACAATATAAGTACAACACAATCAAACAAAATATAAGTATACCAGCTAGCAATCATGGCTCGAAGAGAAGACATCCTCGAATCATAGGTAACCATCCGAATCTGCGCTCCTGCGAATACTCAAGAACAAATACACCTGGCAGGGGACCAGGTCCTCAGAGGGACATAACAAGATACTTAAACACATGCCAATAAAGTACTGAAATAAATATCCAAAGGGGTCGCCTAACCGTCTAAGTGAATGCAGTTTAAGAACAACTTTCCCAACGCGTGGGCTATCTGGCTAAAATGGGATTGGCATAGTTCTCTTGGAGATCCAGGGGCCTACAAAGGCACGACGACTTTCGAACACCGGAGGGCCGCCTGATAATAATATAATATATAGTGGTCATCATGACCGCGCATCTCCGGCGGAGCGTACGGGTTACACAAGGAAAGTGCAACGGAGCCCACACGCCTTACTTGTTGTTCTCCCCACCCCATGCTCTAAGCATGTCACATCCATGACACGATAATACCTCTAATAACTGCCAAGTCCACTAGCATACAAAGTTTCTAACAGCAGTTATTTCTAACGCACGGCCCATACGTACAGGAGGCCAGACCTGTTACGCAGTCCGTGATCTATATGAGACTCACACTCGTGTAACAACTGTGTCACGGCCAATGAACCTAATGATGCTACATGATAATGGGGTAGTCTCATGAACAAGGTCAATGCAAATACATAAATAAAACATATCGCGACGACACCGCCGCGCACATTTTATATAACAGTTAAAATATATGAACTAAAGACAGAAAATAAAGATGCATACAACATATGGAATATAAATGACAGTACAATGGCAAGGTATACTTGCCTGGCAAGGAAGCTGCAATGTACCAATAACCTGCTCCAGAAATCACGCAGAACAAATCCAATATCCTATGTACACATAAATATAATACAATAGAATCATTAGTCATTACACTAGCACATACTCAACCACATTTACACTGGACTCAGGGGGTATACTAGGGGTAACACTAGTCATCTAACACGGTCAATTTATGCGTTGAATTACGCAGGTGTCGCATCTTCAAGTACTGTACGAAATCAGTCAGTCAACTGACAGGTGTCTATGCCAGTACGTTAATGTACGCACGGAGGACAAATTCACAAGTTCTTAGGGTCAACATGGTCAAGGTAAGTATGGGATAGTCCACGGTGTCCTAGGGTCGTACAGTCTGAATATTTAGTCATAATTATCAATTAGCATTTACTTACATATATATTCATATAACTATATAATAATATAACCATCAATTTATTTTAATTTATTTAATTCTGGAATAATTACTCTAAAATCCTATTTTAATCTTATTATTCTGATTTTTATGTTAATTCCTAAAAAAATTTCCAAAGAAACTGAATTTTATCAACTCGAGACTCATGGCACGCAAATCAAGGCGATCTGTTGACCGAAAAGTCAACCGACACAAACTCAACTTTTATGCATGATTTCCTGTAGATTTCAGCATCAAAAATATACTGGAATTTACGGCTCGTCCGAATTCAAATTCGTTTGGGAATTATGGCACATACAAATTTTGTATTGTGCACCGATGGTTAAATTCTAACCTAGAAGTTCTACAGAATTAACAGTATGTAAATACTTCGAATTAAATTCTGGGAAAAATATATGTCGATGATCTCGACATTAGCTTTCCGAAACTTTAAACGGTTCGTGATTCTGAATCCTGGTTCTCCCGGAATCGCAAAAACATCGAAACACGTCTATTTTCGGACATGCTGTGCTCTACGAATTTTCCAGAATTTAATACTAATAATTTCATAAAAAAATTTATATAAACAGAAAGCTAACCTCAATATCGTTCTAACAAAAAAAAACTAGGCCTCATTTGGAGTCCGGAGCTATGCGCAATGGCTTCTGGAAGATGAAGGAACCCTAGATGGCAATTCTCCAAAAATCGGCTCAAAGAAAACCCTAAAAATTAATAACTAAACTAATATATATATAGAGGAGAGAGAGTGCAGCCGCGGCTCGGAGAGCGCCATGTGGCAGCGATCCGTGCAGCCCCGCCCAGATCGAACGGTCGCAGTTCGATGCGGCTCGGCTCAGCTGAGTCCGAGTCGAACTCGGTCTCGGCTCGGCTCGAGGTCGGCTCGGCTCGGCTCGCACCCACCCCGCGGTCACTGACAGGCGGGCCCGGCACTGTTCACTGCTGGAGGCTGACAGGTGGGCCCCCTGTTTGCTGACTGGGCAGAATTAATTACTTTTTGGGTTTTCTTTTTCAGAAATTAGTTTTTAATTCAGGTTTTCATAATTAACTCAAAATAAATGCTAAAAATAATCAGAAAATTCCCAAAAAAATCTAGAAAATATATTTTATTATTTAGAACCTAAAATAAAAGTTTGGGATATTTTTAATTAAGTTTGAACATAAAATAAATTCTTCAAAGTCTTAGAAAATTAGTGTTACTAGTTTTTAATTAATTAAAAATTATGGAAAAATTCCAATAATCTAAAATAGCCTAAAAATAATTCTAAATAAATATTTATATAAGTAAATAGACTAAAAAAATTATTTTCAAATTAACTAAGAGAATACTCTAAATAAATTCAACATCTATAATAAATATAATAATATAAAATATACACAAAATACCTATTTTGGGTGAGGGAGTTTACAGCCCACACGCCTTACTTGTTGTTCTCCCCACTCCATGCTCTAAGCATATCATATCCACGACACGATAATATCTCTAATAACTGCCAAGTCTACTAGCATGCAAAGTTTCTAACAGCAGTTATCCCTAACGCATGGCTCACACATACAAGAGGCCAACCCAGTACGCGAGTCTGTGTCCTACATGAGACTCACACTGGTGTAACAGCTGTGTCACGGCCAATAAAACCTAATGATGCTTCATGATAATGTGGTGGTCTCATAAACAAGGTCAATGCATATACATAATAAAAAGATATCACGACGACACCGTCGTTGCACCCAAGTTTTCTTGGACGCGCAGTTTATATAACAATTTAAAATATATGAACTAAATGACAGAAATAAAGATGCATGCAACATATGGAATATGTATAACAGTACAATGGCAAGGTATACTTGCCTGGCAAAAAGCTGCGTAGTATCAATAACCTGCTCCAGAAGTCGCGCAGAAAAATCCAATAGTCCTATATACATATAATATAATACAATATAACGTCAGCCATTCACTAGCACATACACAACCATAAATACACTGGACTCAGAGGGTACGCTAGGGGTGACACTGGTCCACTAACAAGGTCAATTGCGCGTCTAATTACGCGGGGGTAATGTCTTTGATTTGATGTGCATAATCAGACAGTCAATCACTAACATGTCTAAGCCAGTACGTCAATATACACAAGGCGGACAACTCCCTAATATTCAGGTCACAAAGTTAAGGTAAATATACGGGCAAAATCCACGGTGTCCTAGGGTCGTACAATACATACATAGTCATAACTATTACTAGCATATAATTAATTATATAATACATCCATATATATATGTATATATATATATATATCAATTTAATTATAATACATGTACGTGTACGCATACAAGTTATTGGGTTCACCGACGCGGTCTGAAATCAACTAACTATCATAAAGCAAAACTAATAGCATACACAAACACTCATAAAAATGAGAAGAGGGACAGGTTCAAACCTCGAGGTTAGCGTGCACAGGCACGGGAATCGGGGGTGACTGCTGCAGGTCATCTTCGGCGA